>JARHVA010001195.1:0-507500 GCA_037957365.1 Torreya grandis | reverse complement strand
GCTCAATGATTGTTAGATACATAAATGCACAAGGGTGGTTGTGTATTAGTAAATTATTTGAATTCAACTTAGAACCATATTGGTGAATAAACAAAAATTAAATGATCGAAAAGGTGAAAATGACAAGATAAGGGTCACATGAATTAAGGGATGGTAGGACTTGGAAGAACCCTACCTTGAATGCATATTTACACGTCAAATATTTTTAAAGTGTAATATCATGCTTCATATAATGATGGAAGATTGTGATCAAACTTAGAGAGGGCAAAGAGAAAATTTGAAAGGTATTAGGAGGAGGTGCAAGGACCATTTAAATCTAGTACACGTGCTTATAATATCCAATTTAAATCAAGAATCAAGAAGTAAAAAAAAACTTCCTATAAACATGCAATTTAACAACTAATAAATACCTAGGGGACATCTTTAAGTGTATACATTTTACCTTCATTTGATGTGTGTCGTGTGTGCATACATATCAAAGTAAAGGGATTCATGGTATATATACAAAATTTTGTACCTCTAAAGCTAATGAATAAATCTTTCATGTGTCTTTAAATCCTATAATAACATTATTTATTTTCTTACACACACATGGGTGAGTGCCATTAATAATAATCTACTAAAATATAGAAAATTGAAAATGATATACCCAATTTGAGTGAAGGTGTGTATAATACCCATGTGAACCAAGTACATATAAATCTACGTAAAATATTGAACATGCTTCTAAGTACAAGTCTTTAAGAACATTTTATATAAAAGATAAATAAAAATTTAAGTGATACTCTAATAACATTGAATACAATCGTGAACACAATCCTAATTAAGTCTGAGTTTAATTTTCAAATTCACATCCATAAAGGACTATTAGTTTGACAAAAAACCTAAATAAGGTTCTCATGATTTTCCAATCCCACAATTTTGCATTCCTACTTATATTTTATGGTGAGCATAAAGCATTCCACCCCCTTGTTTTATTTTTTCCTATAAGACTCCCAATTAATCTTGTTGTGGAAATCAAGCTCAAGGTGCTTGTATTATTCCACCACTCCCAACGGGCTTCCTTTGAAAGGAATTTAATTTGTTTATTTTTTATTTGTAATGAAAATATCATGGCTTTGGTTTTGGTGGCATTCACTTGCATTCAAACCTCTTAACAAAATAGCTCTAGGGCCCTCAAGTGTTCTCTCAAACTATGTGTTGCTTTTGTAATTATAATAAGATCATCCACATATAGGAGTAGCTCTACCAAATAGTTAGGTAGGTGAACACCCCCTCCACAAACTTTGTTTATTCACTTATCTATACTATCAATGTATAGCTTTAAAAAAATTGGGGGTAGTAGTGCAGATGCAAGACAATGGGGGACAAAAGGGGGGTATAAAGTGACATTTTTTTTTTATGAAAATAACAATAGTTGAATTTTTATAGAATATTAGAGATACTTCAAAAATGAATTTGATAATGAAATAAGAACATTAATTGTGACATTTTGAATATAATTTATAAATATATAATTTTTTTCAATACCCAGATGATAAAAGTGTGTGAAATAGTTACATTTATGACAATAGGTTGGTCATTTTTTGTGAAAAGATAAGGAGATTGCATGTGTACAAACATACTTTTTCTGAGTAAATAAATGAATTTTTATATGAAACTTCACATATGGATAGGTGATGTGTTGAATATTGTTGAGAATATTTTTTTATTAATTTTTTATTATATATATAATTTTTAAATAAGTTTACGAGTCAAGATAGCTTAAAAAATAAAACTGAAAGTGTATGAACATAACTTTTTGACCTTTTAACATCATGAAAATCATTTTTTTTATTATACATCCCTCTGGTTCTCTTTCAATGCATGACAGAAGTTTGCTCATTTTTCACACTTAGGGACAAGTGGATTCTCTTAAGGGATGCCTCTGATCAACTACAACCTTCATTATCGAGGGCTGACCAAAACTGGATAATGGTTGTTCTATCCTTAAAATTCCTATCATGACATTTCCACATAGATGGTTCATTGATGAGGCTAAAGAGTTAGAATATACAGCCCCCACTAACCAAATTTTGGCCTGTTCTAGAGATTTGGCTATGAGAGAAACCCTGTTACTATGTCTCCTAATCAAATTAGAGATAATATTCCTAAAATATCTTAGAGGACTCATCCACACATGTGTAGGAGCTAATATTTCATCTCTAGCCCTTACGGCTCTCCTGCAATGCATGATAGAATTTTGCTCATTTTGCACACTCAAGGACAAGTCGATTCTCTTAAGGGATGTCTCTGATCAACTGCAACCTTCATTATCGAGGGCTGATCAAGACTATATAATGGTTGTTATATCCTTAAAATAATTATTTTAATGTTTTTGTGAAGATGGTTCATCGATTGGGCTGATGAGTTAGAATATATAACCCCCACTGACCAATTTTTGGCCCATTCTGAGAAATTTGGCTATGAGAGAAACCTCATTTCCACATATACTCATGATAAATTAGAGAGAATCCTCTTAGGTTCTCTTATAATAATTTTTTGTGCATGTGTAGGAGATGATTTTTTATCTCTAACCCTCATAATTCTCCTATAACGCATGTCAGAAGTTTGCTCATTTTGCACACTCAGGGATGAGTGGATTCTCTTAAGGGATGCCTTCAATCAACTACAACCTTCACTCCTAGGGGATGAACAAGACCAAAAAATGGTCATTTTATCCTAAAAATTCCTATATTAAGGTGTCTATATAGACAGTTCATTGATTGGGTTGATGAGTCAAAATTTATGGCCCCCATTGACCAATATTTAGTCTATTCTAAGAGATTTGGCTGCAAGAGAAACCTCGATGACATATCTCATCCATCTTGAGTTAGATAAAATTATCCTACATTTTCTTATAGGACTCATCCATGTATGTATAGGATATGGTGATTCATCTCTAGCCCTCATAATTCTCCTGCAATGCACGATGGAAGTTCACTCATTTTACACACTCAAGGATGAGTGGATTCTCTTAAGGGATACCTTCAATCAACTGTAAATTTCACTTTTAAGGCCTGAATAAGATTGAACAAAGGTTTTTATATCCTTAAAATGCCTATTTAGACATGTTTGTGTAGACAGTTCATCGATTAGGTTGACGATTCATAATATATGAACCCTGTTGACCAATTTTTGGCTCATTCTAAGAGATTAGGCCATGAGACAAACCTCAATACTGCATCTCATCCATCTCAATTTAGATAAAATCCTTCTAATTTTTCTTAAAGGACTTGTTCATTCACGTGTAGGATCTAATAGCTCATTTTTATCCCTCACAATTATGCTACAATACTCGTGGAAGTTTTCTTGTTTTACACACTTAGGGATGAGTGAATTCTCTTAAGGGATGCCTCTGGTCAACTTAAAATTTCAATTTTGGGGCCAATCAAGAGTGGATAATAGTCATTCTATCCTTAAAATGCTTATTTGGATGTGTTTGTGTAGAGGGTTCATCGATTGGGTTGATGAGTTAGAATATACAGCCCCCACTAACCAACTTTTGGTCTATTTTGAGAGATTTGGCTATGACAGAAACCTCATTGGCATGTTTCATCCATATTGAGTTAGATAAAATACTCTTGGGATATCTTATAGGACTCATTTATGTACTTGTAAGAGCTAATGACACATCTCTATCCCTCACAGTTCTCTTGCTATGTGTGATGAAAGTTTGTTCATTTTTCACACTTAAGGACGAGTGAATTCTCTTAAGGGATGCCTCCAACCAACTACAAATTTCATTCTTAGATCTCTATCAAGATTAGACAATGATTGTTCTAGCCTTAAAATTCCTATCTAGACATGTTTGTGTAGATGGTTCATTGATTAGGTTGATGAGTCAGAATATACGACCCCCATCGACCAACTTTTAGTTTGTTTTAAGAAATTGGGCTATGATAAAAACCATGTTTCCAAGTCTCATCCATCTTGAGTTAGATAAAATACCCTTGAGCTTTCTTAGAGGACTTGTCCATGTATGCGTAAAATATGATAACTCATCTCTATCCCTCACGATTCTCCTACAATGCATGATAGAAGTTCACTCATTTTGCACACTTAAGGACGAGTCAATTCACTTAAAGAATGTCTCTGATCAACTACAAATTTCATTCCTAAGGCCTGATCGAGATTGGATAAAGGCCATTATAGCCTTAATGCTTATCTAGATGTGTCTATGTAGATGGTTCATTGATTGGGCTAACGAGTCGGAATATATGGCCCCATTGACTAACTTTTGGTCCATTCTAAGAGATTTGGCCATGAGATAAACCTCATTATCGCATCTCATCCATATTGAGTTAAGTAAAATCCTCTTAGAATTTCTTATAGGATTCATTTGTTCATGTGTAGGAGCTAAGTACTCATCTCTATCCCTCATGGTTATGTTCCAATGCTCAATGGAAGTTTGCTCATTTTGCACACTTAGGGACAAGTGAATTCTCTTAAGGGATGCCTCCAACCAATTTCAACTTTCACTCTTGCGGACTGATCGAGATTGGACAAAAGCCATTATAGCCTTAAAATTCCTATCTATACATGTCCATGTAGATGGTTCATTGATTGGGCTGATGAGTCAGAATATACGGCCCCCACTACCAACTTTTGGCCCATTCTGAGAGATTTAGCCATGAGAGAAACCTCATTATTGCATCTCATCCATCTTGAGTTAGATAAAATAATTTTTTACTTTTTTAAAAGAATCATATTTTCATGTGTATAATCTGATGACTAATCTCTATCCCTCATGGTTCTCCTTCAACACGCAATAGAAGTTTGCTCATTTTGCACACTTAGGGACAAGTTGATTCTCTTAAAGGATGCCTCTGATCAACTATAACTTTCATTCTTGGGGCTAAACCAAGACCAGACAAAGGCCATTCTAGCATTTAAATTCCTGTCTAGATGTGTCTTCATAGATGTTTTGTCA
Organism: Torreya grandis; assembly: GCA_037957365.1. Taxonomy (NCBI): domain Eukaryota; kingdom Viridiplantae; phylum Streptophyta; class Pinopsida; order Cupressales; family Taxaceae; genus Torreya; species Torreya grandis. The sequence goes on along the minus strand of JARHVA010001195.1, from coordinate 502,528 downwards.
ATTGGGCTGATGAGTCATGATATATAGTCCCTATTAACCAACTTTTAGCCCATTCTAAGAGATTTGGTCGTGAGAGAAACCTCATTGTTAGGTCTTGTCCATCTTGAGTTAGGTAAAATCCTCCTATGATTTCTTATATGAATCATTTTTGCATGTGTAAGAGTTGATGGCTTATCTCTAGCCCTCACGACTATGTTGTAATGCTTGACATAAGTTTACTCATTTTGTACACTCAAAGATGAGTGAATTCTCTTAAGGGATGCCTCTGACCAACTGTACATTTCACTTTTAGGGCCTGACCAAGACTATAAAAAGGATGTTATAGCCTTAAAACACCTATCCAGATGTGTTCACATAGACGGTTCATCGATTGCACTGATGAGTTAGAATATACAACCCTCATTGACTAACTTTTGGCCAGTTATGAGAGATTTGGCTATGAGAGAAACCTGATTGCCATGTCTCATCCATCTCGTGTTAGATAAAATCCTCCTGAGCTTTCTTAGAGGACTCATCCATGTACGTGTAGGAGATGATGACTCATCTTTAGCCCTAATGATTATGTTATAACACTCGATAGAAGTTTGATCATTTTGCACACTCAAGGATGAGTGAGTTCTCTTAAGGGATGCCTCTAACTGTAGTCATGTAAAATGCAAAAATTGGTAACTTGAGTGTGACTTATGACATCCATCCCATAGGTCTCTCCTGCTTGCTTTCATAACTATCATAGGTATCTTTTCACTGATTCCAAATTATCTGTAGCATTCCAGACTTGATCTCAGCTAAGCCAGACTCCTCTTTCCATGATAGATCCATCCCCCTAGGTCCTATTAGCTTAAGACTATAGCACCCAACTTGGACTATAACATCAGACCCTAGGGTGTCCCATTTTTAACACTCCTATCTAATCACATTTTGAGCCCAAATGGTCATTTCCTTCTGATTCATATCCTCTTTCTTGTTGGCCTAACATGAATACATTTGACCCATGACCAATAGATCCCTATAAAAACCCATTCAAATTTCATTTATAAGGGGTTGGCAATTATCACTAAGCAAGCAAAAATACAAGAAAGACTACTCAGACAATCTTCCCTAGTCTCTGTATATAGCCAGCCAATACATTTACAAGCTTATTCAAATCCTTACACCAGTCCCTAATCACCTCAAGCACAATTAGTTTAGCATTTTGCATCTTTATACACACTATTTCACAAAACACATAAAGTGGGAGAACTACATATGGCTTGATCCCTCTTTGGGGTATTGGTATGTAGGTAGCATGCCCACATAAGGGGTGTGGATATATGTTCAGTGCATATTACACACACTAACCCCCCACCCGCCCCCACCTCTTTCTTAAATTTGGTCAAATTATAAAGGAGTGTAGGGTTTCAAGACAAAATATGCTCTATAGGGAGTTCCATGAACATCCAATAGTCGAAGCTTCATAGGCAGGGTCATACAGACATAGTGAACAAAAGCCATAAAGCTCAGATCTCCTAGATAATAACAATAGAAGAGGACTATAGCACCAGAGCCCAAGGTGTCCTAATTTCGATGCTCCTATCCAATCATAAAATGAAGGCTAGATCTTGATTTATGATAGTGTTTCAGTCTTGCATAGTGAATTCTAGCCTTTATCTCAGTCATATCAGTTAGTTTCCAACTAAGTCTTGTTTTCTTTCCCTTATTACTATTTTTAAAAAAGTTCAAATTGAAATCAAATTATACAAATTAGTATCTTAATTATTTCATATTTATTTACTAATTTTACTACTTAGACCCTTTAGCTAAATTAGGAATAATACACAAATATTTCCAAAAAGGTTACATCATTTGGTGAACTTGACTTACTTCGTTTGCGCATAAAAACCTTAAAAACTGTAGGGTAAATTTCATACTATTGTTTTCTATATTTTTCTCATTTTTTACCTACATAATAAAATAAAAAATTAGCATTAAATTTTAAAATAATTTTATTTCAAACCATAGTGGCCCATACTAGGTCTAGATATTTTTCCTGTAATTTTCCAATAATTTTCTATTTTTTTACTAGCATATTAAAATCATAAATTCACTTCAAATTTCAAAATTCAATAGTAATTTTCAAAAATAATTATTTTTCAAAACCCTAGTGGCACATAATAGGTCATGTTAACTCACAAATTTTCCAATAATTTTTTTGCATATCTAACTCAAAAATTTGCTTTCAATTTAAAATTTTCATAGTAATTTTCCAAATAATCATCTTTCAAACCCTAGCTGCATATACTAGGTCCCATTGCTTCGTGAGATATCACCTTACATTTGTGAGAGCTTCGTATCCTTTTTACTCAATTTTTAGTTCATTATTTTTAGGACTTTACATTTCCTATATTCAGTACTTCTCTTCTCTAGCACTTTGCCTATTACAAATTATTGCAAAAAATTCAATCAAATTTTAAATTGTTTTCCTACCTTAACAATGGCCCAATACACTAGTTTTGATGAAACTGATGAAAGGGAACTTCAAAAAAATTTAAATAAACACCCTGACATGCAAGATGACATGCCTAAAACACTTCAAGAGGAATAACAAAAAGTGAGCAAAGGTCAATCTTCTCAAACTATAGAGCAACCAATTGTCAATGACACTATAGGGGTAACTATGTCTCAACAAACCCCTATAATAGTATAACCTACCTCTATGCCACCACCAGCTATAACTAATACATCTTTGTCTCCTGATGTGGTAGCACTCATGCAAGAGATAAGATCTCTTCAATCTAAGGTGTTACATCTTGAGCAAGGTGCCTCTATACCTACGCATGTTTTGTATTTTTTTGCTTTATTTCATACACCACTGCCATGTCAAATTGCTTCTACACCCTTACCACAAGGTTTTGTTCAACCCAATCTTACTCTATATGATGGCAAGGGTGATCCAGAGACACATTTGAGAGCCTTTCATGCATCATGCTTGGACTATGTACCAAATTACTGGCTACCTACCAATATATTTCCATAGAGCCTAAAAGATTATGCTTTATAATGGTTCTATAGTCTATCAAATCAGTCAATCAATGCATTTAATCCTTTACCTGACATGTTCCTAACTCATTTTAGCATTAACTTTGGTGATAAGGTTTCTTATGCCCAAGTTGCACAACAAAAACAAATGTCAAATGAGCATCTCACAAATTATGTTCTTCGATATAAGACTATTTTGGCTAAGATGACTAACCCCATGATTGATCAAGAGTTACAAGATCTCTTCAAACAGAGTCTTCTACCAGCTTTGCATAAATCAATTATGTTCAAAAGATTCTTTTTAATCATTGAATTGTGTCACACACTAAATGAAAGAGAAGTCAAACCAATATCAATGGGCAAACTCAAGTACACAAGTATCTCAAAAACAACAAACAAGAGTAACAACAAAGTCCCATACAAAGTCAAGGTCAATGATATCAAGAGTCAGAATTAACTGATAGTCAATGATACTTTTAAACCCCCTCAACGTGTGGTGTTATCAATACCTCCTCGGTGAACCTTTACCAATCTACCAGTTTCTCCAGCTAGAGTTTTACAATAACTATTGGAATGTAATTTCATTTTTCTCCCTCTTATTTGGAAGTTGATCCAAAAAAATCTCTTCCATAAGGATATGATCACCATGCATTTTGTGAGTTTCATAGGATATCAGGACATCCAACAAATATATGCATTAGTTTGAGACACAAGATACATGATTTAATAGATGGCAATCATATTGATCTTGGCACTCCAGTCCAGCCTCCTCGGGCAAAGCAAATACATGATAAATCTTTGAAAATCTTCTCAGATCCTTTTTTATATAATTCTAAACAAGAGATAGGGGACACATCAGGGGTTCACCATGCATATCATGCACATCCCACACCAAATACATACAGGGCATGTTCAGTTGAGACATATCCTTTAAGCAACATGATTGGTGTGTACAATTCTAGAGTTCTAGCTAGACCTTCCATCTCCTTCTTATAGTAGGAGATCATCGAGGATGATTCAGATTATCATGCACTCTTTATCAGAACTTACATTCATAATCAACATATTCATAGTGTTCTCATAGATAATGGATCCAATGTGAACATGTGCACAATTACATTATTATAGCATTTAGGATATTCATATCAAGATATTACCTTGATGGACATAATTATCAATGGATTCAATGGGCACATATAAAGTTCATTGGGTGAGATTGCACTTCCTCTTCAGGTTGGTCCAACACACATGGACACATCATTTACTATAGTCCCAAGTGTAGGATTTTTTGATATGTTACTTAGTCGACCATGGATTCAAAAAAATTTAAAAGTACTTTCTACAGTTCATAGATGCATGAAATTCAGTCATGCTAATCAGGGTGTTATAATTGGTGGAGTTTCATATGAGTTACCACTCTCCACTTTAGAGCCATCTACTATTTTGTAGTCACCAGTTTCAATTTAGCCACCAATTTTAGTGATTTCCCTAGTTCAAATTCAGACACATTTGAGGCCTTCATCACCAGCATAGAGAGTTCATACACTACCATAGAGGTCTCTTTTAGAGCATGCATAGTTTTATGATTCTAGATAGCTTCTAGCCACAGTGTTCACACCCAGGGCAGTATCATTGAGATCTCATGCATCTACTCATAGAACATATGTTTAGAGAACTTCTCCTACTACTAGATGGGTCTTTAAGAGCCTTATAGTTTTATCCACTTCTCATAGTTATAGGGGGACCCTGCACTCAGTTTCTACTTTAGAGATTTCAAAGCATTTAAAATATATACAACTTTTAGAGCCATAGTCTTAGCATTTCCATCATGCTTCATGATCACACACGATTCCTTTCCTTGATACAAGACACCATGATAGGGACTCTCCCATGAGACTCATCGGTTAGTATCATCTCTTCTCAATTTTTCTTATACATAGTTTTTTATGCTTGATTATACATAGCTTATATCAAAAACACAAAAACATTCAAATATATCAAAATTTTAAAAACATTCAAATATGTCAAAACACCAAAAATATTTTAATTATATACATTATCCATGCTTTAAATTTCTAATACAATTCTAGACTTAAATTTATTGTTCTATGCTATTATTTGTCGATTTATCTACATTACCATGCTTCACTTGATCTCCTTTGAGTGTGTGCAGTAACAGCCATCTCTTTGATTGCTTCACTCTACCCATTCAGGGGGCATCCTACTTTTACATTTGAGACATACATAGATATATTTACCTAGTGGGGACATCTTCTACATGACTACACCATCTAGGTTATGTCATTCTTACACCACACACTCTAGTTATCATGTTCATGTACATTATTTACTAGCTTACATAGATCACTCTATCGATACTCACTAGTATATAGTACTTGTGTATTTCTTAGCATATACCTAGTCTTGTACTAACATGTTTTGCATACATTCACTTCTTGATTTGATTAGTTAGATATGATTGCACTTCCATTTATCACATGCTTTTTTTTTTGCTTAGCATAGCTTAATGTGATTTCATTTCTTAGTTCCTATTTGTCTCATGTATGTGCCTTAGGACATTTTCTAATGTCATTTTATTATATTCTTGTGTGTACCTTAGGAAATTTACCAATGTCCTTTATTTATACTCCTCTATGTGATTGTGGTTTTCATGCCAACCTTGCTTGCTTCAATTATATGTGTATGTAGCATTTTAACATGCCTTATATGCTTCCCTTTCAATTTGAGTGACATGTGCCCATGTCCCTTTTTTTCTTGGCCCCTTGGTCACTCTTGTATGCTTCTTGCTTCTTGCCTTGTGTGCTTGTTTGCTTCTCATTATTTACAATGCCATGATCCACATCATGCATAATTATTTCTTTCTTAGATGCCATGATGGACATCATGCTCCATCCCTCCAACTAAAAACTAACCAAACTTCCAATTCTAGTTTAGTGCATTAGACATGTTATTACATTATTATATCTATCTAGGCATACCCTTGTAGATCTAACAACATCTCATTACAAACCATGTTGTATCCTGAGATATCTTGTCGATTATCATTGCTATATCATGTATTTCACGGCATAACACACTTGTAGGGATATTTATTCTAAGGTCAGTCATTGCAGGGTCTCCATTCCTACCCTCAAAAGAGGAGGCAACAAATAGGGGTTTTTCCACAAATATCAGAGCTCCTACTAGTTGAAAAACCATTTTTAGGACACTCAGAATAGCAATCAGAGGTCAAACTAGGCAAAATAAACCCAAAAAATAATGATGATTCTAGAACAATTTTTAGTTTCAACAAAAGACAATAGCACCAGACATGGACAATAGTGCCAAACACTAGGGTGTCTTTTTTTCGGTGTTCTTATCCAAACAAAAAAAAAACAAAATTTTCTAGAAGCAACTAGAAAAGTAGGTTCAATTACAGTTTTGCACTTTTAGATCAGTTCAAAATCAATAGTTTTTAGTACACTTTTGCTCAGAGAATCTAGATATAGGGGGCATCATGTGTGGCATGATGGCTTTCACTTCCAGTTTTAGATACATCAGTTGATATAACTTCCAGATCAAAATCCCTATTTCGAACACCAGTGATTGATGGCAATGTGTATGACACATTTCTTTTCTTTTCTTTTTGAGTTTAGTATTACCCAAGTATTCTCAGCTTTTCCATCACTTCGAAGTGGCTTTCATACAAGCTTAACCTCCACATTTTAGAATGGTTTTCATGTAAGCCTAGTACCCAGTTTTGGAGAGGCTTTCATACAAGCCTAATCTCCATCTTTCAGAGTGGCCAAGAGAGGCCTAGTTTCCAGCATACATTTAGTTATCCACACCAACATTTTTATAATACAAAACATTCATAGGCTTCAAAATCCATCTTATATGACACACCTTCATACAGATATCAATTTATAGCTTCACTTCATGGGGCAATGATAGAGCCAAGGGATTAGCTAGCCTTTGTATTCTTGAGCCACCTATTCAAAGGGATTGGACACACTGTCCAAACATCGATTAACACATGTATGACCACCTAGATTCACTTAGTGGGTGATGATGGAGCCAAAGGGCTAGCCTTTGCGTTCTTAAACTACTCTCATGGAATTGATCACTTGACTCCATTCATGATATTACTCTTGGTACAACATCATCTAACATCACTCAACATCACAATAGGTTTTGTATTAATTCGTATACCCAATGAGGTGTATTCATTCCTTTCTCTTTCTCTCTCTCTTACCTAGATTTATATATTCTTATTTTAGATATAGTGTATCTAGTAAAAATTGATCTACTCTTTATTTTCTCTTGCAGATTCACACTTGATAATGTGCTCTCTCCATGCACACCTAACATCACAATAGCTTCATGAGCTTCACCCTTCTAGGTAATTTGATGTATGCTTTCAATTTTTCCTTTATCCTAGTATTTCACTTTGTTACATCACTGGAATAAAGGGGGGGGGGGGGTAAATGTAGTCATATCAAATGTGAAAACTGGTAACTTGAGTGTGACTTGTGACATCCATCCCATAGGTCCCTCATGCTTACTTTTATGACCCTCATAGGCATCTTTTCACTGATTCTTAGTCATCCATAGCCTTCTAACCCTGATCCCAACTGATCTAGACTCCTCTTTCCATGATAGATCCATCCCCCTAGGTCTCATCAGCTCAAGACTATAGCACCCAACTTGGACTATAGCACTAGACCCTAGGGTGTCCTATTTTTAGCACTCCTATCCAATCACATCTTGAGCCCAAATGGTCATTTCCTTCTAATTCTTATCTACCTTCTTATTGGCCTAATGTGAGTATTAATTTGACCAATGACAAATAGATCCCTATAAAAGCCCATTCAAAGTTTATTTAGAAGGGATTAGAAATTATCATTAAGCAAACAAGAATACAAGCAAGAGCACTCAGATCATCTTCCATATTCTCTACATATAGCCAACTAATACACTTAAAAGCTTATTCAAATCCTTACACCAGTCCCTAATCACCTCAAGTAAAATTAGTTTAGCATTTTTCATCTTCATACACACTATTGCATAAAGAACATCAAGTGGGAGAACTACATATGGCTTTATCCCTCTTCAAAGTATTGGTATGTAGACAATGTGCCCACACAAGGGGTGTGGATACACATTCAGTGCATATTACACAAACTAACCCCCCCTCTTTCTCAAAGTTGGTTAAAGTATAAAGGAATCTAAGGTTTGAAGATAAAATCTACTCTACAGGGAGTTCTATGGACATCCAACTATCAGAACTTCATAGGCAGGGTCACATAGACACAATGAACAAAACCCAGAAAGCTTAGGTCTCTTAGACAACAACGACAAAAGAGGACTATAACATCAAAGCCTAGGGTGTCTTATTTTTGGTGCTACTATCCAATCATAAAATGAAGGCCAAAGCCGGATTTGTGATAGTGTCTCAGTCTTGCACAGTGAATTTTAGCCTCTCTCTTAGTCATATCAATCAATTTTTAGCTAAGTCTTGTTTCTTTCCCTTATTACTATTTTTGAAAAAGTTCAAATTGCAATCAAATTATACAAATTAGTAACTTAATTATTGCATATTTATTTACTGATTTTACTACTCAGACCCTTTAACTAAATTAGGAATAATACACAAATATTCCCAAAAAGGTTAAATCATCGACCAACTATAATTTTCACTCTCGAGGCTTGAATGAGACTAAACAACCATTCTATCCTTAAAATTCCTATCTAGATGTATCCATGCAGATGGCTCATCAATTTGGTAGATGAGTTAGAATATACGATCCCTATTGACCAGCTTTTGGTCTATTCTGATAGATTTGGCTATGAGAGAAACCTCATTATCATGTCTCATCCATCTTGAGTTAGATAAAATCCTCTTGGGATTTCTTAGAGTACTCATCTATGCACATATAGGAGATGATGGCTCATCTCTAGCCCTCATGATTCTCCTGTAATACATGAAGGAACTTTACTCATTTTGTACACTCAGGGATGAATGGATTCTCTTAAGGGATGCCTATGATTAATTACAAATTTCACTCTTGGGCCCTGATCGAGACTAAACAATGGTTATTATAGCCTTAAAATACCTATCCATATGTGTTCATGTAGATGATTCATCAATTGGGTTGAGGAGTCAGAATATACGGCCCCCACTGACCAACCTTTTGCCCATTCTAAGAGATTTGGCCATGAGAGAAACCTTGTTGCCATGTCTCATCCATCTACCATACTCCTAAATAGTTTTCCTAGAAGAGTGTTAACCATGTGGTATGATATTTTGATAGATTATTGATATCGACACTTTTATAGAGAGGAATAATGATATTGGTCATCTAATCTTGTCAAAAAGCCTTCCTTGATGACTCCATTGGATATGTTTTTGATGTGTGGTGTGATAACTTCCAAACCCAATTTTATATATTCTACTTGCAGCCCATCTATGTCTTGCTTCTTACCACCTACTAGTCTCTTTGTACCTTGACTAATATCCCTAGGAGAGAAGATCTCAGTTTTTATGTTGATTATATGGGGGATGTATTTATCTTGGTATTATTTATAGAGTCATTTTTCATATTAAAAACATTGGGTATTGGTAATATTATTCTCTATTTGTTTTCTCTTTTATTGTAATTCTCTCTAAAAACCTTTGAGGTTGTGTTTTCTAAGAAAAATCAAATTTTTTCTCATACTCATATAACTTACTCGTAATCATATAACTTCCTTTTTTAGATTGACTAGTTTTTCATAAGCCTTAGTATTTTATTTATCCATCCCAAGTTCTCTTAAAACTCTTGTTGTTGCCTTACACTCTTCATTGTACCACAAATTTGTCATAAAACTATGTGTATTTCCCTTTTCAAGGCTAAATCATTTGCATGCATTTAGTTTTGATGATAGCATGATGTTATCATGAGTTTGATTAGAGGAATATTGCAAGGAATTATGTTAAGTTATTATATAAAACTACGTTGAGTTGATTTTTTGTAAGAACTAAATTGATATTTAAGTGGGTAGCTAGGATAGCTTTGGTAATTGGAGGAGGTTGATCATTAGATTGAGGCTCCATTGGTGGAGTGGATTGGAAGATTGATCTATAAATTGGTTGGGGTTGGTATTTGAAATGAAATGTTGATTTTGATTGATTAGTGCATTCAAATTAGCTATCAAATTTGTATTTTGATGCCATATAATTCATGAATGCCATCAATAGGATCTATGAAGCATGCCTGGTTAACATTATTGCCGATAAAATTGATGCAGAGACTCACACTCTCTGTTAATTATACATTTACCCTGAGAAGAAGGCATACAGGGAAATGCTGGAGGTGGATAATACCGACATTAAGGTCCAACAGATTTTGGTTGGAAATTCAATTCATTCTTTATTTTTCATTTTGAAATGAAGAAAGAAAACATTAGGGAGTTGTAGATCAGGAGTAGGAAATAATCTGCTAGAGATAAGTAAGAAGAAAAAGTGACAAGGGCATGATGCCATTACCATTGCTTTTCTAGATTAAGAAAAATAGCAAAGGATTACCCCTGCACCACCCAATGAAACTCTACTATTAGGTTGACATGAAGGCTTGGAACCAGTAGCATAAATTATTCCTTTGGAACATAAATCATTGGTGCATAAGGATAGTGACTTAGAAGAAAAGAGAGAAACTATAGAGGAGACATCAAAAGAATACATTATTGAAGTAAAACAAGAAGATCAAGTCACTCTAGACTCAGAGAAGACACCTTCACTGGTGCATTGTGAAGAAACCACCCTTGAGGAGGCACAAGTGGAAACTAAAAATATCACTAGTGAAGAAAGGATGGTTCAGACACAGCCTTGGGAATGGGTGAATTTGATATTGGTTTCAATCACCACAGTGAAGATGTGAATGCCAAGATACTAGATTGAGATCCATCTAAGGGGAAATAGTTGATTGATGAATTTATCCAAAATGGGCTAGTAAAAATTGATTCAACCATGACCCTGCATGCCCAATACCATAGGGGAGTGTCAAAGACACATTTATTTCTCACATTTTACACTGGAAGACTCATCCAAGTAGACTCAATGAGAATTATCATTTTAACATGATAATTATAATGAATAATATAATTTTGAGTTTCCATCAAATAGCCTGATCTTAGAACCAAGAGAGATAAACTTCCAGATGCCCTTTGGGTAGACCCCTAGATGTTTACTATGATATAGGCAAGCGTGACACTTTTGAAATTGGCACATAAGGTAACTAGGCAGAATACCTTAGTTTAATGTGATGTCGGGTGACTCTAAAAGAAGCATGTAAAAATGGTTGCTTTATATCCTAACGAGTGCACCATGAGAATAAAACTTGAAGCAAAGTTGTCTAAGGTTAAGTGCCAATTAGAGATATAAATATTGGCTAAGGTAAAAAATTTGAATATCTACAAGATAATTTTGAGCCAAGAACCAACTCTTATGGATGGGGTATCCCTTACTAGTGAGGTAGTTGATAAATTAGAGACCCTAGCAGAGCTTTTGTTGAAGTGATGCAAAGACCAGCCTAGCCCCCAAAATGATCAAAATTGGGCAACAGAGCAATTCACTAAAGTTGTGGAGGTCTGCAAAAGTTTCTTGAATAGGGTTGGAGACATAATTCCCATCTTGGATGGGGTTTTTTAAAAGCTAACATGACCTAGTGAAATTTTAGAAGAAAGGCTTCAGGTGGAGGAACTTTAGTGATAACAACTAGCAGATAGTACATTATTAATAAAATACTACATAGAGCATGCCAAAGCATTTGAGGATATGGAGGCTATGGCAAAAAAAAGTGCTCACTACAAGGAAATAAATGGAAATTTTGAGGCACTTTGAGGATAGGTTGTAACAGAGGATACCTCACTTGAAAATGTTCATAAGAATGCTTTCACATCACTTGAGCCTTTGGTCATTCAAGCATGTGATTCTATCTAATAACCTGAGGAGATGAAGAAGCTCAAGGAGGTAGTATAATAAATCACGTCCCACCTACAAAATGCCTTAAACCATTGGGAGGGCATCAAAAATCAAATTGAGTAAATGACACCCAAGTTTTTGGAGGGACTTGAGAATGATGCATAGTTTGAGGTAGACTATTAGATAAGTGTAGGGTGATGTTAGTTCAACTTATTTTCTTATGACATTTTAAGACCTTATGCCAACTAGATCTCTAAGTGTAAGTTCTTAAAATCGAACTCATTTTCATCCTATTAAGAGTGGAATTATGTGTGTGAGTAGAGCATATTGGATGTGTTTTATATTAAAAATGTCATTTAGGAACCCTATAAAGATAGATCCAATCCCTAAAATTAACCTATCTCAAAATTTGATGAAATCAACTAGTAGAATTGAAAATAAGGCAAAAATAATAGTACATCAGCTCAGTCAAGTTCATATAAAAATGGATATAAAAGATAAAACTAACTTGGTGGGGTTGACTGAGACTAAAAATGCAAGGAATGTTGCATAGCTAACTCAGATTTGTAGTGTATAAATGACTTGGTGAGGTCTAGTTAGTAAGAAAAGGGCATGCAATTATGAAAAAGATGATAAATCCTTTCAAATCTCCATGTTTTCCTCTTATTTCATTTTGTGACATGGCTTGTGTTACATTTTCAATTTCTTCAAATACCTTGCTCATTGTAAGAACAACCCTAAGGATTTATAGAGCATCAAGCACATAGGCAATACAAATACTAGATTAAGCCTCCTTTCAAAATAATAAGGGCAATGTAGGTTTTAGGGGTTGATCCCCAGGTAGCCTCAGTAATCAAAGGTAATGATCACATGAAGAAATTGAATATTCTATATAAAGTGTTTGGGCTAATCTAGGGGATTAATGGGCAGGACATAAAGATGACATATAAGAAATTGCACTGACAGTTTCACCTTGACACTGTAACTTCCTTTGAAGCTAAGAGCATAAGCACTAAAATGTTTTTATAGATACATAATGCTTACACCATTATTTTGAAGGTAGAGGAGTGTGCCCATTATAACCATTGACTAGTGATGCAACATGGGAAAAGTTGTAGTAAAGCATGTAGTAGGGGTCTTATCAGAACCCACGTGGTCACATGGTGGGAAATTAGAAAATGGACCAGTGTTGGTGATATTTGATATATTGAAGAAAAAATTGTTGAAACAAAAAATTGGCTCTTACTATTTCATAATATCTATCTGTAATTGGAAAAATGAGGTTATGTGTTCTAATATAATATTTTGTGTGTACCCATCAAAACTTATGACTACTGGTTCCATCTAATCTTTTGTACATAAAGTGTTAAGCAAGAGATGATAATGGAAAATAGGTTATGTGTTGCTTCATACAACATGACAGTGCACGATGTGAGGAGGATAGATTTCATTTCATAGTAAAATTGAGTAATGGTGAAATGGTGGGGAAGGGTGAGGCCATATAGAGCATGTAAATGGTAAGATATTTCAAGGTGAGCTTAGTGGTGATGGTGAGGGAAAATGATAATGTCTTTTAGGTAATATTGTACATTAAAGGGCTCATATTATACACAAGACCTATATTCAAAGTTGTGATTGGATTTATATGACCTACACCTATTACAAAGGGGTCCATAGCTGGTAGGGTAAAAACATCTTTGATTGGTCATTTTATATTATCAAGAATGGATGTGAATGTCATGAGCACTGATTTGGTTGTAGAAGGGCTTCACATCCCATGTGTGTATTGAAACAGTGTTACAATGTTGTTGATACAAGGACATAACATTAAGGTCCTAAAGTTTATCTTATAGTTTCCATTCATACATGTTGTTAATATATTGACACTTGGAACAATTACATCAATGACAATAACATACAAAAACACCATACTCAAACACATGGAAGAGAATATGACCACAAATAGACCCTATCTTTGTAAACATATTATTTATCCTTGATAGTAAAACAAATAAAATTTAAGGGAGCATCAGTAAGGGAAATGGTGTTTCAATTTTATTATTAAAATGAATATTTGATTATTATTGCTTGACACTTCTTGTACACAAAATGAGATGGGGTTAGCAGTCATTGGTTTTGAGTGAGGTATGACTATCAATTTACACTATTTCACTTGACCAAACCTTGTCTTACCAAAATTTAAAAATTACCTCCCTTTGGGCATAACTTACACTCTTTAATATGGCAGTTGTAACATTCATAGATGAAGTTGTAACAAGTAGGGTGGTGCCTAATTTTAGATACATCATACCACCATAGCACTTGAAAAGAGTATGCAGAGATTGGTGGGGATTCAAACCCAAAATTTGTAGTGTTTGTGGTCCTAACAATAATTTTATCCTCTATCTATCGAACAAAGAGAAGTGAGCACTATTATTATGAATACAATAATTATTGTTAGTGTTACTGAGAATGAGAAAGGAAAAAGCTTGGAAATATGTGTATCAATATCTCAATGCATATGGTACATTGCATTGATCAATTAGATTATATATGAACCATCTTTAATTAAATAAACCTTTTCCATTTTTTGCCTAATTGGTTTTAGATTCTTCTAATCATGGTTCAAATAACTAAGGTAGTTGGAATTTTTTGTCTAATTAGTTTTAGACTCATCTAAATTTACATGTGTTGCATTCTCTATGTTTTTAGAGGTGCCATTGGATATTTGACACATTTTTTGTTGAGATGACATGTGTTTCAATCATGTATTGGATGATTGAGAGTGTTCAATGGAAGCTATACACTGTATTGATATATGTGACATGTCAATGAACTTTACAAGTGTATTTACATAACTTCATTGAGTCCATCAATTGAAATACCTGTCATTCAGCCTTACCATCCATGTCTAGCTCACTTTAAAATATTTCAATGTTGGCATACATTGTATGGCCTTTCCCTTCCCCATCACTTTGTTTCACTATGAAATGAAATGTCTTCTCTTGCACGTTCTATGAAGGAACATACAACTCCATTTTCCACCATCATGTACATTAAAAACATTATATTATTATTACTTAATAATTCATGCATAATAATTATATGGTTCAACAACCATGAGTTTCGAGTGAGGTATTACACTCTTTCACTTAAAAAAATCTCACTTTACCAAAATATTTTTTTTATCTCACCCAACATAATTTGTAAATTCAGGGCAATTTATAGTATCTATGTGTGTATATATTCTCTAGGAAAAGTGACCTTTTGAAGGGGATAAAAACACCCCTAATACTATTCTTAACAAGGGCCACATAGCAGCTAGTCCTACCTTTGTGTGGAATAGTATATTGTATTTGATCTTTGTATTGTTTAAATCAATGTATTAGCATGAAATAGGTGAAAGCAATTTTTTTAATAGTTAGTGTTACAAAATGTGAAAATCTATTTCATTTGTTCAGAAGTATAGAATTTTATAAAAGTAGAGTGATTGCAGCATAGGTTGTATATAGGAGACATAAATGCAAAGTGTAAAAAAGTGTAGTAAGATAAATGTGTAAATAGTTAGTTTTGACAAGTCATTGAGTTCTATATATTACTAGCAAAGCAAAATATGTTGAAATGCAGTTAAAATTTGCAAAAGTAACTTAAATTTGTGTATACATTGGCAAGAGAGGAAAGACTTTGTGTGGGTATTATATAGGAGTCTTACATAGGGAGAATGAGTGTTTATTTGTAGAAATGAGTTGATTAGTAAAAATAAGTTAGTAGTGTATAGTTTGAAATCGATAAAAAAAAAAGAAAAAGAGTTTAAAATTAGATTATATACCTTAACGTTTTTTCAGTATGTCAGCATCCAAAATGACTTTTTCCTTGTCAAGAGTAAATTTTACTTGTATTGAAAATCCATGTAGCCAGTAGATAGTGCTTGCCTTGTCTATGAGATAGTCATTGTGTGAAATTTGTGGTAATGAATGGAGGATTGTTTTCAATGGCCACCCTGAAAGATTGAATTTTATAATTTTTTTTTTTTTTTTATAGTTTTAAGATGACAAATAAGGCAATGGTGATATGCATATGGACTTTCTTCATGGCATAAAGGACAATTAAGAGTTATGGCATGGATAGGTTGTGACAATTAAGTTCTTAAAATCCAACTCATTTTCATCCTAGTAAGAGTGGAATTATGTCTATGAGTAGAGCATATTGGATGTGTTTTATATTAAAAATGTCATTTAGGAACCCTATATAGATATATCCAATCCTTAAAATCAACCTATCTCAAAATTTGATGAAATCAACTAGTAGAAATGAAAATAAGGCAAAAATAATAGTACATCAGCTTAGTCAAATTCGTACAAAAATGGATAGAAAAGATAAAACTAATTTGGTGGGGTTGAGTGAGTCTAAAAATGCAAGGAATGTTGCTTAGCTAACTCAAATTTGTAGTGTATAAATGACTTGGTAAGGTCTAGTTAGTAAGAAAAGGGTAAGCAATCATGAAAAAGATGATAAAGCCTTACAAATCTCCATGTTTTCCTCTTATTTCATTCTTTCACATGGCTTGTGTTACATTTTCAATTTCTTCAAATACCTTGCTCATTGTAAGAACAACCCTAAGGATTTGTAGAGCATTAAACACATAGGCAATACAAATACTAGATATAAGCCTCATTTCAAAATAATAAGGGCAATGTAGGTTTTAGGCGCTGATCCCCAAGTAGTCTCAACAATAACAAGGTAATGATCACATGAAGAAATTAAATACTCTATATAAATAGTTTGGGATAAGGTAGGGGATTAATGGGTAGGACATAAAGATGACATACAAAAAATTGGCCTGGCAGTTTCACCCTGACACTATAACTTCCTTTGAAGCTAAGAGCATAAGCACTAAAATATTTTTCTAGATACATAATGCTTACACCATTATTTTGAAGGCGGAGGAGTGTGCCCATTATAACCACTGACTAGTGATGCAACATGGGAAAAGTTGTAACAAAGCATGTAGCAGGGGGCTTATAAGAACCCACATGGTCACATGGTGGGGAATTGGAAAATAGACCAGGGCTGGTGATATTTGATATATTGAAAAAAAAAATTGTTGAAAAAAAAAATTGGCTCTTACTATTTCAGATTCTCTATCTGTAATTGGGAAAATGAGGTTGTGTGTTCTAATATAATCTTTTGTGTGTACCCATCAAAACTTATGACTACTGGTCTCATCTAATCTTTTGTGCATAAAGTGTTAACCAAAAGATGACAATGGAAAATAAGGTTGTGTGTTCCTTCATACAGTATGAAAATGTGCTATGTGGGGAGGATAGATTTCATTTCATAGTAAAAGTGATTAATGGTGAAGTGGTGGGGAAGGGCGAGGACATATAGAGCATGAACATGGTAAGATATTTCAAGGTGAGCTTGGTGGTGATGGAAAGGGACAATGACAAGGTATTTTAGGTAATATTGTACGTTAAAGGGCTCATATTATACACAAGACCTAAATTCAAAGTTGTGATTAGATTTATATGACCTACACCTATCACAAAGAGGTCCATAGCTGGTAGGGTAGCAACATCTTTGATTGGTCATTTTATATTATCAAGAATGGATGTGAATGTCATGAGCACTAATTTGGTTTTAGAAGGGATTCATATCCCATCTGTGGCTTAAATCAGTGTTGCAATGTTGTTGATGTGAAGACATAACATTAAGGTCCCAAATTTTATCTTATAGCTTCCATTCATCGATGTTGTTAATATATTGACACCTGGAACAATTACATTAAGGATAATAACATACAAAAACACCATAGTCAAACACATGGAAGATAATATGACCATAAATGGACCCTATCTTTGTAAACATATTATTTATCCTTGATAGTAAAACAAATAAAATCTAAGGGAGCATTGGTAAGTGAAATGGTGTTTCAATTTTCTTATTAAAATGAATATTTGATTATTATTGCTTGACACTTCTTGTACACAAGATGAGATGGGGTTAGTAGTCTTTGGTTTTGAGTGAGGTATGACTGTCGATTTACACTATTTCACTTGACCAAACCTTGCTTTACCAAAATTAAAAAATTACCTCCCTTTGGACATAGCTTACACTCTTCAATATGGAAGTTGCAACATTCATAGAGGAAGTTGTAACAAGTAGGGTGGTGCCTAATTTTAGAAACATCATACCACCATAGCACTTGGAGAGAGTATGTAGAGATTGGTGGAGATTCAAACCCAAAATTTGCAATGCGTTTGGTCATAACAATAATTTTATCCTCTATCTATCGAACAAAGAGAAGTGAGCACTACTATTATGAATACAATAATTATTGTTAGTGTTACTGAGAATGAGAAAGGAAAAAGCTTGGAAATATGTGTATCCATATCTCAAGGCATATGGTACACTACATTGATAAATTAGATTATATATGAAGCATCTTTCATTAAATAAGCCTTTTCCATCTTTTGCCTAATTGGTTTTATATTCTTCTAATCATGGTCGAAATAACTAAAGTAGTTGTAATTTTTCATCTAATTAATTTTAGACGCATTTAAATTTACATGTGTTGCATTCTCTATATTTTTAGTGGTGCCATTGGATATTTGACACATTTTTTTGTTGAGATGACATGTGTTTCAATCATGTATTGGATGATTGAGAGTGTTCAGTGGAAGCTATAGGTTGTATTGATATATGTGACATGTCACCAAACTTTGCAAGTGTATTTACATAGCTTCATTGAGTCCATCAATCAAAATACCTATCATTTATCCCTACCATCCATGTCCAACTCACCTTGAAATATTTCAATGTTGTCATATGTTGTATGGCCTTGCCCTTCCCCACCACTTTGTTTCACTATGAAATGAAATGTCTCTTCCTACACATTGTATGAAGGACCATACAACTCTATTTTCTACCATCACATACATGAAAAATATTATATTATTATTACTTAATAATTCATGCATAATAAATTATATGGGTCAAAAACCATGGGTTTTGAGTGAGGTGTGAATACCCATTTACACTCTTTCACTTACAAAAATATCACTTTACCAATATATTTTTTTATCTCACCCTACATAATTTGTAAATTTAGGGCAATTTCTAGTATCTATGTGTGTGTATATCCTCTCAGAAAGGTGACACCTTTTGAAGGGGATAAAAACACCCCTAACACTATTTTTAACAAGGGCTGCATAGCAGCTAGTCCCTGTCTTTGTGTGGAATAGTATATTGCATTTGATCTTTGTATTGTTTAAATCAAAGTATTAGCATGAAATAGGTGAAAGAAATTTTTTTAATAGTTAGTGTTACAATATGGGAAAACAAATTTAATTTGTTTAGAAGTATAGAATTTTATTAAAGTAAAGTGATTGCAACATAGGTTGTATATAGGAGACATAAATGCAAAGTGTAAAAAAGTGTAGTAAGATAAATGTGTAAATAGTTAATTTTAACAAGTCATTGAGTTCTGTATATACATTGTTAGTAGATAAGAAACATAGTATAAGTCTAACAAGTAAGCATTACTAGCAAAGTAAAATATATTGAAATGCAGTTAAAATATGCAAAAGTAATTTACATTTGTATATACATTGGCAAGAGAGGAAAGACTTTATGTGGGTATTATATAGGATTCATCCATAGGGAGAATGAGTGTTTATTTGTAGAATATGAGTCAATTAGTAAAAATAAGTTAGTAGTGTGTAGTTTGAAATCCATAAAAAAAAAAAAAAAAAGAGTTTAAAATTAGATTATATACCTTAACTTTTGTTCAGTATGTCAGCATCCAAAATGACTTTTTCCTTGTCAAGAGTAAATTTTCCTTGTATTGAAAATCCATGTAGCAAGTAGATAGTGCTTGCCTTGTCTATGAGATAGTCATTGTGTGAAATTTGTGGTAATGCATGGAGGATTGTTTTCAATGGCCACCCTGAAAGATTGCATTTTATAAATTTTTTTTGATAGTTCTAAGATTACAAATGAGGCGATGGTGATATGCATATGGACTTTCTTCATGGCGTAAAGGATAATTAAGAGTTGTGGCATGGATAGGTTGCGATAATTGAATTATGAAATTGTAGTTGTTACAAGCGACCTGAAATAGCTTTGATAATATATTGGTAATTGTCAGCAAACCTTAGACTTTTAAAAGTGAAGATTAAATGTGTTAAAATTTAATATCATGAATTTAGTTGTATGTTGAAAGAACAAATGTAGATTAGAAATTTTGAGTATTAGTCAAATGATGTAACATACCTCTATTGTTGTGTGTAACAATGTAACAAAGAACAAAGCATCGTCGCATGCCAAAGGCCCAGGATGATGCCACATGGAATCATCCTAGAGGAAGTTAGATAGTCTAAATATCCACTCAAGCCCCAGACCTTAGAGGTGTAGATTCAATGCTTGTTTGCCACGTGATAGCAATCTAAAGGAGCTATAGCTGATGAAAAATAAAAAAACTAGTTTAAGTGTTGGGATGTTGATAACCTCTGATATCTTTCCACATGACACATTTCATGAGGTCAACATGACAAAGAAGAAATCAAAAGAACTATGTCCCAAGACCCTAAGTCCCCTAGATCACATCATGTGACATGATCATAGAGCATCGGAGCCTTAGGAAGTAGAAGGCTAAAGCCAAATTATTCCACAACCCAAAATCCTAAGATGTTGTCAGTGTCATGTGGCAACATCCCATGGAATCAGGCTTGTAGAGGAAAGTAGACAAAGGGAATGGTCTAAAATAACTTGAAGGCTTGAGTCCTTGAGATAATGCCACATGGCTTGATCTTGACTACTTAGACCCATAGAGGAAATTAGATAGACCAAAGATCAACAAAATCCCTGAAGGTCTCAGATGATGCCACGTGGTATCATCACAAGAGCTAATAGTTGCATAAGATATAAATAGCTTTGAGCTCTCAAATGCCCGAGATCATTCCACATGGTGTGATCTCTGGGAAAGAAGTAGTAGAACATTTGGCAAAGAATTATGGAAAGTTCTAAAGACCCAAATCCTCATGATGATGCCATATGGCATCATCTTGGGGATCGATAGCTTGGAAGGCTTAACAAAGTAGTGAAGGATCAATATGTAGTCACTTGCAGCCCCGAGTTCCCAAGATTATGTCATGTGGCATGATCTTACAAACACGGGATTCCTAGGAGCCCAAAATGCTTTGACTATTTTACTCCTTAAAGCTCGATTCATCACCATGTGGCATAATATTAGGGTTCAAAAAGATGTTATTATGGATAATACTAGATACACTCTGGCCTCCCAAGATGTTTCCATGTGCCACTATCGCCATGTGGTGTAATGACAGATGTTGGAGGTTCTTTTGAAATCTCCATGTCCCATATATGCCATGTGGCACAATGCTTTGAAGGTTCCCATTTTTGAACCAGGAACTTGTGGGACCAAATTAGACCGGGCACTCATGAAAGCCTCGAGATGATGCCATGTGATAAGATCCCTAGCACTTAGGGTCCTTGATGGGATTGGGCACTCACGGAAAGCCCAGAGCCTCGAGATGCTACCATGTGGAAACATCTTGGGAAATCAGGGGCTCAGAGGGAACTGGGCACTCATAGAAGCCTAGAAGACCCAAGATGCATCTCGATCACTCGGGAGCCTAAAGGGGACTGAGCACTTATAGAGGCCTCGAAGCTCCGAGATGTTACCACATGGTAGCATCTCAAGCACTTGGGGGCCAGAGGGGATTGGACACTCGCAAAAGTCGTGGAACCCCCAGATGCTACAATGTGGTAGCATCTTAAGCATTCACGGGTCTTAAGGTTTCTATGTAATTAACTTGATCTCCACTACTTCGCACCCCCAAAATGTCACCATATGAAACAATTTTGGGGTTTCATAAGCTATAAGACATGACCTTATATTATATTTTAAAGATCATGTCATGTGGCACTATTACGACTTTATACCTCTACTATTGATAATAGTTTAGGGATGTGGAGCCTTTGAAACTATTCTGACCTTGTAACTTTATTATTGATAACATTATTGTCAAAATAACAAATCAGTATTATATAAATAAATTTTAATATATTTTACAATATTTACATATTACAACTTGTACATTAAATTTGTACTACTCTTTTGAATCTATATATATAAATAACATTCTCAATTAATATTTAAAAAAATGATTTTTTTAAATACATTGAATTAAATATCATTCGCCATTAAAAAAACCAAATCAAACTTATAATTTAAAAGCTCTTTTAACTCTCGCTATGCAAAATACATATGATAATATAATATTAATGTAACCATACTAAATCTCTTACAACTATAATCCAATAGTAAATTAAGAGACGATATGATAATATAATATTAATGTACCATATTAAATCTCTTACAATTATGATCTACTAGTAAATTAGGGGACCATAGATTACGAAACAATCAATTTAAAAAATGAATGGTTATAATAAGAACGTTACTGTAATATCTTATTTGACAGAAATTGACATTTTAAAGATAAGAATCAACTTATTTATTATTTGCATGGTGATGTCATCCATCGCAACGAGTAATGGTAGTTAGTGTTTGTTTGTTTGGAGGGTGCAATGAATGGTAAAAACAATGCTGTCATTCGTTTCCTTCCGTTGTTCTAAACGGCTCTGAGTTATACAACTACGATATTATTAAAGGGAAAAAAGAAAAAGCCAATCTAAAATTTATCGCATCAATGCAAAATATCTTTCTTTTGAAATAATTACCCCTTAACACCAACACCAACACCAAAAGGTAACTACCCTAACACCAAAAGGTAATTACCCTAACACCAACACCAACAGGTAACTACCCTAACACCAAAATTTATGCATCAGTTTTCTTCTATCCCTGACTGCCTCCCACCAAAATGCCAAGGTCACAAATTACAAAACACTTGATTGCTACCTTGAAATTAGAAATCATTAAAATGTAACATTTTTAAAAAGATTTTGCCCAATGCATGACCAGTCTTGCCTGCACCTTGCCCCAAATATCCTTAAATTTAGAATTTGTGTTTTTTAATGGGCCTCTTGGAACGAAGTTTTTATTAATAAAACTCTTTTCAATCTAGTTTCAGGGGCTGATAATAATTTACATTCAATTTAGTTTCAGGGGCCGATAATAATTTACAGATAAGGATTTAAGTTTATCTTGAGTTGAAGAATGTTCCTTCTTCAAGTATTTCATTCTATTATTTAGTTTTTGCTTACAATTAGGAATTTAATGATTTCATTTATGTTATTTATTTTGATTTTTTTTCTTCAAATTTTGTATCTGGTTTTGAGTTTTTTTATGTTATTTAATCTGAATTTTTCTCTCAAAATTTGTATTTGATTTTGAGTTTCTTTATTAAAATTATCTTCAAGAAATATGGTCTTATGAAAATCCAATTTCTTATCTCATGTTATTGTTAAATTTCATTTTTTGTTCTCTCCATCCATAAACCACGAAATTTTTCGATTCTTTTGGTTTTGGGTCCTTGCAAAATTAACTTATTTATTCTTCACCATTTATGGGTTTAATTTTCAAACATTCTCCTTCAAAGATCTGAATTGTAGTGGAAGATATTCCTTTGATGGTCTCAAGTTCACATACTAGAGCATGAGTCTTTGTCTACATCCCGCACAATGGCTTCTACGCTTACTATTTTGCATGAGAAGTCCCCATCTCTTATCTCGATCCCCCCTTCACTCCATGTCTCCATTTAAACAAAAATGTAACAAACCCAGTCACAAAGTTATTCAAAAAAGTTTTCCCACATAATTACAGACATGAGTTATTTTTCAAAACTTACAAAAATCGCATACCTCATTTGTATCCAGATCATTGCAAATATATGTCATTCTTCAACTATTTACATATATAGTTGTCGTTGTACATATATGGTTGTCTTTGTGAGCAAGCAAAAATAGAAATGTAAGAAATGGAAGTGAAATCCAACAATAACTAGGGAAAATACTCCTACAAATGCATGAATTTATGGAACAATAATGACAAAATGGTAAACCTATAACTAAATATATTTAAACTTCTAAAAGTTTATAGACATCTTCTACAATAGATCTAGATATAGTATATATAGCCAACCATGGCAATTTATGGCATGTTCACAGAGTTCTACTCTAAAGCAAACATTTGTCAAATCTGGGCTTTGTGTTTGTATAGATAGGGCATTTGACAAAAGGAAGCGACGACTTCAAGAATGTGTTAAGCAATAAACGTGGCTATCTAACAGATGTGAATCAAGGGCAATCTTTGCAAGATAGTTGTCTATTAGCCTCAACACTTTATCATATATTGTTCCATGGTCCATCTGTGTCATGTTGCTAAACAACAAAGACTCAATTTTTTTTGTCACATATTCCTACAGGAAAACCGGTGTAATAAATTGTGAATGGTGGATGGGTGATAATGCGCTGACAATAGGGCATGGAAACAACCATTGTTAATTGCCAAGCATCAATAAAACCACGAGACGAATGTACCTCTTCGTCCCATAGTATAATGCTTGCAGCATCACAAGAGGATCAAATGGAAGGTTTAAGCACTATCATAATGACGATTTCAAGCAAACAGTTGGTATGTGTTGAAGGTAGATAATTTAATACTAATTAAAAGATAAAAATGTTAAATAATTAGGGGTATTAACGCTTAGTGAGAATGCATCCATTGTATACAATTCGTCCATCATTACATAAATTAATAATTAATGATATAAATAATTATAATAAAAAATGAATATAGTAATTAAAAAAAATTAAACCCTTCACTGAACAAGAACTCTAAAAGTCTTTGTTACTATTTGTCAGTCTTATTGAATCAATAGTCAACTCTATCCTTTCTGTATTACTAATACATCGGTGCAAAAATAAATAAAGCCCCGTGATAAAATGTTTACTTAGTAAAAGAGCAAACTTAGTCTATGAGCATATAAAATTTAATAATACTATCTAGATGTTACCCAAAATAAATAAAAATAAACGCAAATATGAACTTGATTACTACAAAAAATCCTAACTTTTTTGTTGATGCTTTGTCTACAACACAAATGAAAAATAGTAAAAAAATCAATGAATTGCAAAGCTCTAATAATCTCTCCTTTGAATGCCCAGAAACAACGAAATTGAAATGAATATTGTTAATTGCCTCCATCTCAATTTTGCATCACGTCAAGCCAACATTCAATGCCAAATACTTTAGTAGGTTTTCAATTCTCCTACTAACTTTGGTGAGGTCATAAACCAAGTTTTCCCACCCTGCCACCAATCAAGTTTAACAACCTGCATTTAACTCATTCTCAAATCCGAACAACATAAAATCTCTATATTTAACTCACTTGCAAACCCAGACAACTCACAATCTCTCGTCCTACCAGTTGCATTCAATACTTGTCTCAAACAAAGAGAGGGTACCAATAACGTCCCAAATATTTCCTCCAATCATGTGTAACAAATAATATTTTTTTATTCGACCCATTAAAAATTTAACAACTTACCCCTCAAAACTTTCGTATATATTTTTTATACCCAAAATGAAAACATCTCATTAGTTAGCAACCCCCTTGCTAACTTCAAATTAAAATAAATCAAATGCTATAATTCTCTCTAGATTTAATAATAATATAAATTGTCAAAATTATTAATTGTTCATAAAATTAACATGAAAATATTTTCAACTAAAATCTTTAAAATATTCTAAAATTAATATATCGAATATTAAGCAAAACTATGTAATTATTAATATAATATTATTTTTAATTATTTGATTAATTAGGAAAAAAAATTACTAAATGATTCCATAATCCCGTCTTGAGAGGGACTAATAAGTACCCTATAACAAACCTGCAACTATTTTAATATGATCCCAAAGCCCAACTTCCAAGGTTTCATAAACGGGGGGCTCGCGAGCCACGTTTTACTCTCATCCCGTTGGCGCCTTTCTCCACCTCAAAACAGTTTTTCCACACGCAGTTTTGGCTTACCGCTCATCCAAAGTCCACAGACATTTTAAATCTATTATTGAAAGCCACAAATCCAAATTCAATGTACAACACTGCCACAGATTTATAACTACAAATGCCCCTTCAAAGCCATCAAAATCTCCATATTTTCCATATTTTTCATTTAGTGAGATGGCTTGTGTTACATTTTCACTTGCCTCAAATGCCCTGCTCGCCGTAAGTAACGGCCGTAAGGCGGATTTACAGAGCATCAAGCGCAGAGACAAGTATTAGAAATAAGCCTCCTTTCAAAGTAATAAGGGCGGTGCAGGTTTCAGGGGCCGAGTCCCAGGCGGCCCCGGCAATCGAAGGAGGCGGTCACATGAAGAAATCGAAAACTCTGTACGAAGTGCTGGGGCTGAGCCGAGGGGCTAGCGGCCAGGAAATAAAGACGGCATACAGAAAACTGGCCCGCCAGTTTCACCCCGACACCTCGGCTTCCTCTGAAGCCAAGAGCATAAGCACTGAATTGTTTTTACAGGTACACGATGCTTACGAGATTCTTTCCAAGGCAGAGGACCGCGCCCAATATGACCGCCAGCTGGTGATGCAGCAGAGGCAGAGATGGAACAGGGCGTGTTGCATGGGGGCTTATCGGAACCCGCATGGTCACGTGGTGGGGAAATGGGAAACGGACCAGTGCTGGTGATCTTTGATGTATTGAAGAAAATATCGGCGCTTGCTTTTCGGAATCCTGTCTATAACTGCGAAAAAATGCCCAGTCTGCACATAAATTTATGTGTGTGTTTCAGTTTGATTTTATGAGGTTATTGAAACACGACTAATTCTTTTTGGTTACAAGACAACTCTTTCATTCATTCAGATTCGGTGACCAAATTCGAAAATGTTTTCGATTTGGTTGACAATTAAATCTATTTCAGACGAGTGACAGTCACTAGAAGCACTAAAATAAAAGAAGTAGCAAGATCCAGACCCGGTATCATGGAGTTTTTGCTGTTTTCTTTTTTGGGGGGGCTGTTTTGATGCTGTTGTGCCTTCGTAATGTTTGATCTGGTTGGTCTGCTGCTTGTTGGCACCCTGTCTATTGTTTTTCGCCAGGATAGACGTTCCACTTCGGCTTTTAATGCCGAATCCTTTTCTTTAATTAAATTTATTTTAATATTTTTTTCATTAATTTTGATTTCACTTACAATTAAAAAAATATTTAAAGATAAAAGAGATCAATGCTATCAACAATTCAACTCACTAATCTTACTCTCTTTATTTTGTTATAGATCTAATACATGTTTCATTTCATTTATATTATAACATATACTTATTACCACTAACTTTATTATTATTACAATTCTTGACTTTGAATTTAACGCTATTGCCGTAGTTTAATATTATATTTTTGTATTGATTTAAATAAGTTCTCCTATTCATCTTTCTTATAAAAAGTGCTAAATTAAGTGGTACTCAAGTTAATCATAGGATGGGGGAGAGGAACAAAGGAAGGATTTTGAATTTGGTTTATGGGTAAGAAAACTCAGTTAGAATTAATGAGAGAAAAATGAGGACGACTCTAATATAGATCTGGGTGACGTGTTGAGGATCTTTTCGAGAGACACTTGTTTCAGTCGGTTTGATTATGTTTAGCAGATAAGTAAGAGGAAGGAGTTTCTAACAAGCCGCAGGGAAAAAGGATGGCAGGAAGATCATGGAGATGAAGACGGTTCAGATCCGAGAGGACTGGGGGTCTTTTGCATCACTAGGGCCATCCCTCAGAGGTTTGAATGGCTCGCTAGGCGGGGAAGAAATAAAGTAGATGGTTGATGTACCTTAAATAGACAGCTTATTCGTGGGCTCAAAACTATCTCTACAAAGGTGAAGGATTGACGAAATGCCTTTCTTAGCGAGGTCGGGGACCTCTTCCTACTTCTTGGTTGATGTTTTGCAGCTTCAACCACATTTTGGGAGTCTTGGTAGCTGTTGTTTCAAGTGGAGGTTAATGGTGGTGGATAGAGGATACCATACCAAAATCTTTTTTGTTTGTGTGGAGGATAGAGAAATCCACACCATTGTTCTCAAAATAGGTGAGGATAATAGAGGTTTTTAACCTGTTTTGGGTTTTTGTGTGGGATAATGCGCTATTTTGGATTGGGTTCTAGGTTTGGGTTCCTATAGAAACCTTGCTGAAACCCATGTTTGACCAATTTCGAGACTTTAGGTTAATGGGGATGATAGAAGAATCCTCACAAGGTTATATAGAGTCTGGTTTGATATTTTTGAGCTCTTTTTGTGGGCTATGGTATGGTTGAGTGGGTATGTATGCTCACTTGTTGCACTTAGGTTCTGCAGAGGATGTGTGAAAACTTCATTGAAGACCAGATCTACAGGAGAGTGTAATCAAATATACTAGATGCTTTGTAGAGGTTGCAGAAGGGGGTGTCTAATAGCCAACTTAATTGAGCACTTTATGCCCACTTGGACAGAGAAGGCATGGTTCCTCAACGCTGGTTTTTGTAAGGCTTGGGTAGTTTTGTTGGTCACTAACCAAAGCTTTCAATTAGTTTTGATTGTGGTGGATAGAGTAAATCACACCAAAATTTGTCTTATTAGAGTGGATTATAGAGGATTGTACCCTTGTCTCTTTTGGTTTTTGGGGTTTATCTTATAATTTGTGTGTATTGATTATGTTTGGTTGAAAAGCTCTATTTTGTATCAAGTTGTGACTAGATTGCTGAGGACGAGTTGGATAGTTCCTTGTTGTGATTTAGCTATTGTTTAGCTCAGTGGGAGGGCAAACCCACTTGTTGTGTAGAAGATGTGCGGAGGTCCTCAGAAGGCAGAGACTCGCATAAGACCTTCTCCTAGTGGGCTTATGTTTTGCAGTAGAAGTTTCAGGGAAGTTCTGTTGAAGTGTGTCTATTATTTGTGTTTCGTTGAGAAGTAACCTCCTTGTTTTTACTAAGGTTGTGTGAACCTTCAAACACTCTTAGTGTTATGGTTTTGAGATTCTTCAAACTTTCTTGGTGTTATGGTTTTGGGATCTTTAAAACCCTCTTGTTGTTTGAATTGTCAAGGTTGTGGGATCCTTCAAACCCTCTAGTTGTGCTTGTTATGGTTGTGTAACTCTTAAAACTCTCTTATTGTGTCTTGTAAAGATTGTGGGATCCTCTAAACCCTCTTAGTTGTGGGTCTATCATTCAAAACCCTTTCTTTGATTGTGGGTCTAGTAATCAAAACCCTCATTTGTCCGATCAAAAGCGTTTACTCCATCTAATAAAAAATAAGCACTCGTACTAACTTCTTTAAATAGAGATTGAGTATTTAAGCACTTATAATCAAATCTATCATAACTCTTAATTTATGTACTACATTATATAAAATCAATATTATTAATTAAATAAAATAATAATAATAATAATAATAATAATAATAGTTATTATTATTATTATTATTATTATTATTATTATTATTATTATTATTATCGATTAAACTACTCTTCTAGAAAAAATCATTGTTTTTAGTGCATTAAAAAAATTACATTTTTGTAATAATTAAATTGTGTATTTTTAAACAAAAATTATGAGAAAAAATATTTATTTGTATTTTGATTGATCAAAACTTTTCACATATTATTTAAGCATAGAATACTGATGCCATCAATTGTTACTTTAGTGACAACCCAAATACATGCAAATTGTTAACTACAAAGGTTTTTTTGATTGTATCCTTAAAAACATTACATGAGTCATGAATTGCATAAAATATCGATATCTCTACTTAGACATACAACAAATTTACAATGCTTATTTTCGCTAACCAATCTTATTACATAACTAAAAATACTCGGACCTAACAGCCTCGTCACTTTCGATGCATTCTAAAGCTTGAGATGATGCAGCCAGTTGCGCGTATCTGCATGATCCTCCCCTATTCCTCTGAAAGTTGAAGCCGTAGATCCAACCCCTAATCTCTCCTATCTTTGTCTCATGATACTCACTTGAACCCTTGTTTTGTTGATTTGTCTCAAATTGAGAACATTACAGTGGTATCAAAGCCATATCTTGACTAATTATGGGGATTTTAGGAGAGTTTTTAAATTGTTAGTGACAAAGAGGTAAAGTATTGCCTAAGGAACATCAATAAAGGTTCATGAAACTAATAGGCAGAACATGAATAGGTGAGGGGTGGCATGGATCCATTGGAGACAAAGAGAGAGAAGCGATAAAGAAGTAGAGTAGAGAGGTTTGAGGTATTCACAGTCATAGGAGAGGATGAAAGTAATGATGGTTGGGTTCATCTATGTTATGAGTGAGATGAGTGTATTAATGCCCCTCAATGGAGATAACAATAACTTAGGGAACCACCATGACACATATACACCCCCCTTGGGGAATGAAACACCCACACATAGGCCCACCCAATCTACATTTATTTAGAGAGAGGAGCTCTTACTAGAGAGAGGGTTTGCCTAACCCACTTGATGAATTGGAGAGAGATATGGAGGAGTATTTTGCTGCATCTATTGCAGTAAGGGGTGCTATGATTTTTTCTGAGTATTCAGCTTGGAAACATGGGAGGAGTGAGCCAAGGATCGGTTAGAGAAATAGGGGAGGCTAGGTAAATATCCAAAATGCATTTGGGAATGTATCTCTTTCCACTTTTGATGGATCACTGAGGAGTTTGGTGAGGGCATGGATTCATAAGGTAGACATCTTCTTTACACTACAACCCATGGTAGAGGAGGAAATTCAGTTTACCACTTTGTATTTGGAGGGAGGAACACAAGAGTGGTGGTATCATGGATTAATCACACAAGGGCATCAACACATACATACCTATGGGGATTTCAGTAGGATATTCTTAGAGAGGTTTGATAGGGCTATCTGAAACTTCATTTCCATGATTTGGCCCAATTGAGGTAAAATGCCTTAGTAGATGAGTATGTTTATGAGTTTCAATGGATTTTGGTCATGATGACCAATGTTTCAGATAGGAGGTTGGTGGTTTTATTTATAGAGGGCTTTATCTAACCTTTATGAGGGCTGGTCAAGGAATTCAACCCGTCAACATTGAGAGAGGCCATCCAACCTATGATTTTGAGTCTTTTATTCTTAGGGGTATATTTATAACTTTGAGGAAGCCAAAGGTTACCTCTTTACCAACTATAGGATAGCATAAAGGTGGAAGTTTGGGACAACTAAGGGGAAACTATATAGGACCTCCAAGATCTACTCATGAGGAGCCTTTAATTAAACCAAACCAACCGAGTTTGGGACAATAGAAGGAGCTACCAAGTAGTAGCTATGAGGTGAGTAATGAATTGAGGAGGAAGGGTATTTGTTTCAATTGTAATATTCCTTGGGATAAGAGGCACCATTGGCATGTAAAGGGATAGGTACATTACATTCAGGTGCTTTCCAATGAGGAGGAGGAGGAAGAATTGGGGGTAGCCACCTATGAAGTGGGGGATTTGGAGATAGAAGGAGAAGAGGAGTTGAGTGACATATTGGCATCTCTTTTAGGATCTCATAGATACTATCCCTTTAGAGTGAAGGTACCATTGAAAGGTAAACCAATCACTATACTCATTGATAGGGGGTAAACCATAACTTCACTGATAGAGTACTTGTGGCATCATGTGGCCTATAACCCATGGAGTTAAAAGGGTTTGGATTCATTATGGCATATGGATTCACCACCCCTTGTACTACCAAGGTTTTAAAGTTAAATATAGATTTGGAAGGGAATATGGTAGAATATGATTTCTATGTAGTATGCATTGGGAAAACCAATGTGGTGATCAACGTATAATGGTTACATTTTCTTAGCAAGTATAAACAAAACTATCAAACTATGAAATTAAAATTCAAGGTGGAAGGTAAGGATATTATTCTACTGGCCTAAATGATCAAGGACCACCCCCGCCTTCATAAAATAACATTATAGGACATATCTACATGAGTTTGAGAGAAGAGGAAGGAAGGAATGAACATGAAGGTACAAATTTCAATCATAGGCAACTTATGGCATAAAGGGATATTTGGTTTTCTACCCAATTGGTGAGTATGAATAATTCTAAATTTTATGGTATATGGATAATAAAAGTGGGTAGAACACTTGATTTGCAAAAACAACCCCTAATTTGTTATGGGAAACACCCTATGCCAAGGTGTACAGGTGATTTTGGATGTATGGATGAGGGCTTCACCCCCCTCTTGGTTAAAAAAATTTGGCATCTTCTAGATTTGTCTTCCACCAAGATTTCCAACCTTGAGAATGGTGAAGCCAATTATGAAAGATATAACGATCTTCATATTTGAGAGGAAGATAAATTCTAGAAGAGATGGAGGTGCAAGCTTAAACTGTCGGCCTACCATATAAGGCCAACACAAAATAGTAGGAATGGTATTTACATTTATTTTTATTTTAAATATGTGCCATTCTGTATTTAATGACATAGTTAATATAGATGTTATCTTGGATCTCGATTCATGGGTAGGAAGAGTTTCAAAAACTACTATTAATTTAGCATTTTATGAATTCAATAGGGATTCATAGCTTCTGAATGGCACATGCCTGGTTTTTCATCTATGCGATGAGTGAAGATATGCAATCCAGGGAACTTT
Organism: Torreya grandis; assembly: GCA_037957365.1. NCBI lineage: Eukaryota > Viridiplantae > Streptophyta > Pinopsida > Cupressales > Taxaceae > Torreya > Torreya grandis. The sequence continues at coordinate 469,931 of JARHVA010001195.1, read as the reverse complement.
CATCAATAATTTCATTCATATTAATCACATTCTTGATAAAAAAATTGAATTATAATTGATTTTGTAAATGTAGTTCTTGATCTCTCAAAAGAAAAAGTTGTATCAATAATTAAGTCACAAACATCCAAAGTTGCACATTTCCTATCAAATTTGGGTGACACAAAAAAATTTCTAATTATTTCATTATTTGAAAAAATTCCCTTGCTTACCAACCACAAATTTCCCCACTTCATATGCATGGTACATAATGATTATGGGGCTTTTCAACTGCTTGTTGTGCTATTAGGGCTCTTGGCCCCCGTGATGATGCCATGTGGCATCATCTTGGGGCTCCAAAGCCTGGGGATTTTCATCTAATTGTTCTACTAGAGGGGGACATCTGTTAGGACATGGTGGAATCATATCTGAATGGAACAACCACCATATCCTACTTTGATGGATATTCTTGTGCTCTACATAAACAAAACCTACTAATCATAACATGAAAATGCATTAATAGTTAGCCATTAGCAATTTAAATGTGGGAATGTGACTTGTAAGACTAACCTTAAAAGTGACTAAGGTAAATAAATATCTTTTTGACTAAGACCAAGGTAGTAGCATTTCATTCAAAGCAAGACAAAATCCACATAAGCAAAACATTTTATGAATAATTAAAACATAACCTTAGGTCTATCATTTCCTATCCAAAAGCACAATCAAGACATAATAGAGATATAACCATGAAGGTAGAGTCTGACCAAGACATTTCTATTTCCATATCAAAGGGAAAAAAACCATATTTATGTAACCCATAGCATAACATTGAATCTCTTTGACAAATTCCAAATTGAAATGTGAAAGAAAGCAAAAGCCCTTACATATTGATATCGCAGGAACTAAACATCTATGATAAAATCAATCTAAGATTGTAAAAATTACAACTGCATTGTCATGTTGATTAGTATAAAATTCATTATGTATGTGATTGACAAATAACTTATTGTTGAATTAGTGCAAACTTTCCAAATAGTAGCTACATGGCAAAGTTTATCATCTACCCCACAGGGACTTGGCACATGATGCCCTTGTTATATAATGACATTTTACATAAAATTAGAGTTGGATAATATTTATATATTGATTATAGAAGATATTTTTTAATTTTTAGCTATTTAATATATACAAGTTTATATATAAAAACATATTTCTAAATTCAATACACAATAGTAAAACTTAGCATCCTAGCTTTAAACTAATAAAAACACAAAATAAAATTTGAGCATCATAACTTTATACTAAGAGGCCCAAAACAATGAATACTATTTACATATAACAAACAAAAAATGTAAATAAGAAAATCCAAAAGCATAAATAAGATTTAAATATGTTTAAAAATAAACATGAGTATGTCCTAAAATTAATACTAGTAGTTGGCCCAAAGGTCCAAATAATGCCACAAGGGATTGTTTAGTAGGATACAGTTTGATGATAAAAATTGGTACCTAGTGTAAAATACTATTGCTGAATCACATTTAAAGGTTGAGGATGCAAATCATATAAAACCAATGGACTTCAAGAATTCCAAAAAATCAACCATTTTTGAGGTTCTTTAGGCTTTTTTTGCTCCTCTTGCTCATAGGAGAAGATTCAGTGTCATCCTTTCCTTCCTCGTTCCTATCCATATAATAGTCCCTTGAAGACCTAGTTGTCATGTAATCCTCATGGCTTCTGCTCAAACCCTGTCCACTCTCTCTAGGTGGCAACATGGAGTTTAACGCATCATTATTCACAACCAAATCCTTTTTTGCATTGAGATAGCCAAGTGTATTAAACTTTAAAATGGGAAATTAGATGAAATAACCAAGGAAAACCACATGCCAGGCATGTTAATGATTATATTTTTCCTTTTTTTATTATTTAAACTATCTCATCATGAAGGCGTAAACATATCTGCAGTTAGCGCTCATTGATTTGGGCTACCTTCTCACTCTCAAGGTTTTAGGCAACATAATAAAAAAGCTCCCATTCAATCCACAACTAAGGGAAGGATAATAAATGTAATGCTATGGTCTCAAGATATGCACCAAATGGTTTTCCTAACTAGGCTTTAAGGCTTTTGAATGAAATATGTTGAGCAGGTGTAATATCTTATTGTCTCAGAGTAAAAGTAGGAAGGAACAGTCTGTCTCTTCTGTTTCTCCTCAAAATTTCATGCCCTGTGAGCATAACATCTAAGTAAATAAAATTTGTTGACCTTTCATGCCCCAAGATATTAACATGCAAGGAAGTTGTATACATGATACATGATCTATAAAAATAGAGAGGGAGTTGCCTTTGCCACCTATGGTAGAGCAAATATTTGTGGAGCCCTTGCCTTTACCACCTATGAGAGAGGAAAGATTTATCAAACGCCCACTTTTTACACCTATGGTAAAAGATAGATTCATGAAGGTGATGATTTTTACACCTGTGGTGGAGGAAAGATTTGGGAAGGTGTCCTATCTATGTGGACTTAATGAAGAGAATAAGGATCCTATGACATTTTCTGTTAAAATAGGAGGATGTGCTTTTGTTTCAACCTATTACCTCACATAGGGAAGAGGTTAATTTATTAAGAGGAGAGGATGTGGCATTGTCTAATGAAGTAATGAGGCCTCCTCCTCTAGCAACAACATTTTATGAATATGTAGAATGAAATTTTTATTAGTATACATAGGCCATGTCATCAATAAAACTTCCAGAGTCATGTTTTCCACCATAGAATTCCATTTGTAGTGAATCATGAAGGAACCCACAACTGGATGGGAAAGAAGTCAATGCAACATCATATGCCCTCAGAGGTCTTCACATAGGTGAGCCCTGGAAGCATCTCTAGTAGGTCCCCAGGATGCTACCACTTGGCAGCATCGTGACTTGTTAATATCCTTCATGCTTTTCTACGTGGCATGATCATGTTGAATCTGGGCCTCCTAGATACTTGGATTATATACCACTTCTCTATGATCTGGATGTATGTGATGTAACCATGTGGCAACATCCTAGACATTCATGTCTCATAAGCTTTGGGGATAATTGTTTAGTCCCCTACGGGGCCAAGTTACCAATGATTTAAAGGCATGTGGCACCTCCGCATCTGATATATCTTTGGGACTTGTACCATCACAATCATCAAGGGTATTTATAGAGGCTAGGCCATCTCAGACACCTGGTACCCACTATAGATTGTAATACATGTCTAGGTACGTATCTCAATAGGTGTTATGTGAGCAACTCAATAAATGTTTATGGTATGGCATTTGGGGATTAACATATTTCTATAGAGCCATTATGATTCTCAATACAAATATTTATGGTTCACCTTCCTTTTTCTACAGTCCCATTATTTTTTTCTTAAATTCATTTTCTATGTGTGTGTGTGTGTGTGTATTTAATTTTCATGATTTTTTTGGGTAAGTGTTTTCTTTTCATTTATGGAGTAAATTCCCCTTTTAAGTCTATTATGTGAGTACCCCTTAATGCTTGAGAATTAAACCTACCAACCCTCCCTACCACCTACTACTGATTTCCAATCAACCATCTTTTTTTTCAATTGGTGACTCCTCTATCATGACATTCACATTGTGTCATAAATGTTTCCCCTTTATGCACCCATGTGGAATGTGATTTACAAAAGCTTTAGTAATCACTTCAACCACAAAAAAAACAACAAAAAAAACTCCATAACCTTAATGTATTTCTTGTACATTGGCATCATTACAAAATGTGTATGATATGGGCTCTCTAGTGTATGATGTCACATGAAATATGATGTCATTGCCCCTCATCATAATTTCCCATCTCACTTTGAAATATTTCACCACTTGTAAGTTATGTATGGTCTTGTCATAATTTCTCTAGGTGTTAATATATTGGTAGCATAAACAAACATAAATTACAATACAAACTTTGGAACCTCATTGTCTTGTCTCCATATCATTGGCATTATAGCACTAACTTGAGTTGCACATCGAACATGGAGCCTTTTCATAATCAAATCAATGTCATGTTTTACTCATTGACCCTTCACAATAACAAATGTCCAATAAAAGAACCTTCCACTTTGGAAGATTTGAACCACTTTCTAATGGATGTAAGTCATGTAAATACAACAGTGTCCTTCAATCTGTACAATCCTAAAAAATACAAATGCAATTTATCACATAGTGATTGGGAAAAGATGTTATCTCTTTCCACGAAGAATGCAAGCCATCATAGACTAAAGCATTGCATGTTAATTCAAATCCCGATCGATTTCCCCCTCAATTAATTTACACAAACTTATTTTGACATCCAAATACATTCATGCAGAGCATGAAAGTGGTGAATTATTTTGAGGTGAGTTGGGTGATGATGGTGAGAAGAAATGGCAAGGCATTTAAGATGATGGACTCAAAAAGACTTAGGTAACTATGGACCATTTAGAGGTTTCTTTTATGAAAATTAACATCTCTTTTTTTGGGTGGATTTTTTAATATTTTATTTTAGTAAAGTAGTGTTATTTAAAGTGAAATATTGTAAATTGGTAGTCAAACCTCACTTCAAACTCATGATGGCTGACCCCATCTCACCTTTTGTGCACAAGATGTTAAACAACAAAAAAATGTTTTTCATTTTAAAAATCCTTTAAAAACATATTTTTTATGAGTGCTCCTTTAGAACTTTATTTTTTGTTAACAATAATAAATAAGGTACTTATGAAGATAAACTCTAATTGTGGTTTCCTTTTATTTTAAGAGTTCAAGTATGGTGTTTTTGTATGTTCTCAAACATGATGTAATTTCTCTAGGTGTCAATATATTGGTAGCATAGATGAATAAAAGCTACAAGATAGATTTTGGGACCTCAATGTCTTATCCCCACATCAACACCATTACAATACTAATTTGAGTTGACATCGGACATGGAACCTTACTATAACAACCCCACTAGATTTTTCCAGAATATAGCAATAATTTTGTTTTTTAAATTAATTACTCATATTCAACATATATATTTCACCATGAAAAACCTAACTAGTGATATTTAACTAAATATATTAATTTATTTAACCAAAAAGGTTTATATCTAATTTACTTAGCTATGGATCACCAAGAACAGAGACATAAATCATGAACAATACTGAAAAAACAAAAAGTAATGCATCTCATCATAAATGAAATAGTATAAATTTAGCTATGATTGATACAATATGACAACCACTATTGTATAAGTGTAGTGTATAAATGTTATAGTTTCCATTAATACATAAAAATATCTCAAATGATAAAACATGATACAAAACTCCTTTGAGCAGAGTTTCCATGACTCAAGTATCAATATGTAATCTCAAGTGTAGTCTCAAGTATGGTACTCCAACTGAGAGGGAGAGCATCATCTGAGTGATTTTTCACACCAACCATGGACCATATATCCATGACACTATATTTCAAACAAGGGAATTATGTGAAATAATAGCTAAGGTTGCAAAATCTATTCCACAACAAGCTATTGTTTTAGGAGAACCAATTGAGCATTGAGTTATTACTAAAGTAAAAGAAACTAGTGATAAGACATAGGTAGTTGATGAGTAGATTGAGGATATGCATTAGAATGTTTAGAAGTTCTTCCATGATATTCCAAGTATTCATAGTGACATTGTAAATAAGATAGCTGAGATGAAGACAATAATAAAGGAAATTGAGAGTGAAAATGAAATTGTTGGGTTACAACTTGAAAGTCTGCACGCAATAAGTAGTTTGAATGAAAAAGTTTTGATTGAAGAAGAGATTGTTATAGAAGGGTATTTAAAGAGTTTAAGACATGAGGAATATCTTTTTTATTTTTGAACATGCATTTTGGAATCAATATGTGAAGAAATGAAGATTTTGAAAGAAGAAGCTAATGATGAAAGAGTGAATCTAGAAGATTGCCTTTTCGGTCTCACTAGTGATTGGTCTGATGATGTTTCAAGAACATCCAGGAGGTTGTATGAACAATTTAAGCAGTTGATGGATAAGGCCACAACTCCTTTCACCACCAAATCTATCAAGGAATTAATCAAAATTCAACATTAGAGAAAGAGATTGGAACCCATAATTGGGTAGATGAAAGCTTACAGCAAAAAGATAGAAAGGGAAATGTTGAGCTATGCAACTGAGAGACAATCATTGGTTAAATTTGATGATGTAATAATTCAATTAATGATATTTCAGCACATCAAGTATAGAGAAAAGAGCAGATCCAAGGTTGAAGATTTAGAGTAATTTTTGTTTTCTTCCAGAAAATTCTTCCTTCTCATTTTCTTTAATTTTTTTCATTCTATTTAGTAAAGTTACTTTTTGATGTAGCTTACTTTGTACAATTGTAAAACTTGAGTGATTTGGCTGAAATGCCATTACTTGAAGTTATCTTGTAAAAGTAAATTACTTCAGTGAACTTTGTGCTACATGCAAAGTATTTTTATCCAATTCAAAAAACAAAACTAGAATGTGCTACATGTCACTAGCCATTACATGCCACATAGGAGAATTTTGAGGAAGATGCAACTCAATAGTTTCTAGTTTTAAAGCAACACATGGGTTTGAAAGGAATTTGTTTCCTATTTGAAGAAGGAATAAGAAATTGTATAAATATAAGTACTAGACTTCATGCCAAGGGATGGAAAAATTTTTAAGCATGCAATTACAACCATTATGCAAGAAGTTTAATAAATCTAAAACTTTATGTTTAAGATAATTGAATTATTTTGTATGAATGTTACTAAAAGTGAATAAGAAGGAAGATTTTTTTTTTGGAGAACTTTGTGTCTATGGGAATCATTTTGTGCATTTCATGAAGATAAAATAGTAAACTTTGTGTTATCTATTTATTTAAGTTAAATTCATTGCTTTCTTGATCATTTGCTGAAAAAGTTACTACAATTATATGTTTATTTATTTGCATAAACATAGTAAACTTCATAAATTATTTATTGTGAACTGCATTTATTATATTTCTCTTTTTTCTCAAGCATTCTAGTCTTTTATTTATCCTCAAATCTATTTGAAAAAAATCTACTCACATTCCCAAAATAAACTGCTTACTTGCTACAAAATCCCTTTGTTATGGCTCATGAACAAAGTGATTAAAATAATACCCCAAGTTCGAACAACTAGAACAACTCTGTAAATAACTGTAAGTTCTAAGTAATTAAAATAGATAGACATAAAATCATGGGAGCTTCACTTTTAAATGAAGGGATTTATTCCCATGATTGCCTAGGTAATTTTGACTGCATACAAAATATCTAGCCAACACAATATAAGTGATCAAGTTGTAGCTCTAACTAGAGCTAAAAGAAGAGACATTAATGAGGCTCAAGATGTGAGTAATGATTCAAGTAATCTTAATGTTGTTTCCAAGAGTATCAAAGATCAACTTGTTTCCCCTAAAACAAAAAAAAATTAGAATATAGAGGTTGGGAAAGTTCATCAAGTACCTCTAGTTTGTGAGTAACCAATGGCTCACAAAGTTCAGCCAAAGGTTATTCGGGCCCAATTCAATAAAGTGGATCAAATGAAGAATTATAATGTCATCATTAGCATGTGAGATTCCCTCTTTATTCGAAGACAACAAAACAAAGGTATTTGTCTTCTATTAAATTTTAGTTTGGTTGTTCAAATAATGTTTCTGAATATGAGGCACTAGTGCATGGTTTGCAATGGGCTAGGAAGATGAAATCCAACACCTTGCAAGTGCTTGGTGATAGTGAACTTGTAGTTCACCAAATAATAGGTCTTTATGTATGCAAAAAATTATTGATTAGATATTATAAGCATAGGGTGTGGGACCTACTTGAATATTTTTAGGCTTTCAACATTTAGGCAATACTAAGAGATGAGAGCAAACATGTAGATAGTTTGCTTGGCATTGGGGCATAATTTAGTATCCCAGTTGATATAAAAAGTGAAAAAAAATAGTCACACATTAAAGTGGTTGTAAGACCTTCTATTCTGAATAACCATGAGAATTGGCAAGTGTTTATATATGACAATCAAATTTTCAAGTTCTTGCATGAAAAAGCTGAGTTTTCCTCAAGAAATCAATCAAAATTATTGCAAAAATATGGTGATCATATTGTGAAACTAAAAACAAATAAGTTTCCCAAGGGATTGGTCACACTTTAGAATATATTTAGTGGTGATGATGAGTTGATAAAGGAGAAGTTATCTTTGTAAACAAAGGATGAACACTATGCCAATGTGGAGATTGTAACTGGTAAAAAATTGAAGTTGGGTAAGGTATGCACTCCTTCACAAAAGGAAGCTTTCATTGAATTGTGAATAAGTTTTTTTTGATGTGTTTGTGTGGAAATATAGTGACCTCATGGGATTTGATCCAAGTCTAGCTCAACACACCATTGAGTTAGAAGCTAAAACTAAACTAGTAAGACAAAGACAAACGCCTATCAATCCAAAAATTAAGCCTTTGATGAGAGCTAAGCTTCATAAGCCCAAAGAGTTAGCTATTATATTTTTAGTCAAGAACTCAACATGGGTGGAAAACCTTGTTCTAGAATAGAATAAGAATGGTGAGATTAGGCTATGTGTTGACTTCCAGGATTTGAACAAGGCTTCCCTTAAAGATCACTATCCATTACCATCCATGCAACAAATTTTATAGTTGGTTACAGGTTCAAAAAGGTTTTATTTATTGGATGGATATAGTGTTTACAATCATATTTTGGTCAAGGAAGATGACCAATTTAAGACAACCTTCACTACAAAGTGGGGGACATTTTCATATAAAAATATGCCTTTAAGTCTATCTAATAATGGAGCAACCTTTCAGAGAGCCATAGCTATGGCATTCAAAGGCCTTCTTGATAGGTTTATACTTGTTTATTTGGATGACATGATGTATTTTTTACCAAGATTTCCCCCTACAAATTTTATGTCTTGATGAGTTTTATACCTAAATATATAAGGCTCCAAAAAATGAGCTAGCAGTGTGGGACATGCCTAGAGGTGCCAAATCAAAGTCAAGAGGAATAACCATTTGAGTTTAAAAATCCTCAACAAGTTTCAAGTTAAACGTAGGGTCAACAAGTGGCATGATCTTGGAAGCTCAAATCAAGGATCAATGTCACATTAGTGCTCATCCAGATTAATAACTCAAAAGATCTATGATGCATGTTTAATCATGTAGTTAAAGATCAATAGTGAGATCAAGGTCAAAATTCAATGGATCTTGAGATTGAATGCATTGATGACAAGTGTCACAATCATGATGACCTATAAGATCAATGATGCACATTTAATCAAGTATAAGGAAGATACATGAGACATGTTTAACCATGCAAAGTAGATTAATGGTGTGCATGAGGTCAAAAAGTCAAAGAGCCTAGATTACACGTGAGGTTGCCACATGGTTCAAGTGAATTAATAGGATAAAACTAATAGTAGGATCCTAAGTATAAACATGGGGCTACCAAGTGGTATGATTTAGATGCAGATCATAGATCAATGGTAAATGTTGAAGGTCAAAGCTAGGGACTCCTGAATAGATCAATGAAGAAAATTTGATCGAATCTATAGAAGGCACAAGATGAGGACACATTTCCAAGCTTGTAACGGTCATAGTTTTAAATATGATAAATAGCCTAAGAGGATGACACATAGGCAAACATGTTAGATCAAATATTTCACCACCCCAGGTAGGTAAACAAGTAAATTCAAGATCAAATATGATCTTGATTACCAGAGTTGACCGTACGAGATCATAAGACACCATAAAAAATTTGTTAAAACCTCTCAAGAGATCTTAGACATAGGTTTTATGTCTTGTGTATGATCAATAAATCCTAACCTATAGATGTTTATTGAAATTATGGATATATGAAAACCAATAGGGGAATTGGTTTTAATCTATAGATAACTTATATTTGAGGTTTTGGAGTAATGGAAAAGTTGTGATAGAGAAAGAAGTCAACATAGGGGTATGGTCTTTTGATAATTATGTTCTGAAGGGACACCAGATGAATGAATTCAAAGTGACTGTCAAATAACATAAAGAGTGTATCAAAATTATGCATGGTGTTATGTGCTCATTAAGAAGGTGGAAAGTTTGGAGGTTGAAAAATGAAGATAGAGCATTCAATGAAGTTTCAAGGTTTTTGGGACTTTTCCCTTTCTAGTGGATCATGACTCAACACCTTCAACAAATTTCTCATCTAATAATGCATTTATGAGCCAATGCAAAGGGCTTGAGATCTATTGGGAGCTGATCAATGGTTAATTTTCTAAATAGGACCAATGTTAATCGATCAAAGGTGGTTGGGCCTCATTTATTTATCATTATTGCTCATTTCCCTTTCTCTCTTCCATTTTCTGATATATTCCCCATTTCTTCCCCTTAAAAAAGGGTCTCTCTGATAATTTTCATTTTTTGGAGATAAGAGACTCTTATGATTTTGGCTTTCCCATGCCATGTCAAAATTTGTACTACAACACCTATTTGATGCAATAAAAGACTAAATTCTTCCATTTGTAAGCTGAATTGAAGTGTGTTCTATGAATTCATTGATGTGGTTAACTGAATGTATGCTTTCCTTTGCCTTTGTCTGAGTTTACTCACCTTCATGAAGTGTCTTATGGCTTTCACAAGTCATTATAAGTACAATAGATAGTTTGTTGATGGGTTTGTAAGTGGACAACTTCCCTTCCATGCTAGATTGGTAGTTAGTTCATGTCTTTTTGTGAAATACTTATGTGAAAGTTGTCTAAGAGTGAATGAAGTGATATTTGTAGTCTTGAAAGTGTCTAACAATAAATTTTTTGTGCAATATTAAGTGTCCAAAACATTGGTACATCACCTCCTTTTACATGTTTTTATGCATTATCATCTATTTAACTCCCTTTTCCAAGCAAGAGATTAGTTTAGGTGATAAATCCAAAAGAAGTCAGCCATCTCTATAGGTTCAACCTCACCATAAAAACCCCACATTCTGAGTTTGTTCCCATTTTATGGTTTAGTTGGAGGGAGCCTAAAGAACTCCCCCATGGGTGCAAATTAAGACCACAACAATTTTTGGCACACCTAGTGGGACCCATTCTCCTTAGAATAGATGAAGTTTGGAGCTGAACAGAAGTATTTGCAATATAAGAAGACATCCATCATAAAAATAAGCTAAGGATTCTTTAGTTTATAGAGTTCATAGCATCATCTAGGCAAAACTCTCATGCCAAAGGTTACTACAAGGTCAATAAGTAAAGGTATTTCTCTTGAATTCACTAAATTACCTTCTACTTCATATAAAAGAGAAATATTTGGTAAGACAAGAACATACTCATCTTATTGTCCTAAGTAGTGAAATTCTCACTCTCCATATGGACATCAAAAATCACGTATTTGTTCCCTTCAATAAGGGCATTCCACTAAATTTATCCCATTTTGATGACATTCCTATACCTACCCTTAAGAGTATCCCATTATTCTTAGGAGAAGATCAAACAACTCCTATTGAGAACATCCAAGATGTTGCCAACCTTTATTCAATTCACAATGTTGTTGAAGACAATGTATCTATTAGACTACTTGTTGCTTCATTCAAAGTAAAAGCACTATAGTGGTATAGAATTCTCCCACTGAATTCCATTGTTTCTTGGGATGAACTAGGTACATCCTTAGTCAGATAATTTGAAGACAAATCTGATCACCTATCCTTAGTTGAATAATTGACTGCTATGAAGAGAGCTCATTAAGAGTTCATGTTTGATTTTAACCTCAAATTCTAAAAGGCATGGACTAGGATAACTGTGTTGATTAGACCATCCCTAGAAAATGTCTTTTTTTACTATCTAAAATCCCTCAATTATGATATTAGTGTAATGATATAGTCAATGGGTGGTATTACCTTACCAGATGCTTATGAAGTTACAATAAGAGCAAAAAATAGATTGATACAAATAGGCAAACTCTCTCTAAGGACCCTAATTCCTATATTCCCAAAATTGAAGTCTATACCACCCCCTCAAGTTCCTCAAATCCCATATTTAGCTCCTATTCCATCCCCTAAAGAGTAAATTGCAGCCCCTTCTAGTCAATCTAGTGATATTGGAGAGTTAAAAAGTTTGTTAAAATCTTTTGAGAATGAAATAAGGTAACTCAAGAGACAAAAATAGCAGTCTAAGATGCCTTATCAATAATAAAATTAGGCCACCTATCAGCCCTGCAAAAATCAAAGGCCTCCTTATCAAGGGTTCAGAGAAAATAAACCACTCTACCTACCAAAGAAGCCATAACTCAAGATAAACCATATGCAAACCTTGATCCCAATATACATTCCAATTCAAGAGCAACTATTCCCACACCACCTCAAAATATCTTTATGTAGGATTCAAGTTGGCATCCATTTAATCTCAATGATGTTCAAAGCCAAGCCTTGGTATCAAAAAACATTACTATGCCACAAATGACACAATAGGAGTTTTATCTTCAAAGAAGTCAGTACCAAGAAATAGGTTTGGTACCAAAATTATAAACTTAATGAATTCAAGGGAAACTTAGTGCCATTAATGTGAATTGGAAAATGGATGATCATGTTGCATTCAATTAGGGTATTGAGATTAGTAATATAAGTGGTCAAGTTATAGCTCTAACTAGAGCTAAAAGAAGAGTCGTTGATGAGGCTCAAGCTATGATTAATGATTCAAGTAATCCTAATGTTATTTCCAAGAGTATAAAAGATCAACTTGTTTCCCCTACAACACAAAAAAATTAGAATAAATAGGTTAGAAAGGTTCACCAAGTACCTCTGGTCTGTGAGCAACCAATGGCTTAAAAAGTCCAGCTAAAGGTTAGTGGGACCCAATTCAATATATTGGATCAAATGAAAAATTTTAATGTTAGTATTATCATGTGGGATTCCCTCTCTATTATAGGATAGAAGGATATGCTCATTTAAGATCTTTTATCTCTCAAATTATCTCCAAAACTAGTTGAGAAAGGTGTTGTCCTAACCAATTCAAACCAGCCAACTAAGCAACAAGTAAAGTAGGTACATAATATGTTAAAGGTGGATAATAATGAGGTAAAATCAAATGAAACACCTCCCTTCTACCTCTTTTTTATATTTGGTGACACTTTGGTTCATAACTATATGGTGGATAGTGGACCCAATAACACTATCATGCCTAAATAAATTACATATAAGCTTGGTCTTATTTATGAACCAAATATTAAAGGGGTATTTCAACTAAATGGGTCACCAAAAATTATAGTAGGTATCATAAAATATCTAAAAGTCATAGTACATGTTTGTCCCAATGTTACCATTCAATAGGATGTAGTTGCCTCCCTACTTTGCCATGTGCCTATCAAGGGCCTGTACCTCAAAGATTAGAGGATACTTATCAGTTGATTGGACATATTTTATGTTTATTAATAGGTACGGTACTAAGGTAAAAATATATTCTAAATCTATATCATGTTTTAATTTGGAGCCATATATTCAAAGTGTTGTAAACACTAACTGTGCCATCTTGGATGAGGTGCTAGAAATTAATCGAGGGAAAATTGAATCACCTTTAGATGGAGTTTTATAATTGTTCCTTGATGAGTGGGCCTCTAAATTACATGGGTAGATCATTTTAATCTAATTAAATAACAAGGATTTGGATTTTATTTCCTCCATGAGAATGATACACCAATTCCATCCACGACAAAGGATGATGAGTCTAGTGATGGTCTATGGTAATTATACTTTGATGGATAAAATAATAAGCATGGAATTGGAGCTAGAATGATGTTGATTTATCCATAAAATTAAAGGTATTTCTCTTCTATTAATTTTTAGTTTGGTTTTTCAAACATTATTTCTGAATATGAGGCACTAATGCATGGTTTGTAATGGGCTAAGAAGATGAAATCCAACACCTTGCAAGTGTTTCGTGATAGTGAACTTGTAGTTCACCAACTAAGAGGTCTTAATTTATGCAAAAAAATATTTCTTAGACCTTATAAGCATAGGGTGTGGTACCTACTTGAATATTTTTAGGCTTTCAAAACTCAAGCAATACCAAGAGATGAGAACAAACATACAAATAGATTGGATACCATTAGGGCATAATTTAGTATCCCAATTAATATAAAAGTGAAAAAACTTAGTCACACATTAAAGTGGTTTTAAGACCTTCTATTCCAGATAACCATGATAATTGGCAAGTGTTTGAATATGACAATCAAATTGTTAGGTTCTTGCAAGAATAAGTTGAGTTTTCCTCAAGAAATCAATCAAAGTTTTTGTAGAAATATGGTGAAAGATTGTGTAACTGAAAACAAATAAGTTACCCAAGAGATTGGTCACACTTGAGAATATATTCAGTGGTGATGATGGGTTGAGAAAGGATAAGTTATGTTTGTCAACAAAGTAAGAACACTATGCCAATGTGGAGATTGAAGTTGGTAAGAACTTGAAGTTAGGTAAGGTATGCACTCTTTCACAAAAGGAAGCTTTCATTGAATTGTGCATAAGTTTTGTTTATGTGTTTGTGTGGAAATATAGTGACCTCAAGGTATTTGATCCAAGTCTAGCTCAACACACCATTGAGTTATAATCCAAAACTAAACTAGTAAGACAAAGACAAAGGCCAATCAATCCAAAACTTGAGCCTTTGATGAGAGCTAAGCTTCATAAGCTCATAGAGTCAATTATTATATTTCCAATCAAGCACTTAACATGGGTGGTAAGCCTTGTTCTAGTATGGAAGAAGAATGGTGAGATTAGACTATGTGTTGAATTCAAATATTTGAACAAGGATTCCCTTAAAGATCACTATCCATTGCCATCCATGGAATAAATTTTACAATTGGTTACAAGTTTAGAAATGTTTTCTTTATTAGATGGATATAGTGGTTATAATCATATTTTGGTCAATAAAGAAGACCAATTTAAGACAACCTTCACTACAAAGTGGGAGACATTTGCATATAGAAAGATGCCCTTCAGTCTATCCAATGCTAGAGCAACCTTTCAAAGAGCCATGGATATGGCATTCCAAGGCCTTTTTAACAGGTTTATACTTGTTTATTTGGATGATATGATATTATTATTAAATAATGTAGGTGAGCACATGGTTCACCTCAAGCAAGTGTTTGAAAGGTGTAGGCAATTTGGGGTGTCTCTAAATCCTAAAAAATGTGTCTTCTTAGTTCATGAAGGTAAGATTATTGGGAATGTGATTTCTAAACATGGTTTAAGTATAGACCCTGAAAGGATAGCTTTAATTCTTGCACTTTCCTTATCCAAACACAATAAGGAATTACAAATATTCTTAGGTAAAATCAATTTTATAAGAAGATATATTTCATATTTTTCCACTTTAGCTAAGCCACTTGTAATCATGCTAAAGAAGAATCAAATTTTGAGTTGGTATACAAAAGGAGTAGATAGTTTTGAAGAGATCAAGAAGGCCATAGCTAGTGTTCCTATACTCATAAACTTATATTTCATAAAGGATATCATTTTGTATACTTATGCTAACATGGACACCATTTCAAGCATTCTTATACAATAGAACCATGAGGCTTTGAAACAACCAATAGCCTTCTTTAGTCAAGGCTTGGAAGAATATAAAATAAGGTACTCTTTTATTGAAAAGCATGTACTTTCAGTTATAAGGTCTCTTAATAAATTTAGATAATTATTGTCTAATAATATGATACACATAATGGTGGCCCATCTAAGTATCAAGGAGTTTCTCTTGAACAAAAACATAAATGAGAAAAGATTTGGTTGGATAATAAAGGTAATGGAGTATGATATGGAAATAAAGGTCAAAAAGCTAATCAGAGGCAAAGGACTTTGTGAGTATCTAATCCAATACTTGTAAGAAGAAAATGAGGTGGTTTTGGTCTCAAATGATGAAGTTGCAACTGATCATACCTCACCTTCTAGCTGGTTTCATGACTTGGTAAGATATCTCCAAGATGGAATTTATCCCCCTCATCTAAGTCCTTCAAAAAGGAGAAATTTTAGATTGAAATCAATTCCACTTCTTGTTTATAATGTTTTGTTCAAAAAAGATATCAATGGAATGTTGCTAAGATATATAGATCTAACCAAACACATAGATTACTTGAGCAGTTCTATGATGGACATAGTGGAGGACATTATTGCTCAAAGACCATAGCCCTTAAGATCATGAGAGGTGGATATTATTATCTTGATATGTTTAAGGATTTCCATGCATGGGTTAGAAAGTGTAAATAATGTGATATGTTTGTAGAAAAAGTGAAACAAGCAGCCTTACCTCTCCAACCAATTGTATTGGACCAGCCCTTTGTCCAATAGTGGTTAGAATTTATAGGTCTCATAAATCTTCCTCAAGCTCAAGACATAAATGGATACTAACATAAATATTTCTATGAAGGTTTTATTACTAGATTTGGAGTTCCTTCAACCATTATTTCTAATAATGATATGGCCTTTGTGGGTTGATAGTATCACCTACAAAATATCAATAGCCAACTCTCCATATAAGATGGTATATGGTAAGGAAGAAAGATTGCCATTTTCTCTTAAGTTTCCTACTTTAGAACTAATACATCAACTAGAGTTGCTCAAGAATGAACCAATGGAGATAAGATATGCTAAGATCATGAAGCTAGAAGAAGTTTGAAATCAGTCCATGTTAGCCATGGAAAGTCACCAAACACAAGTGAATAGAGCCTTTGACAAGAAAGCTTCTTCATGAAGTTTTAAAGAACTAGATTTGGTCCTCAAGTGGGATGAGGATAGAGGTAAGCTAGGAAGGCATACAAATTTTTAATCTCTTTGGAGTGGTCCATACATAATCTCCATATGTAAATCCTATAATGACTTCTAACTTGAAAAAATGGATGAAGAGGAGATTCCTATCTGAGTCAATAGGATACATTTGAAGCATTACTATTAAGGAAACTAAGTTCCTTGTACATAGTTTATTTTCCTCCAAGTGTTGTTCTAGCACAATATTTTGCTTGTTATTTATCCCAAATAAATGCTTTGTTTGTATATTTGCTTTGTTGGTTTAGTTTCCCTATTTTGTGTGATTCTTTCCTTGTCTTGGTAGAGTTATCATCTTTTTAGGTCAAAAGGTCCTTGCAGTCATGGATCAGATTTGTCATTATTTATGAGTATAAAGGTCATGTAAATATTCTAGTTCTTAGGCATAAAATTCATGCTTCCTAGTCGAGTCACCAAAGATGTTGTCTAAATTTGGCCTAAATACAAAACTTTACCTAGTTCTAGAGGGAGAAGTTGAGCAGAGTCATGGTTAAAGAATCATCCATGAGTATAAGGAGTAGATAGACTTCATGAAGGTCACTTATCACTACAATATTTTGAAAAACTTTAAGCAAACTTAAAGTGTGAATTTGGTGATTTTAAGGAACTAAACCATCATACATGTCATACAGGGATAAATAGGTTAGTATAGTTGTGCATTTCACAAATGTACTTGGGAAGCTAACTAAGGTTGGATAATTGCATGAACATGATGTATTTTGTAACAAGATTTCCCCTTACAAATTTGATGTCTAGATAAGTTTTCTACCTCAATATATAAGGCTCCAAAAAATGATCTAACATTGTGGGATGTGCTCAGGGGCACCAAATTGAAGTCATGGGAAATAATCATTTGAGTTTAAAAATACTTAATAAGTTTCAAGTTGAACACATGGTTGACAAGTAACATGATCTCGAGAGCCCAAATCAAGGATCAACATCATGTGAGTGCTCATCTAAGTCAATAAGTCAAATAAATATCTATGGTGCACGTTAAATCATGTAATTAAAGATCAACAATGAGTTTCAAGTCAAATGTCGATAGATCCTAAGATTGAATATAAATATGACAAGTGTCACAATCATGGTGAGCTATTATATCAATGGTGCATGTTCAAATAAGCAAAAGGAATATCAATGACATGAGTTTAGCCATGTAAAGCAAATCAATAGTGCACATGAGGTCAAAAAGTTAAAAAGCCCAAATTACACGTGAGGCTACCACATGGTGTAGATGCGTTAACAAGATGAAACTAATACAAAAATATTGAGGATAAATGTTGGGATACCAAGTGGCATGATCTAGATGCAAATCACAAATCAATGATCAATGATGAAGTTGAAAGCTAGGAGACTCTCGAATAGATCAATGAAGCAAATTTAATCAAATCTCTAGAAGGCACAAGATGAGGACACATGTCCAAGTTTGTAATGGTCATAGTTTTAAATATGATAAATAACCCCAAAATATGCCATATAGGTAGACATGTCAAATCAAATATTTTGCCATCCTATGCAAGTAAATGAGTAAATGCAAGATTAAATATGATCTATATTACTAGAGCTAACCTTGTAGGATCATAGGATGTCATTAAAGCTCTGTTGAAACCTCTCAAGAGCTCTCAAATATAGGTTTTATGTCTTATGTATGATCAAGAAACCCTAGCCTGTAGATGTTCACTACAATTATGGATATATGAAAACCAATAGGGGAATTGTTTTTCATCTATAGAGAACCTATGTTCAAGGCTTTGGAGTAATGAAAAAGTTGTGATAGAGAAAAGAGTCAACGTAGGGGCATGATCTTTTGATAATTGTGTTTTTAAGGGACACCAGATGAATGAATTCAAAGTGACTATTTGATAGCATAAAGAGAATAATAAGATGATGCTCGGTGTTATCTACTCATTAATAAGGTGGAGAGTTTGGAGGTTAGAGAATGAAGACAAAGCATTCAATGTAGTTTCAGGGTTTTGGGGACTTTTCCCTTTCAAGTGGATCATGAAGTAGTACCTTCGACAAAATTCTTGTCTCCTAATGCATTTTTGAGCCAATGAGAAGGGATTGAGAGCTATTTGGAGCTGATCAATGGTTAATTTGATAAATAAGATCAATGTTAATTGATCAAAGGTGGTTGGGCTTCATTTATTGATCACTATTTCTCATTTCCCTTTTTATCTTCCCTTTTTTTATATATTCACCATTTATTTCCCTTAAAAAAGGGTCTCTTTGATAATTTTGATTTTTTGGAGATAAGAGACTTATGCTTTTGGCTTGCCTAGGCCATGCCAAAATTTGTAATGCAACACCTATTTGATGGAATAAAAGACTGAATTCCTCCATTTTAAAGTTGAATTGAAGTGTATTATATGAATTAATTGATGTGGTTAAGTGAATGTATGCTTTCCTTTGCCTCTGTCTGACTTTCCTCACCTTCATGAAGCATCTTTTGGATTTCACAAGTCATTCTAGGTGCAATAGATAGTTTGTTGATTGGTTTGGAAGTGGATAATTGCCCTCCCATGCTAGATTGATGGCTAGTTCATGCCTTTTTGTGAAATACTTAGGTAAAATTTGTTTAAGAGTGAATGAAGAGGTATTTGTAGTCTTGAAAGTGTCTGACAGTGTGTGTTTTTTGCAATAGTAAGTGTCTAAAACATTGGTGCATCACCTCAGTTTACATGTTTTAATACATTATTAGCTATTTATCTCCATTTTCCAAGCAAGAGATTATTATTTAGATGGTAGATCTAAAGGAGTCTGGCCTTCACTGGATGTTCAACTTCACCATAGGAAACCGACATCTTGAGTTTGTTCCCATTTTGTGGCTTAGTTGGAGGGAGCTTGAATAACTTCCCCCATGGGTGAAAATTAAGACCACAATAATAACTACTTTCCCTCTAACTAGGTCTATGCTATCACTCCTCCAAAAGGTGAGGTAACCTATATTATTATTCCTAATTCATATATTTAACCTAGTACTTATTCAAACCTTTCCCTTACCACATCCCCTCTTCAAAGTGTGTGATTACATGTTCAATTAGAATCAACTAGGGTTTGTACTTGTGAGACTCTAATGGATCATATTATTAGTGTGAGTAAGTTAATTTTAGAATTACAAAATCATAATCAAATATTACATGAAAATATTACAATATTGGAAAATTAGATTAAAATATAAAAGCCTCTATGGTACACTAGTGTCAATCATGTATATGCATCTTAACCTAGTAAATTTGTGGCAAGCAATGTTACATATCAAACCAAGAAATCACAATAAAGTGCATATACAACTAGTGATTTAATAATTACTCAAAGTTCAAATAGAAGTTCAATTGAGATTTTAAGGCAAATGATTAAAGCTAATTTGATCAAATTACCTCCTCTACATCTAGTGAGGAGATCCACATATTATTATACATATCATAGAATGCATGGGCACTACACTGGTTCATGTTTGGCATTGAAAATTAAAATAAAATAGGTACATAATAAGGATGACTCAAAAAGTGACACATCATACAAAAAATTACAATGGCACATGTACAAATTCAAAAATGGTCAACTTGAAAAATAATGCAACAATGATTACCAAAGGATAACTCAAAGCAAGAAAATCTATAAAAAACACAAGTAAATAAAGTAAAATATGCAAACATACCTCTCCAAAATGAGTCTCAACTTTTAAAGTACTATGGGTGTGGTTAAAAATATCTACAATAGTTTCATTATTAAGGTCAAGGGTTGGGAAGCATGCTCAAGGCATCACTAATCATATTATAGAAGTTGATAACGCTTATCAAAAAAGTTTGGTATTTATGGATCATACTAAGGAAAGTCATTTATAGATATATTTTATCAAGGCAAAAAATCTAGATGCAAAAGTAATTTTACAAAAAGAGCAAGAACTTAAGTTGCACATTTAGAATCAAGCTAAGTAAACAACCATTCTCAAAAGAGGATTTATAACAATAGAGTCTTCAAATAAATAAATAAATAAATAAGATACATATTCAAAGGTAATTGTAAATTGGAAAAATACAATCCCTCCCTCAAATCAAAATCCTTTCACTATCACAACTTATATAGATGGAAAGCAATACACATATGTTCAAATTATGGATTATCAACCAATAAATTTTTTTCACTATCTTTTATTAGTTATCTTGTAAATGAATCTACACATATAGATACAAAACATACTTCTATCTCATTCTTGGTTTCACTTAAATTAAAAGTTTTATATGCCTCAAGATAATGTTCTCTCACTTTTCATGTTATTGCAAATTCAAGTGCTTATAATGTTGTCTTTCGAAGTGCATGGTTAACATCAATTGGAATAACACTTGACAAAATCAAAGGTTGAATATAATTTTTACATGAGATTTCAATGATTACATCTTATAGAGAAGATACAATTTCTTCCCAACAAGAGCTATAAGAGCAAGCTATACCTACACTGGATACAATTTTAGATGGCAAGATCCCAATCAATAATCTAGACATTGGTAATCAAAATGAAGTTGATTGGAACAACACAAATTATTATGGTACATAACATTTAGAAATTGAATATGCCACATATGTTACACATAGGAATCCCATCATTGACATGATGGGATTCTATCACTATTCCTCACCAGTACAAAAATTATTATCCCTAGCACTCCCCTTGTGTATAGTTTCATTTTCATTCCAATATTACTTGTACAGTCTCTCTTTCATATTATTTATACATATATTATATGATCAAAAAATAAAAAAATAATATAATATGTTAAAAAAAACCAAAAACATTCAAATATTGCTCAAAAAATACAAATTTCAGATTGTATGCATTTATATGTTTACATTCCTTCTATTTTACCAGGTACTACATATATTATCTATGTTAGTGTAGTAAATATTATCATACATACATGATTCACTTATTCCATTCAAGTGTTTATAGATTAATATAGGACTCCTATCCTATACACAGATCCATATTTACTACTATTTTCCCATTGGGGGTACATATACATATACACAGATTCAACATTGATATATTAGCCCATTGGGGGCATTATACTACATAGCTTCTGATTTTCCAGGTTATATCTTTCTATACTCCATATCACAGATTTAACATTGATTATATATTAATATTTATCTTCCTATACTAATTTTTTTTTACTACTAATACTATAGACTCAACTTATGTTCATCTTTACTCTTATATGGATTTGTACCATGTGATTATTGCATACTTTCATTTCTACCTTTATTAGTTTAGATTTAATTGTGATTCTTTGCTTTTGCATCTAATTGAGGGGATTTGAATATACCATTGTCCTTTCATTTATTTTAAGCTTTGGACATGTGCCCATGTCCTTTTTTATGCTTATTCATTGTGTATGTGGATATTTAAACATGTCCTTCCATGTGGCTTTAAGCCAAATTTACATGTTTATTTGTGTATGTAAACATTTAAACATGTCCTTGTATGTGTTCCTTTTCTTAGACTTAGTGACATATACCCACGTCCCTTGTTTCGTGGCTTTAGGCCTACTTTGCATACCTCATGTGTTTGTATATATGATTTCATGTATGCATCATGGATATGAAACTTATCTCTTGCTTGTTGATTTCACATCTAGTTTGTGATGTTATAAAGCCCCTCATACATCACCCCTTCCTTCCTAGGTGCCTTGATGGACATCATGCCCCATTCCCCCAAGTAGTTTACTTAGATTTAATTCAAATTTTATATTTATATACATTATTACATTGTTATGTATATCTTGACAGCCTTGTGAGTGATGGATCTAACATACATCATACATTGCCAATTTATGCTCAATCTTTTTTACATTCTAATGTCATGTATACACCTTATCTTAGTTTTTCACATAGATATCATATATTTTTAGTCCAACATACATGATGCATATCTTTTATTTTGAGGATATTTATTGTATAGTTTCAACAACTCCCCTCAAAAGAGGGGGCATTCACAGGGGTTTATCACAGAGATCAGACCATCCTAGTGAGCACCCAAAAACATAGTTTTTAGCATGCAGACATTGATTACAAAGATTAAAATCAAGAAAATATAATGAAATATAGTCATATATAGATTAGTCTCAATTTTTCCCAAAAAAAACACTTTTAGAAAATATCATAATACATTGCTAGGAGTGCAATGCACAATAGTCCACCTACCTTACTTTATCCAATATCCTTAAAAATAAAAAATTCTAGAATTGTCAGAAATGTATAGAAGTTACAATTCAAATTTAGACATTCTCAATCATAGATTATTAGATATGATCAGTATTTATTTAATTTTTAAATATAATTACATATGTTTTATTAGATTGGGGTGATCATACATGGCATGATCACTCCCTTTTTAGTTTCATATATACATAGATAGATTACTATAACTTAGTCCAGAATCTATATGCACAGATATCAGAATTGGGGGCATGCACACAACACTATTTCTATATTCTCAATTTTGTATTGATTCTCTCAAATGGAATGACAAATAAATCATTATCAATGTTATATACTTTAGAGACCATATGCACTGGGATCACACCAGATTAATGCCTCATTTTGTCTATAGTGGTTGGCATTTTTGAGTTCTTGAGTGGCCCCTGAGCCATTTTACATTTCAAAGTTCTCGAGTGGCCCATATCCATCATTTATAGCTTAATGAGACCACATATTTTCAATTTCATCTTATTCTAATACACATGGGTAGGAAATGATGGATTCATGACCTAATTGAATTCTTGAGCCACCTACATAAGAGGGTTGGATAAGTCATCAGTCTAATCCAAGTTATTCATAGATTATGATCAGTCAAATAGGGGTGGGAAATGATGGAGTAAAGGCCAAATTGAGTTCTTGATCTACCCACACATGGGGATTGGACAAGCCATCATCTCAGTCCAAGTTATTCACTATTTGATCACCATCTACACATATAATATTTCACCAAGTTTTTGCATTCTTTCACGTACCCAGTGAGGTGTATTCATTCCTTTCTTATATCTCATATATATTTACTTATTTTTGAATTTACTTTTGATATAACTTAAGTAATAACTAATTCATACATGTTTCATTTTTAGTACATGTAATGGATCACTATTCATAGACCTAGATCAACATTCATGGGCTTCGCCTCATAGATAAGTCCAGGTACATTTTCTCTTTCTTTTATCCTAGTCATTTTGCTTTGTTTCATTTTTATAATAAAGGAAGTTGGAAAATGTAGTCATTAAATTTAACACTTTATGCTTGGATGTCCACTTGAGGTTACTTTACCCTTTGTATAACACTTGACCCATCTTAGGGGCCTTTTTGACCAACTTGTAGTCACATGGCAACCACAAATAACACTCAGGCCTATAGAACACCACATGAGACCCATAATGGAACAATCCCTTAGTGATTTAGGTCTTACACCCTCCAAAAATTAATTTTTCATCTTCATAAGAGGATTAGGGTTGGCCTAAACCTATTTATTAAGTCACCCTCCTAAGTCATTTTTATTAAAACACTATATAAACACTACTTTCACACTCTTACACTCTAAGTGGACATTATCACAAAGAATCACATAAAAGTACCACTTCATATTGAGGTAAAGCTCCTAATTATTTCAATATTATATTTATTCAACCCATACATTCAATGATGTATCCCTATCACAGGTATCCATATCTCAAGTGGCCTCTAAGGCATCCTCTCATGCATTCACACTTAGGTATTTTAGCATTCATAAACATTCAAACATATCACATAGGCAAGAGAACTACATCAAGCTTGATTTCTTCTTAGAGTATTGGAATCTAGGAAGCATGCCCAAATAGCTGTATGGATCATATGTCCAACACATCAGACCCACTAAACCCTTTTTGTCATGGCATTCATTCAAACCCTTACAAGCATAAAAACCTAGGGGTTTTAGACGAAAATAGAACTACAAGAAAAAGTATTGATGGCATAGACTTGAAATTAAGATCATAGCTAGAATAAGACCTGATCTATAAAACCCAGAAATTATTTTCAAATAATATAAGTATGACTATAATTAACTAACATTGGACTATAATACACCATGTTATTGGCAAAGTGGACTGTGCTATTGTCTAGGGATATTTATGGTTGTTTTTTACACTTGGATCCAGTCCTTGATAGTCAACCTAGTCAAAGCTACAAGTTTGAAGGTTCCAAAAATCATCTCAATTACTTTTCATTCTAAGTATCATTTCTCATAACTATTTACTATTTTTAGAATACTTTCTAGTTACAGTAGTTATAAAATTAGTATGCTTAATTATTACTATATTTATCCTCTGATTTTATGTAGAATTTTATCTAATTAGGGTTTTATATCAAATCTAAAAATATTTAAATAATCCCCATATCAATTTTGGTTTAACATTAAACAACTTGCTTTAGTAGGTCCTCTTTTCTCAATTCAAACAAGTTTTGAACCTTTGTCAAATTTAGGTTGACTACCTCCCTTTTGTTTCACATCTCCACACTTTTCCCCTCTAGGGGTACTACTAATATCCCCACACTTCCTCTGGTGAGAATATATGTGCATCTCACCACAATATCTCCTATGAGAGATCATAAATTTGATGTAAACACCACCTTTATGCATTTTTATTACCCCTCCCAACCTTTATTCCCTTCTCTTCTTGTGGTTTGATTCCTTGCACATTGCTCTATCTATAGGAAAAGGTTAAGTGGTATGTAGACCTCTCCTCAGTATTTCCCCTTATATTGAATAAATTTCCTCACTTAGATAATCTTGTTCCTCCTTATAGTTTTCCACCCTTGTACCTCTTAAAGGGAATTTTTCCTTTGCTAGTACTAGCTCTAGATCTGCATAGATGTGTGTATGAACCTCACCCTAGATCTTGTAGTGATCAATAATTATCAATTGTGTGATCTATGAATTTGACTCAAGAGAGGATGGTTATTATCATGTTAGTTCCAAAATGAAAACAAAATTAAATAAACACACTAACTAGCATAACATCTCTAGGCCTAGACACTAGGGAGAGCTTACTTAACAAACATGAATAAAACACAAAACTAAAATGTAAAATAAACCGCTTTTACCTTACTTGGATGATCCAAAATTATTTTTATAGTGGATTTATAGGCTTTTGCTAATGAAGTCCTTGGCAATGGAAGCTTGGCTACCTCCATCTCTCCTTGGCACCTTTGGCTCATGGCTTGGCTTGGCTTGGAATCAATTTGGCATGATAACACTAGTTGCTTGAATATTTTGGAACCAATATGGAATTATAAATTTGCATAATCATGTCTTTGAATATATTTGAGCATAATAACTTTGCACCAAAATGTCTTTGAAATGATGTTCTTGGCCTCTCTATTTAAATATTTTTGAGAATGTCTAGAATCAACCTGAACCGTCCATCTTGAGATTGAGATGTGTGGTTAAAGATTAATTAAATTTTTGGAATTAAGTTTATAATTATCCTCATCATGACATTTTAATAAAGTTCAATTAAGAGGCATGGAGGGCATCATGGAAGGCATTGATGAGGCATGGAGGGCATGAATCCTGATATTTGTGGCATTTATGGCCTAGGAATGTCTTCCCAAGAAATGAGGTAACTTGATGCATATATTAAATATTCATTTATAAAAACAATTATTAAAAAAGTTTACATGGAATTATTAATTAGGTCTTGATTTGGGTTAATTAGCTCTTAAGCATGCTTAAGCACTTTGTGCACAAATTGATCAAAATGCCTTGTTATTGGTCCAAAATTTGACTGGATTAGAATTGGAAGGCAACATCAGATTCATTAGAACTGTATTTCCATTGAGGATTTTACTAATAAAAAATAACAAAGGCACGTGTCTTGTGCAAAATATTTGATAGAAAAGAGCAATCCAGAGCACTTAGGTGCAAAATTGGCATTTTGACTCATAATGATCTGATCAAAGTTAGTTGGCCTATAAATTACATTGCCCAATTTAATGATACCCTAGCCAAAATTGGCACTTGAATATGTCAATTTCACATCATTTAACGTGTTTTAGTGTTTTTAGGCCAAATTGTGCACTTTAGGTGAAAATTGGCCAAAAGCCTAGTTAGAGGTTATTGGTGGCCAGTTTTAGGTGTCTACAAATTGCACTCTAAAAAACTATTCCATTTAGCTCATCCTCCATGCCATGCATAATAACACTTGTGCCCTTCCCATCCTCCTTCAACACATTCTCCATGCTAGGCTTAAGAACACTTATGTTTTTCTCAAGGTTTTCCTCCCTAGATCAATGTCTCTTATGAAATATTTTCCTTCACCTCATACATTCTATTGTGCTTATACTGGCTTAGTCAAATGATATTCAAATTTATTTCATGGGGTTTTATAATCTCATAGGGATACTTAAATCCTCTATGTTACTCCAATGTTAGTAATTCTTGCACATTGCCTTTTACCCTGACTGTTTCCTCCTTGCTACATATATTATGTTTTGTAAGTATTATCTTATGGCTATTAATACTTCCCTTATATTCAAGGAAACATTTAAAATTAACTACTTGGTACAATAGTGTGTAAACCATTTATTTCCATATAGGCACCCTCTCCTTGCCTTTTCATCTCTTAGTCTCTTCAAAGTCTCTCCAACCCCTTACTGTGTTTCTACATAGTCTTCTTTGTACACACTACATTCTCATGGAGTACCCTAAATTATTCAACACAAAACTATAATTGACATCCATGACTCATTATATCCATTCATCTAGGCCTTCTCCACTAGAGAAATTTCATGCATCAGCTTCTAGCTGGTTCCCTGCACACCTCCATCTTTGTGAGGGTTATCTCTTGTAGGTCTCTCACCACTTTTTTGTAAAATATTTCCTTTTAGTAGATCTTACTCTTCATCCTAATTCACCACACAATGCCTGCATCTTGAAGGCTATCTTATGCATATCTTCTAAGATGTACAACCTTAGGTCATGTCTCATCTTGACTACTCACCAAGTCATTTATTGCACTACTCACCAAGTCATTTATTCCATACTTAATAACCTAATTAGAGGATGATATTATAACTTGAATACCTCTTATTCAATAATATATCAACACCCTCATCAAATAAATTTTGAGCTATCAGCTACCTCTTACCAATTATTTTTCCTATGTTTCCTCTTTTTCCTTTATTGTACTTGACTACCTCACTTTTAGATATTCATTGATGCCTTACTCTCTTTTATACCACTTAGCTTCCTAAGTTTTTTTATTTTGTTGGCTCTCCACCTTTCTTACACCCAAATACCTTAATTTTAGTGATTATTTGGTGTTTCACATCTTGTCATCCATGCTTGGAACACCTCCTATCATTATTTATATCTATGCCTCACACTCTTAACACATCTATTACCTCTTGTTCGGTGATCAGTTGGTACTTCACTAATCTTCCTAAGGTAATGATTGCCTTATGGTTGGCATTTTGTCAACACTTAGCTCTTAGAGGTTCCTCATAACCTAAATATCTCATGTTTTCCCTTGTTTACTTCTCCCTTACACTCATTCACTTTATACCCACTTTCACGTGGTGGATAATGAAAATATCCACTAGTTATATCACATTCAATGGTATACCATACCTTCGCCAAAAAAAATCATATAGCTACCTCATAATTGGTGATCTAATAGTCTCCTAAAATAGTTTGTGTTACTCTACCAACTTCCTTCCATTTGACAGTTTGCTAACTTCCTATAACACTCTTATAGCTGCCTCATAATTGGTAGTCTACTAGCCTTCCATGACACCCCACCAAGTCTTGCACATTTAGAGATTTTCCATCCTTCCACATCACTTAGTTTGTAGGTTATTATCCTCTTTAATATTCTCTAGGTCTAAAACCTTATTTTAATACCAATGAATGTAGTCACAATCAATGTTCCCAATGAAGGGATGCCTTTCAACCACACAACCAATAAATCCAAAAAATAGATAAGTAAAATAGTTTCATTAAAAAACTAGAAATTATAAGATATCCTTAGTTTCTTAGCTTCATTAATTGATCATGCAGACCATTTACAATAATGAAGTTATCATATCTCCTTTTACACTAAGGCTATAGGCCTTAAATCCCTAGGCTCTTCCCCTCTCTCTCTAAGTCTACATTTTGATAGAGTCTCCCTCTTCGGTCTTAGCCTTTTTGAAGGTTGTTAACCTTCCAAGTTATGTTTTAAATATTATATTAACTCCCCATTTTATAGTCATTCACTATTTAGGATGCCATGTCTTCCACCCAATAATAAATAACTATAATTGGTGGGGCTTGATGTGAACCTATATGATTATTCTAAGGGTATATTTTGCCTCTATAAACCTTGAGCCACACGTATTTGAAATTTTTTAGATTGTATTGTATACAATCCATTTTTATCACTTCTGTGTCAAGTTGCAAAATGGAATGACTTCCCGTAAGTTTACATAATCTTGTTTGAAATCATCTATTCATATAATATACATGTTTAAATTCACTTTGGGGTATCTCTAGGTGGGCCAATTTGATGTATTATATATATTCAATCATCATTCTCTAGTTAATTTCTCTATTTAATTATCATTTTCTGATCAATTTATTTGTTTAATTATCTATTTGGTCAATTTATCTATTCAATTAATTTATTATGATCAAGTCAATAATTTTCCCTTCTCTAATCAATTATATTAATTTCCTCTTGTCTAAATCATTCTTCTAATTAAATTATGTATATTGTATTAATTAAATTGATCATTGATTAATTTAATTAGGCATTCTTCTAATTATAGTTTCCTTTCAATTAATTAATTTTTCTTTTCCCTCTAAGTGGGCATCTTCATGCAAAGAAAGAATCTTGAGATCCTAGGAATAGACCATTGAGAGCAAACCAATTATGCAAAGAATTAGCAATAAAGTGGGATTATTCTCCACCTTCCATCTTCAAAATAAGATGAAGGACCCACCTTTGAGATCCATGTGCTTTCTTGGAGAGGATGCTCCACCCGTCATCTTGGAAATAATATGAAGGGCCCACATTCATTCATATTTATTAGTTAAAAAAGGGCATCATCCACCCTTCATCTTGGAATTAAGCTGAAGGGCTTATATTCATCCATTATTGATATTTGCAAAGGTCATCCTCCACCCTTCATCTTGATTGAGATCAAGGGATTGCATCATTGATCCATGTGCTTGATACAAGTGTACACTTGAGGACTCTTTGGAAATGGTTCATATTGAATTCAAGATAAAGGGTCCTGCTTGATCTAGATCTTGTATAAATACACCTCTTTACAATGGAATTTAACATGCTCAAGGTCTATAACAAAGTGCAAATAATTTCTCAAATCACCTTGTGCATAAACTCTTATATACTTTTTGATCAAATTATACATAGTTCACATGTTTTATTTAATTGTTTAACTACAAATTGACATTGATATAGACCATATAAATCTACATTTGAGTTGTATCCCAATGAAGACAAGTTACAATGAGGTTTAAATCATGTTTGTTTCAATATTTAAGCATTATAATATTTATATTTGTTGAGCTCACAGGGTCTTAGGTGTGTGATTTCACATTTATCATCACTTTTATTATTTAAAACCTTTGTGAAAATATTGAATATCTATATTCTCTCAACACATATGACACACCTAGTGGGACAACACAACCCACATATCTCTTTTAAGCCTCCTTAGCAAAGTTTTTAGTTAAAATTTATTTTTCATGATTTTTGACAAAAAAATGGATTAAAAAATTATTTTATATATATATATATATATATATATATATATATATATATATATATATATATATATATATATATATATATATATATATATATATATATAACATCTCAAAATTTCATTGAAAATAGGTGTATAGTTTAGGAGTTATGGCCAAATTACTGACTGCCATTTTTTATTTTCTGATTTTACTTTTTTAGTCATATATGACTAGTAAAATACTAATAAATTTTGATTTGTTAAAATTTTTAATCTGAATTTTTTTATAGGTATACAAGTTTTTTATATTAAAAACCTTTGAAAATTTTATTAAAATTTGATTTACTTTTTAGAATCTACCATTAGAATATTGATTGCTACTTTTACAGATTTACGCATGCCAAAAACCCACCAAGCAAAACTACTAATTTTGTTTTCTTATAGGTTCCAAAAGGGTGGGATGATTTATTCAAACAATAATATTTTATTTTGAGTGATAAAAAATAAATTCACATTTCATTTTAATTTTTTAAAAATCAAGTCACATTTCATTTTGGGTTCTAAAAAGAACACTTATTATATTTGTTCAAAGTTTTCTCATTCCGTGCAAGTATTCTTTTTGCTTCTTGAGTGTATTATGAGAATATTTTTCATGCATGTTCTCCCATTTTTAGTGACTCAGTAATTTAAATATTCTATTTGTTTTAAATCCCAAATATTTACTTAATATTCTCTTTGTTTGCCACTAGTGGGATCTAGCAAATCAGAATAACAATACCTTCCATTTTTATTTTGGCTTGTGAGCAAGATTTCATGACCATTTCACAAGTATCTTAGGTGGTGTTTGACCTAGGGTTTCATCTCCTAAAATTATACCAACCCCACTTATCTATTGGGGTTTACAAATTGATCATACTATTCATTGGGATAGTGGTTGAGTGGTTAACCTTACCAACTAAATAGGGTCTCGGGCCATGCGATAATCTAGACATCACACTCTACTGAGCAAGTGACAACTGGAGGGGTTGTGAAATGGACTAGACCCTTTCTAACACACACACACACACACACACACACACACACACACACACACACACACACACACACACACACACACACACACACATATGATTTGGATCAAATTAATTTATAGTTATAAAGGACCCATGTACTGTAAGGTATTCAAGACTAATTAGTTTTCCAATCAAAAAATTAGAATTAAAACATATTTATCATGGAATTATCACTGATGTAGGGATGTAAAGATAATAGCTCCCAAATATTTCCTTTTTGTATGAAATTTTGAGAGAAGTGGGGGGGGGGGGCATGGTGTAAAAACCCTAATAATAACCTATAATAATTAATTACTTTTAAATAATTTTAAACTTTATCCTTTCAAAAGTAAGTATATCGAAAGAATCATGATTTTCCCCTAAACTTGTGTCAGTTTCTAGTTTTCAACATAAGGCAAGATTGTTTGAGTCTTTCTTTGGTAAAAAATTATCACATTATACTTACACTAAAATGTGTTACTCTGTCTATTTATCTAATCAAATTTGTCTCATTCTACCTTGGTCAAAAATGTTTATGTTTCATACCCTTATTTTGTGTAAAATAGTAATTTTACTCTGTCCATTTTGTCTAATCAATTTTTTCTCATTCTTCCTTAGTCAAAAATGTTTATGTTTCATACCCTTGTATTGTGTGATATAGTAACATTAATTTATCCATTTATCTAGTCAAATCTTATGTCATTACACATTGGTCAAACTTGTACATTTCATACCTCTTTTATGTGAAAGTGTACCATTACTTTGTCCATGTTTTAAGTCTAAATTGGTCTTTCTACCACTTATGTCTAGATTAAGTCTCAAACCACACCTTGATTATTTGAAATCATATTGTTACTCTATCCATGTGAGTTTGAAACTATTTCAGTATTCTTCTTAAGTTCTCATTCTAAGGTCATTTCTAATCAAGACTATATTCCCTTGGGTTTGGATCTAATTTGTTCAAGTCCAAATTTTCTGATGAGTCCAAAATATGACTCATTTTTACCATTAGTTTTCTTCATCTTTCCTCAATTACCTCTCCTCTAGACTAAACATTTCAAAGATATTAGAATTATATTTAATCTTGTTGTTCCCAAAATCTGTCACTTGTTTTTGGGGACAACATATCGACTATTTTGGTCCTGAAGGCCAAAATGATCTCTTCCCTTCTCAAAAATGTTTTGAGTATTCAAATTCTTCAATTATTCAAGTCTTCTCAACTAAAAAACTCATAGGTTCAATAGGTAGGCTTTCTCAGAAAGAAGTTCCAACACTTAGGCAATTTCAAGGCTGGTTCAATGTCGAGGTTCAATCAAAGGTCCATCGATAGGCTTTAAAAAAGTGGAATGAACCATTGAACCAATGAACCATTGAACCTTGAAATTTCACAAGTTCAAAGTTAAAAGTGGTTCAAAGGTTCAAAATGAGTTAAGCACTTCAAAGGATCTAGAAATTTTGAAGACTTCGACAAGTTCAAAGGTTTAATGACTTCGGCAGAATTAAAAGAAAAGAAGACTTCAAAGAGTGAAGATTGAACTATTGAACCATTGAACCTTGAACCAAAAGAGTTCAAAGTTCAAAGTTTCAATGAGTTCAATAAGTTTGATGGACTTAGAAAATCAAAGGATTCAAAAAAAGAGAATGAACAGTTTAACTTTGAACCGAAATGGTTCAAGGTTCAAAGTATGAATGAAAGCTTCAAGCGAATGAAGGAAGTGGAAGTTTCCAAAAAGGGTTCAAAGAAATGGTTCAACCAAAGAAAAAAGAGAATGAATGCAGCTCTTTACCAAATATTGAACCAAAGAGCTGATTGAACCACCTGAACTATTGAACCATTGAATCGATGCACTCTAAAGGTTCAAAAGTTCAAGGTTCAAAGTGGTTCAAGTGATCAGTGACCAGTGAAATCCCTACAGATGTCAAACTTATGGTAATAAAATATCTATTGTTTTTCAAATATGGCACAAACCTAAAAACAAACTCAATGACCAACCAAATAAGGAGCCAAAATAGCCAACTAAAAGCGAGAAGATAGCCCGAGAGCTCAAATCATGAGGAAGAGACATAATATAACAAGGAAAGAGGGAACAATGTAGAAAGACCAAAAATATCTATACATGAGTTATTTCTAGTAGGTGAAATAGTCCACTAGGTGGACATCAGAGAGCATGAGCACTCAATAGTGCGACCTATTTTTCTAGATCGAGTAAAGGTGAAGTGGACAACTGCATAAATATAAGGAAGAGGACCAAGTGGCCCATACTTTGGAGGAGACATTTGAGAAGAATTAACAAACCAAAGTTAAGGCTGATGCCCTGTTCCAGCATGGCCCCTTAACAAAATTTCAAATGCATTCAAGGCATTGAATGTAGCATGGGCCATTTTGTGAAATAAAGCACCAAGTCTTTCTTGGCTACTATATATTGTAATCTCTCATCTTATGCAAGGGAGATCTCTCTATTATAAAAGCAAAACTCTGTCCAAATTGAAAGGCATTTCTTGAGACTTTGAGCTCAGATTGTTAATCATATTTCTTTATTTGAATGAGAAAACAAGTGACCTTTTAGACTTTATGCTAGAATAGCTTGTGTTATTTAGGAAATTGTTCTTATGTCTATTTCCTAGAAGCATTCTTGTCCATTTAATTTAACAAGCAGAACTAGTGGAAGTAATCAGGAAGGTGTCCTGAAGCTGACTGTGGAGAGACTTTGTGCTGCCACAATGGTCTTTAGTGTGTTGTTTTCTATATTTGTGTAAAGGATCTTGGGATGACTTTGTGCCCCCATTATCCTTCATATATTTCAATCTTTGGCAGTTGAGGTGGAGACTTTGTGCTACACTTCATCCTGATATGTTACTGCGTCCAGTTACTTTTACTACCCAAAAAGGAATCTGGCTGTTGATTGAGTATTACTTCTGAAAGAAGAGAAGTTCCTTCAGCAATCACCTAGGAATTCTCCTATGTCTATGAACATAATCTCTAAAAAAAGAGAGATGGATGGTGTTATCCTACCCTGAGTGTTAGTTTTAGCTTATATTTATAGTATATTAATATATCATAGTTATAGGGAACCTCCCCTTGATGAGAGGAGAGATTTGTCCCCTTTTGATGTGGTTAACCTACACATTTGGCTGATAAATCTCCCTATGTTGTGGTTGAAACACCTATTTTTCCCTCAGTTAGCTGGTGACAAAATATTCACCCAATAGTTTTTGGTGACTTTGCTAGGGATCGAACAAGTTATTCTAGTTCTTTTCCATCTCCATATCCTTATCCATTTCCATTATATACACTGATCTGTGAAACCAAAGATTCTAGGGATCAAACGTTTCATTTCTATTGTCTACTCTTCCAGCTCCATGCCAACAATTTTTGGTGACTCTGTTGGGGAAGAATGATTAGTTTGGAGACTCAAGCTCCAAGTTGAAGTAGGGCCAGTTCTTTTCCATTTTTATTCTATAATCTGGTAGCTCCATGCTATACAAGAAGCCAGAAAGCTCAAGGTGTTGTTAAACCTATTTTTGAGTTGGTTTAGCAGAGAAATTTTGATTTGTTTCCTCCACAACCTCACCTTCAATGAATTAGGAGTCTTCCTCCTACCAACACCAGGTCACCAATACAAGGCAGAGCTTCTTTTTCCTCTACTAGCAGATCTTTTCCCATACATACCCCACTAAGATTTGTTATCCCCCCTTTCCATAGTCATACAATGGCAGCTCAAGGCCCCTAGGGTAACTCTTTTATCCCACTCAATTTAACTCCACCTCTATATGTTCTACCACGCAGTTCAAGGAAGAATTTCCCCAAATTCTTTGGAGATGGGAGAGTTCATCTTAATGAACATATTGTAGCCTTCAGCATAGCCTATGGCATGATAGGTGTGGAGTATGAGGACATAACAGTCAGGATATTTGTAGAGAAACATTACAAGGCGCTATTGTAAATTAGTTCTATCATCTACAAGCCCAGACTGTGACTGACTGGAACACCCTCAATTCCAAATTTGAAGGCAAGTTCAAGCCTATAAAAGATGCACATGCCCTACTAGCCTATCTCACACAAATGAAGAAAGAGCCTCATGAACCAATGAGATATTTCATAGCCAAGTTCGACAAGATGAGGAACATGACTCCTATAATTTCTTAGCCAACAACTAAGAACCTCAAATGCTTCTTCATCAACTCTTAACTGCCTAAAGTGAGTTTTTTGCTGAGACATGATGGCCACATAGACCTTGTTATAGTGCAAGATTTGGCTACTAAAGGTGGAAGATTATCTCATCTTGGTGGGGAAGATAAGGAGAGATCCTAATAGAGGCAAATCTCCTTCATCTTTTGAATATTCATCTATAGGCACCACTGATCCCATGGTACAAAAGCTAGCAAATAAGTTACTAGCTCTCAAAAAACAAATGGCGCAAGGGATGTCTGCTCCTCCTTTGTACCAAGATATACTAAGGAGGACATTCCCCAATCAATCATATCAAGGCAATGCTTCCATAAATTAAGGGCAACCAAATCATCTTCCTCCCCCACATGGGAAGATTGCCATTGAAGCAGCTCCAACTAACTCAAAAGTTAGTTATCGTGAAGCTGAACATGATTTCTCTTTCCAACTTGAGTTTGATCAAGAAAATGACGCCGATCTCTTTGCATAAGACCAAGAAGAATCAATTGGTGACTCCAACATTAATTTCCTAAATTAATAAGATGAACCCAGAAGTAAAGGTGAAGTATTTGATGGATCATATACAGTGTTTAAGAGGCCACAGAACCAGTTAGCTAAACAAGCTAATAAAGAAAAAATAGGGGAAGAATCTCGACCAACAATTTCAATTGCTAAACAGGGGACTACTCTAACTTTTCAATCAAAGGACCTAATGAGCAAAAAAAAAGTAAGTACCTCAAATATTCCTTCACCACCTACTTCAAATTCTCAGCCCAGTACCATACCTCCAAAAAACTATAAGGATGAACTTCCTTCCTTTGTTCTTAGTCCATTTCAGTCATTTGACATAATCAACCATACTAAGAAGACCAAAATTCAAATGACTGAGTTTGAATATTTGCAATCCAACCTTGAGCAGTTGGATAGGTTAGTTCAATGTGTGAAGAATCAAACTATCCCTGCAAGACAAGATGTTAAAAAGGTAACTCATGATCCCCCAAGGAACATGTTCACCACAAACAATCTTGTCATTACTCCTCCTATTGCCCCTGGGAAAATAGAGCCTTTCTATGTTTCCCTATTGATAAATGGTCACAAGTTGAGCAACTGCATCATAGACTCAGGCGCATCTGACAATGTCATGCCTACAAGGTGGTAGATTCTCTCTGTGTTACATTGACTAAAACTTTTGGGAGATGTTTCTCCATGGAAAAAAAATAAGTGCCACTTTTAGGATAGATCAAAGATGCCCAGTTTGCATTCGTAGCCTTCCCAAAAAAAAATTAAAATGATAGTCTTGGTGGCTGACATTCCAGCCTCCTATGGCATTCTACTTAGATGAAATTTTTGCAAGGATGTTGGTGGAGAATTGAGCATGGACCTATCTAAGGCAAGGATCCCTATGAAGGGCATCATGCAGAGGTTGCTTCCTGAGAAGGAGGAAAAATATATTGTCACCCAAACATCAACCCTTGAAGCTCAAATTCCATTTTAGTCTTTAGAAATGGGTAACTTTTTCCTATTTACAGATGATGTCCCTATTTCATCTGATGAAATTCTTGTAGGTGAAAATCCAAAAAGTTCAAATAGGATAGTAGGAGAATTGGTAGAGCAAAGTTCAGATGCAAAAGAATCCTCCCTCCCTGACCAGGAGGAATCTAAAAAAAGATCAATTTCTGATAATGTCTGGATTCTGGAATTTGATGGTAGCTATTCCTCTACCGATGCTGGAGCTGAGATTGTTCTAATATCTCCTCAAGGAGATATTTTTCCTTCTTCATACAAGTTGCAGTTCAGCAACACCAACAACACTATCGAGTATGAATCTCTATTACTTGGGTTGAAGGCTGTTCAAGACAAAGGTGTCAAACTCCTTCACACCAAAGGAGATGCTGAACTGATGGTTTATCAAGTGAAGAACTTGTGTTAAACCAAGAACAAAAAGATTGCACTATTACCACAATATGGTATGGAACTGTATTGAAAGTTTTGATGCTTTCAATATATCTGCAGTGCTCAGAGAGCTTCATAGTCATGTAGATTCATTGGCTGTCTCTACGACCCTCTTAGTTCCTTACAAAGACTTTGAAGAGCAGAAGTACACTATCAAGCTAGTCTTTTGACCAAGTATGCCTGACAATGGCAATCATTGGTAGGTATCTGATGGGGACAATCAAATTATGTTCTAGACTAAACCAAAAGAGCAATGAATTATGGCAACGGACCATGCTACTTCACATCAAAATCAAGAAAAGAAACTCTTCTGCAAGAGAATAAGGATCCATGATTTTCAAACTAAAAATCAAGTCTTGATGTGGGGCAAGAGGAGAGAACCAAAATGAATGCACAAAAAAATTTGATTCCTGGTGGAGGGGTCCATTCACCAATCATCACTTATAGGGAGAAAATGGTTTCTTATTTATATATCAAGATAGAACACCATTTTTACTCCCTCACAGTGGGCATCATCTGAAGCACTTCAATCCTTGAAGTATCAGATAACATTAGCTTGTACATATGTATAATTTTTGTATAGTCTTAAGCTTATTTTGTTTTGTTCATTTTTTGTTTGTTTTTGGTGCCTTTCTTTTTGGGTGGCATGACTCCATAGCCCAATGGCATACATGAAGGCACTGATATTTTAGATTCTACTCCCTTCAATTATTTTTGCAATCGATGGAAGTTCCCCAACTGGAGCCAGCCGTTGTTCCCAAAATCCGTCACTTGTTTTTGTGGACACCATATCAACTATTTTGGTCCTAAAGGATAAAATGATCTCTTCCCTTCTCAAAAATGTTCTGAGTATTCAAATTCTTCAATTATTCAAGTCTTCTCAACTAAAGAACTCACAAGTTCAACAGGCAGGATTTCTCAGAAAGAAGTTCCAACACTTAGGCAATTTCAAGGTTGGTTCAACGCTGAGGTTCAATCAAAGGTCCATCGGTAGGCTTTAAACAAGTGGAATGAACCATTGAACCATTAAACCTTGAACTTTCACAAGTTCAAAGTTCAAAGTGGTTCAAAGGTTCAAAAGGAGTTAAGCGCTTCAAAGGATCTAGAAAGTTGGAAGACTTCGGCAAGTTCAAAGTTTCAATGACTTTCACAGACTTAAAAGAAAAGAAGACTTCAAAGAGTGAAGATTGAACTATTGAACCATTGAAATTTGAACCAAAAGAGTTCAAAGTTCAAAGGTTTAATGAGTTCAATAAGTTTGATGGACTTAGAAAATCAAAGGATTCAAAGAAAGAGAATGAACTGTTGAACTTTGAACCAAAATGGTTGAAGGTTCAAAGGTTCAAAGTATGAATGAAAGCTTTGAGCAAATGAAAGAAGTGGAAGTTTCTAGAAAGGGTTCAAAGAAATGGTTCAACCAAAGAAGAAAAAGAGAATGAATGCAGCTCTTTACAAAACATTAAACCAAAGAGCCGATTGAACCAAAGAGCTGATTGAACCACCTGAACTATTCAACCATTGAACCGATGCACTCCAAAGGTTCAAAGGTTCAAGGTTAAAAGTGTTTCAAGTGACAAGAGACTAGTGATGTCCCCATAAATGTCAAATTTAGGGTAATAAAATATCTATTATTTTTCAAATATGGCACAGACCTGATAACAAACTCAGTGATCAGCCAAAGAAGGAGCCAAAAGAGCCAACTGAAAGTGAGAAGATAGCCTGAGAGCTCCGATCATGAGGAAGAGAAAAAATACAACAAGGAAAGAGGGAACGATGTAAAAAGACCAAAAATATTTGCATAGGAGTTATTTTTAGTAGGTGAAACAGTCCACTAGGTGGACATTAGAGAGCGTGAGCACTCAATAACACGGCCTATTTTTCTAGATCAAGTAAAGGCGAAGCGGATAGCTATGCAAATATCAGGAAGAGGAACAGGCAGCCCATACTTTGGAGGAGACATTTGAGAATAATTAACATGCCAAAGTTAAGGCCGATGCCCTGTTCCAGCATGGCCCCTTCACAAAATTTCAAATGCATTCAAGGCATTGAATGTAACATGGGCCATTTTGTGAAACAAAGTGCCAAGTCTTTCTTGGCTATTATATATTGTAATCTCTCATCTTATGTAAGGGAGATATCTCTGTTATAGAAGCAAAACTCTACCCAAATTGAAAGGCATTTCTTGAGAATTTTAGCTTAGATTGTTAATCATATTTCTTTATTTGAACGAGAAAACAAGTGACCTTTCAGACTTTATGCTAGAATAGCTTGTGTTATTTAAGAAATTGTTCTTATTTTTGTTTCCTAGAAGCATTCTTGTCCATTTAATTTAACAAGTAGAACTAGTGGAAGTAATCAGGAAGGTGTCCTAAAGCCAATTGTGGAGAGACTTTGTGCTACCACAATGGTCTTTAGTGTGTTGTTTTCTGCATCTATGTAAAGGATCTTGGGATGAATTTTGTGTCCCCATTGTCCTTCGTATATTTCACTCTTTAGTAGTTGAGATGGAGACTTTGTGCTACACTTCATCCTACTGTGTTACTATGTCTAGTTACTTTTACTACCCAAGAAGGAATCTGGCTGTTGACTTAGTATTACTTCTGAAAGAAGAGAAATACCTCCAACAATCACCCAAGAATTCTCCTACGTCTGTGAACATCATCTCTAAAAAAATAGAGATGGATGGTGTTATCCTAACTTGAGTGTTATTTTCAGCTTATATTTATAGTATATTAATATATCATAGTTATAGGGAACCTCCCCTTGATGAGAGGAGAGATTTATCCCCTTTTGATGTGGTCGACCTGCACATTTGGCTGATAAATCTCCCTATGTTGTGGTTAAAACACCTAATTTTCCCTTAGTTAGATGGTGACAAAATATTCACCCAACAAATCTTAATGTAGTAAATGAATACTATATCTTACTAAGTGTAACTAAAGTCTGAGTTACTGATTCTATCTCTTTATTCTAACTATTTGCATGTTTAGTTCCCCAATTTTGTGTATATATAGACAATACAATAGTACATAGGGAATAAATACCTTTTTGATGATCTTCCACTTATCATGAGGCAACCCACATAAAGGATTTTGATATAATTAGTGAGCTATGGACTCAGTTGATAAGCTATAGACTCACTCAGACTATTCTAGACCTAGTTACAGACCTGACCAGTAGCTATAGACTCACCCAGTCTGTAGCTACAAACTCAACCAATAGCTATGGACTCACTTAGATGCAACTATAAACTCATTCAAACATCCTTCCAACGTCTAATAAATCATTACATCTTTTCTAATTACATGATGACCTTGTTATAGACTCACTTAGTGCTGAGACCCCTGAAGCATGGCCTTGTAGACTCTACCATAATTATACAAATAAAGCTATAGACTATGCCAGACTTGCTATATACTCTCCCAATCTAGATTCTAAAACCAAATTATTAAAGATAGATACTTTCCTCTTTTGTCAAAATGCCTGAAGAACATTTTGGTCAATTATTATTTATATTATTATAATAAATAACAATATATACATAGATTTCTTATATTTTAGTTATTGTATATATATCAATAGTCTTTTATAGACTATTGATCTAATATATCTAAGATGATATTCTTAATAGATTCTTAGTGGATATTATAATGGGTGGTTCTTTCTATTATAACCATCAATCACCTATCTTAAGATACACTAGAATTTAAAATATTTTTCTTGTTAGAAGATGATTAGCTATTGAAATCTATGGATTTAAAATTGTAGAATTATATATAGGTAGATCTCTTTGTCTTAGAAAGAGATTAGTTGACTTATTCAGTTAATATTTTTATTTAGTAATAAAAGTTGCAACCACATTCATGTATTTCAATTTGATCAATTAATGAAGATGTTTATAGTTTTCATGTATTGAGTTTCTTTACATTTCTATTCCCAAGGTGAGCAAGGGCCCACTCCCCTCAAGAATTAGGAAGATGTTTGTATGATATTTTATGTTTTCAATATGTTTATGATTTTAGCAATTATAACTATATTTTAGTTTTAGAACTTGTAGGGAATTACCTTTAAGTTTTTAGATTAAATTAAATTTTACAAGTAGTATGTTTACCTTTTAACAATGTGTTTTCATTTCAAAAATGTGTTTATCTTTCAGCAGTGTGCTTATCTTTAAACAGTACATTTTATTTTAACAAGTTAGATTACTTTCATTTCTATCATAGAGTGTTTCAATTTTGTATGTGTACTTCCTTATTTCATAAGCAAGTGTTTTACAAATTAGATTAGATTAAGATAAGATACTTAGAATATCAACACCCCCCAAACCATTTCTATAGGCCTACAACCATAAACCTTACTGTAGATAGCTTTGGACACTATCCCTAGTTTGA
The DNA here is from genome assembly GCA_037957365.1 of Torreya grandis. Lineage (NCBI taxonomy): Eukaryota > Viridiplantae > Streptophyta > Pinopsida > Cupressales > Taxaceae > Torreya > Torreya grandis. The sequence continues at coordinate 427,784 of JARHVA010001195.1, read as the reverse complement.
ATGACATTAATAGAAAAGTTGGTTAAATGAAGGGATATATGACACCCATAATTTTTGGTGCCATTATCAGGAATAATTAGGTGTTTCTAATATAACCCTTATTGGTATACTATAAAATTAAAAAAACATAAAAAAGACAAAAAAACAAATTCCTTAGATTTATGAACTGATCTAGAGACCCCAAAGGACTTTAAAGATCCTAAGTTAAAAACAGAGGAAGAAAGAATAAATTTTTTGACTCAGAGATCCTAGAGTGTGAGAAGAACACTTGAATCTTATTTATATATTCCTTTTGATTTTTCTCTAGAATTAGGGTCATCCCCATAAATAGATCCTATAGGAAGAATCACATTTGGGAGATCTTCTCCTTTATGAAGAATTGATCCTGAGAACCCTTTGTCTGGAATAGTAGGTCCTCGACCATAATCTCTACAAGACCAAGAAGAAGCAATAAATTAAATCTCTAACAAAGGTTGGGAATACAAATAAGAAGAAACCTTAGCTGATAATCAGGGAAATGTGGAAAATCTTGAAGAGAATAGGATGCAGGAGGATAAAACCTTTTTCTTTCCTATAGTCATAGATCCAACAGATCAAACCTCTATGAATAACATTTTACCTTCAAATTTGCCCACTTTTAGGGGGAAATACTCAAAAAATATGGATCAATTATTTTTTTTGTTTAAGGTGCTATGCTAGACCTATGATTATACAATAGATAATAAAAAATTCAAATTTTTCCCTTCTACACTTAAGGAAGTAGCCATGAGGTGGTTCACGGGTCTTCCAGGTGACTCTATTAGTACATGGGGATCCATGGAAACTATAAATATTGATAAATATCAAGATTACTATAGATTAAGGGACATGAAAGATGACTTATTTAAGATTAAATAGAATGAGGATGAAAATTTAGAGGATTATCTAGATAAATTCATATTTGTTCAAAAACATAGTGGTTATCCACTTACACAATAAGTAGTTAATATGGTATTCCTTTAAGGACTGTATGATGACTCCAAAGATGCTCTTAACTTGATGGGAAAATGAGACATTGTAAAGTTAACATTTCACTAGATTTTAGACTTGTACACTAACTACTCTAGGAAAAAACCAAGCATTAAGAAAGCAAAATTGGGTAAGTCCAATAAAGTTAGTCAATTGATGTAAGAGTTTGCTAATTTTAAAATTGACATTTTGGTCTAGTTGAAAACTATGTTGGATGGCCTTTAATCCAAATCCAATTATATCACATAACCCTTAATTATTTATTGCTAAAACTGTAGGTTAAAACATGCTCTTAGAGAATGTCCTCTGGATAAAACAAAGATATGTGTGATATGTGATGGTAAAGACAATGACATAACCCATTGTAATCATCTCCCTATTTTAAAAATTCAATTGAAATAGAATACACAGCCCATAGAAGACTTGAATTACATTCAAATACATAATCCATTTACATAAAACTAGAGCCAAGGTTAGTTTGGTCTAAAGAATCCAATTAATCCATGGATTACACCTTGGACTACTCAGGTACCTCGACTTATGTGGGGACAAGCACACCCGCCATAGAACAATCAAGAATGAATGATGCCTCAACCTTGGATGATTCCTCAACAACTAAGAATGCCCCAACCATAATCACAACCATGGGAAAATACACAATGGAATTCCAATCCATAATTTAACCCACAAAGAAGGTTTCCACCACCATAAGTTTTGATAGCACCCTTTGTCGGTCAACCTATAGAATAGGTTAATCAACCACAATTGCCTAATAAATTGGTGGTTAACCCTAAGAATAAACCATCAACCCCTATTTATGTAAATAAATAAGGAAAAACAATGAGTGTAAGAGATATTAAGTTTGCAAATATTTAGCTTAGATCGGGCAGAATAATTCAAGAACCTCCTATCACCATCTCTAAAATGCCCAATGAAAAACTAAAATAGATCCACCTCAACCTATAGTCAGAAAATAAGAATCAAATAAAAAGATAGAGAATATAGAGGAATATGCTACTTCTCTACCTATTCCTTTTCTTGACATACTGAAATAAGTTGAGAATAAATAAGAGTCTAATTTGATTAAGGAACTGAGAAAATTGAACATTGAGATACCCTTGTTACAAGTTATCAAAGATATTTTAGAATTGAACAAAGTCATTAAAATCCTATGTCAAGACACCTGAGAGAAAGAAAAAATACTCAAATACCATTCATGTACATGATAAACTAGCTGATATTTTATTACGAAAATTACTTATACCCCAATACATAGACCCAAGTAGTCCAATCATAACATTAACCATAGGGAGAAAAGAGATACCCAACATTTTGGTAGATTTGGGTGTAGTGATTAATGTAATGATAACTAATACGCTATATATAATGTCTCTTATGGGAATTCAACCTCCCTTCACCATTCTAAAAATGTCTAATCAGTTAGTTGTTAAACCAAAAGGCACTATAGAATATTTTGTTGTAATAATTGAGTCATGGGAGTATCCAATAGATTTAATGGTGTTGTAACCCAAAACCAAGAAATTAGGGTGCCCCCTAATTTTAGGAAGACCCTGGTTGGCTAGTATAGTAGCATTAATAGATTTTAGGTCAAGGGATATGATCAATTCAAATGGTCTAAAAGTAAAACAAATATTTTTATACCCCCTAAAAAACCCTTAATGGATTACACTAAAAAATTATGGGTGGATGAACCAAAAAGAAAAAATAATAGTCTTTCATCCCTAGCCATGATAATATTACAAAGACACATGTAATAATTAATTGATGAGTTAGTACAAAATTTGTAATGAGCCACTAGCCTTATGATCCTAGCTACAAAATCTGCTATTCTACTAGATACAAATTCTACCATTTTATTGGCTATGGACTTTACTAGTCCATTAGCTATGGACTTAACTAGACTAGTTGCTAAGGACTCATTATTTGGGCATAAATCTCATCTCACCTATTCAACATCTGACCATAGAACACTAAGAAAGCATATTTGGAATTGGATAGAGGATAAACCAACTAATTTTCTAACTACATCTCATTATCTATTAGCTATAATCATTACTCCATGAGATGGATTTATAAAAAATGTAACAACATTTCATATGTTATTACCCCATCCATGTCATATTAACTCCCTAATGAGTGAATTTAAACAAGTAGAGTCTATCCATCTTGACACTAAACATGTTATGGTGTTACCAGGAAAAACATTGAACATAAATAGTTGGTTAACCCATGACCAAGAAGTAAAGGTTTTTGATGTCCTATAAAAACATACCACATATTTTGCTTGGGACTACACAGATATGAGAGAAATGCATTCTAGTATATGTACCCACCAAATTTATAAAAATCAAATTAAAATAGTCAGATAACTACAAAGATGGAGAAACCTAACATTAAAGGACATAGTAAAGATTAAGATAGAGAAATTGATAGATGTGGGATTCATTTATCCCATATTAGATAGCCAATGGGTTTTTCCACTGGTAATTTTACCCTATAAAAATGGTAATGGAGTGTGTGTAGACTACCAAGATATAAACAAAGCCACTATGAGGGATTATTTACCTCTTATTTTTATTGATTAGGTGCTTGATAATTTGGAAGGAAAAAAATATTTTTCTTTCTTGGATGGATTTAGTGGGTACAATCAGATAATAGTGATAACTGAAGATCAATACAAAACTACTTTCACCTATCCATGGGGAACATTTACCTACAGATTCTTACCATTTGGCCTTTCTAAGCTCCAACTACTTTTTAATGTGCAATTTTAGCCATATTATCTGATCTGACTAATGATTGTGTATAAGATTACATGTATTACTTCACTGCTCATGGAAACACCTTTGATGAAGATTTACACAATCTAGGCAATGTATTAATCAAGTGTGAAGAACACCAACTATCATTAAGTCATGAGAAATACCTAATGATGATGGATCAAGGAATAGTACTAGGACACCACATATATGTCAAAGGAATCCAATTAGATCCCAATAAAATTGAAGTAATCTCTAACCTACCTTCCACTCATAACCAAACTAATATTAAAATATTCTTAGGTCATGCTAGTTTTAAAAAATGTTTTATATAAGACTTCAACAAAATTATTGCTCTTATGTTTGCTTTGATGACAAAAGGTAGTGAATTTATGTGGAGTGATGACTGTCAAAAGGCTTTTAAAACCATTAAATATAAAATGAGTTCTATTCCAGTGTTGATAGGTCCCAATTAGGAAAAACCTTTTCAAATTTACATTAATGGCTCTATCTATGCAATGGGGGTAGTTCTAAGACAAAAGGAAGAAAGTGACTATAAGTATGCTATTTATTACATCAGTAAAAATATCACACCTAATGAAAGTAATTATATAAACATAGAAAAATAAGTCCTTGCTTTGATTTATGCCATCAATAAATTTAGACATTATATTATAGGTTACAAGGTCTTTATATACATAGACCATTCAACCACAAGATATCTCATGAATAAACATATAGTAGGAGGAAGATCATAAGGCGATTATTAAGTTTACAGGAATTTGATAAAACCATTATTGATAAACCAAGTAAATTTAATGTGGTTGTAGATTTTTTGTCTAGGATAAACACTGCAAGTGATGAAGAACTAGTTGAAGAGAACTTTCCAAATGAACAACTATTTATTGTTTCAGCAGATGCACCATGGTTTTCTGATATAGAGAACTATTTAGATATAGGGAACTTTATTTCTCAATTCACTCATAAATAAAGGAAATATTTAATCAAATAAAGCTCTTCTTTAACTAGATTAGTGGCATTCTATTTAAATATGGGCCTGATCATGTCTTTCCCAGGTGTGTAGCAGATAATGAAGCCTATGACATCATTAGAGCTTGTCATGATCAAACATGAGGAGGTCATTATTCCAAAAAAAGGAACCATGCATAATATCCTAGGAGTAGGATATTATTGGCCATCCCTTCATAAGCAAGTAAAGAAGTACATTAGGTAGTGCGATCCATGTCAAAAGATGGGACAACCTACATTGTCAACATAGATGAATCTTCATCCTCATGTGGTATTAAAACCATTTGAGAAGTGGGGGATAGAATTTATTGGTCTTTTAGATTCTCCATCTCAAGAAATGGTAGAATATTTAATGTATTTCAAAATCATGCAATGGTTTGGTACACTTAGAGAGATAGTCTCATATCAAGGACCATAATTTATTTCTAATATGATCAAGCACTTCTTGGAAGTCTACCAAGTCAATCATAGGAAGTCATCCCCTTACCATCCACAGTCTAATGTTTATGTAGAGGTTACCAATAGGTATTTATACTGTACAACATTTTAACTAAGACAGTCAGTAGTAGCATAAAAGTCTGGGCAACCAAAATACCAGAGGCAGTATGCGCTTACAACACTACTTGGAAGACAATCACTGGATTTTTGCCTAATAAGCTGGTTTATGCAAATATACCTGTACTCTCCATTGAGTTTGAATTATAAACATTGAAAATAAAAATGGAGGTTAGCATTGATTTAGCTAAGACACAACAAGATAGGATCCTCTAACTAAATGAGATTGATAAGATGAGGATGGAAGATTTATAGAAAATAAAAATGATGCACCATAAAAAAAAGTTTGGCATGATTCCCACATCAAAGAGAGAAAATTTCAAGGGGACTAGGCACTCTTGTTTGACTCCAAGTTTCAAAACTTTAAGGAAAAGTTGAGAACAAGATGGCTATGCTTGTACCAAATATAAAAAGTCTTTGATAATAGATCAATACAACTACCATCTATAGATGGAAATCAAGATACTTAGTTAGTAAATGGGCATAGACTCAAATTTTACCAAAATCCTATCAACAAGGAATAATTTGTTCAAAACCTCATAAATGAAGTTATTTTCATGGAAGAACCTGGTTCTTCTAAGATAGTAACTCCTTGATGGTCTAAATATTTAAAAAGAAGAAGGGGACCCCTCCTTGGCTTCTTTCTTCTAAAAATAAAAAATATGTCCAAAAAAAATTCAATAGTGAAAATAAATTTTAAGACACTATTGATAATGTTTTTCAGAAAACCAACTTGTTGGTTGATCATGTATTGAAGAAAGAGCCTTGACTTGAAAACCAATAATTACTAGTCAAGGGAAAAAGACAAAAAAATATAAAATTAGAAAATAAAAAAAATTGATTAGTTTTTTATTAATTTGTTCTAAGCAATAATTTCACTATTGTGTTCATTTTTATACATTTCCTAAGATTAACTCATGCATTTTTTTTTATCGATTTAGAATTGGTGGCAATAAAATAACAAATACTATGAGTATGATTAGGTAAGTTAAGTATTTTATTTGTCTATCTAGGTTAGTATAAGTTTATTTTATTCATGCATATTCACCATGAGGAGGAGGTCTGAGTCACTTCAGACTAAAAACATCCTTAAAAAAATCAAAATAAAGGTCATGTCAATAGTGATTAGTGACATGGAAAAGTAATAAATAAATAAAATGTTATATCAACTTCAATCCACATGCACCAATTACCTACCAACCTAGTCCATAGCACCCCAAATCATGATGGCATAGAATTAGGTACACATCTAATTTGTGTGTGAGAAAATCAAATCTTTCCCAAGTTGATTTCAATAAATTCTTTCATACCATATTATCATTGTTATACATTATATCTACAGCTGCTAAAACAATGTTAATATATAGACTGTTTTGAATCTTTACATTTTTATTATGAGTTGTGCTTCCTTTTCCACTATTGTTCTCACCTAGAAGACTAGCCCTTACCTCTAAAGCATCGATACAACTACCATAAGATAGAAAAAGAGGTTTGAACCAGACTCTGTAGAAGGGTTAATGAAGGATGATATCTCCTTAGCTATCTTTGAGGAAGTTGTATGGCTCCCTTTTCTACATAATTTCCTAGGATATGATGAAAATTTAGTCAAAGAATTCATAACACATCTAAAATAAGACTCCACCATGGTTTAGGGCATCAAAATCCTAATTTCCAACAAAATAATTAGCTAATGTCAAGAATCACTGAAGAAGGTAAGAGGTTATTAAGAATAACCCCTTTTAATGAGTTGATTACATAATTTAATAATGATCAATAATTAGTTATAGTATGTATACAAGATTAATGAGGTAAGGCCAAAGGTATTAGTAGGGAAACCCTACTAGAACCCTGGAGGTCTACTACCTTTTGAGTCATGAAATATTTTATTTGTGAAGGACAATGCAGTGGTTTGGGTTGTGAAGCCATGAGGATTATCCTTCTTCTCAAATATGGAATACAATAGATGCGACATAGATTCAACCTACCATTGTACTTGTATGGGGCCATTCATGTTTTGGCTACCAATAAGTCATTTCTAATTTTCCACCATGGACTTATTCATTTGATCATACAACATCATTTTATACAACAAAGTCAAGCAGTATGGAAGACATTTAAAGGAGATATAACTAATCAACCTTCAACACCTCCTCCAAAATCCTCTAAATAAACACTGAGTCCAAAAAGAAAAGTAGAGCTTCCTTTTCTAGGGTTAAGGTTTCATCCACTAAAAGGAGATAGACTAGGTCACAGGACACACATATGGCTAACTAAAATTCTCAGATGACACCTCAGGTCCAAAAGCAGACTCTAGGTAAGAAAAAATTGAGAACTAGGGCTTCACAATCTCACTTCACTCTTGAGGCTATAGATATCCTTTTAACAAGTCCAACACAAACACTTTAAGCATCTAGTGATCCATAATCATAGGTTTTCATTCAAGCAAAGAAGGGTTCTCTTTTGGAGGAACCCAATTCTCTTGTGAAAACAAAAAAGAGGTGAAGAAATTTAATTATAGTATATGATGATGAGGAAAAAGAGGCCACTACAACCTTTGATATCCTACATCAAAAACCTCTTTTTACTCTACTAGCAATAATGGACACATCAACATTACAAGAATAACTAGTCATAATAACAATTCTTGAACTAGTAAAAGAAGTTCCTATTAAGAAAGACATTGAGGAAGAAAACATGCCAATAGAAGAGATTCTAGTATAGGAAGCAACAACCTCTCCCTTATCTCCAACCAGTGACACCTGACCTATACCAAATAAAAGAAAGTACTCTATAGTCTTTAAGGAAGCATAACCTTCAAGTTATATAGAAAAACTAGAACTATAAATTACTCATTCATTGTCTAGAGCTGAGGACATCATAAGACAATAAGTTGTAGCTATTACTGACCTCTTGTACCAATTTTAATTTAAGGATCTTGTTAATTCTTCCTTAACTCAAGGTTTAGATAGTTTTAAGGATAGGGATATAGAACATATAAATGAAATTAATATGCTTGAAAAAAAATCACTTAGTCTAATGAGGGGATAGTAGACTCTTGGATATACATCACTGAGTTGGAAGAATAATTTTTTTTGATAAAACATCAACTTTAAGACTCTCAGCAATAAACCTTGATCCTCCATCAACAACTTTCTAAGCAACCTTCATCCACCTCCAAACCTTCAACTAACCAGGCTTTCCAAACCATGATCTCACATTCTGATTATTTAGATAAATGGAATCACATTTTTTTGGAGTTCAAGGAACTCAATAAACAAAATAAGACTTATAAAAAAGGAAAATCAGACATTAAGGGAAGTCTTAGAGAAGGAAAAACAAATAAATCCAAAAAGTTGAAGTCAATCTCCAGGTTGTCTATCAAATAGGAGAACATCTTCTAGAGTGTAGAGATCCTTTCTCTTCCTACAGTATGTATCTACATGAATAATTCAAAAGGTGGAAATTACTAAGAATATCATGTGATCTTCTCCACAATATTGAGAACCCCCCTTTGTTTTTACACATCTTTCAAAAATTTATCATGAAATAACATTATCTATTATGTGAATTCTATTTATGCAACATGATATTAGGGGACTAAAATAAATTCATGATTAATTTATATGTAGGAGAAGTCCAGTTGAGATCCCTTATCTCCACCTATAATAATCAACTTGAATGGAAAGCTAGGCATGATGAATATGTAGAGAAATCAAATACCATAAAATTATGTATCGAACCTACTTTTGATAGCACCAGAATGCTACTGGTTAACTTCAAAGCTACCTACTTGCTTCATCATAATATCAAAGATCATTATTTGCAAGATTTATATAATTACATTGTTTCTTTTGATTTATTTACCAAACAACATTTTGATGCAGTATTTATAGTTAGTATAAGATATTGGGATACAATGATAATCCCACTAAAAATAAGGTAGGTCATGTCCCTAACTAATCTAATATGGAACCTATGAAGAGAAAAAACCTTAATGGACATGATTGTTAATATCCTCAACTCAAGAGGAGAATAAATATAGATAGTTATGAGATTCAGACCACCACTCCTTATTCCTATTCCATCTTGGCATAAATGGGCTCCTTAAATAGATAATCATTTTCAGATTTGGAGACAGATGGTACAAACATATAATAGTTTCAATAGTACATAGGATAACTATTAGGATGATGAATTCAATGTGTATGACCTCATCCAACACCTTGAAAATGGAATTCATAGTTATGAGGGGACAAGCAGATGAGTTTGCAAAGGGACTTGCAAAAGGTAAAGTGTGGGGGAAATGATGAGTCCAAAATATGACTCATTTTTACCATCAATTTTCTTCATATTTTCTCAATTACCTTTCCCATAGATTGAAAGTTGCAAATATATTAGACTTATATTTAATATTAATGTAGTAAATAGATGTTCTATCTTACTTAGTGTAACTAAAGTCTAAGGTACTGATTTTGTCATTTTATTCTAATTCTTTACATGTTTAATTTCCCAATTTTGTACACATACAAACAATACAACAATACATAAAGAATAAATACCTTTTGATGATCTTCCACTTCTTATGAGGCAACCCACATGAAGGATTTTGATATATCTAACAAGTTACTAACTCATCTAGCAAGCTATAGACTCACCTAGTCTATAGTTATGGACTCGCCTAGTAGCTACAAACTCACTTAGATGCAGCTACATACTCATTCAAACATCCTTCCAACCTCCACTAAATCATTCCATTGTCTCTACCAGCATGATCACCTTGCTATGGGATCCCTTAGCATTGAGACCCCTAAATCATGCCACTATAGACTTTGCCAAAATTAAATAGAGAAAACTATGGACTCTAGCAAAGTTGCTATATACTCTCCCAGTCTAGATTTTGAATATGCAACATTAAAGATAGATAATTTCCTCTTTTATCAAAATCCTTGAAGAAAATTTTGGTAAATTTTTATTTATAATATAATTATAAATATTAATTTATAAATATATTTCTTATATTTTAGTTATTGTATATATATCAATAGTCTTTCATAGATAATCGATCTGATAGATCTAAGATGGTATTCTTAGTGGATATAATAACAAGTGGATCTTTATGTTGTAACCATAAATTTATTATCTTAAGATCCCTTAAAATTAGGAATATTTTTCTTATTAGAATAAAATTAGTTATTGAGATCTAGAGATCTATAGTTGTAGTATTATATATAGGCAAATCTCTGTGTCTTAGAAAGAGAGTAGTTGAATTATTGAATTGTTGAATTGTTCAGTTGATATTTTGATTCAGTAATAAAAGTTATACCCACATTCATATATTTAAATTTGATCAATTAATGAAGATGTATATAGTTTTTAATTACTGAGTTTCTTTACATTACTATTCCTAAGGCGATCAAGGCCCCACTCCTCTCAGGAATCAGGAATGTGTTTGTATAATATTTTATGTTTTCAATGTGTTTATGGTTTTAGTAATTATAAATGTATTTTATTCTTAGAACCTGTAGGGAATTATATTTAAGTTTTTATATTAAATTCAATTCTGTAAGTAATGTGTTTACTTTTTACAAGTGTATTTTCCTTTCACTAATATGTTTATCTTTCAGCAGTGCGCTTATCTTTCAATAGTGTGTTTTGTTTCAGCAAGTTAGATTACTTTCATTTCTAGCACAAAGTGTTTCAATTTTTTATGTGTTCTTCCTTGTTACATAAGCAATTATTTTCTATATTAGATTATATTAGGATAAGATACTCAGAAGATCAACACCCCTAAACCATTCTTGTAAGCCTACAACCATAAACCTTACTAAAGATAGCTTTGGATGTTGCCCCTAGTTTAAATAACATCAATAGAAAATTTGGTCAAATGAAGGGATAGATGACACCCATAAATATTTATCTAGTAATTTCCAATTCATTTTCCCATTTATATCTTTGGTCTATTCCAAGTTTAGGTCCAATTCAATCAACTCTGTTTAAAATTAATTGTTCACAGTCAATCTGTTCTGAAGTTAACTTTTTTCGAGTGAAATGTTTGCCTTTCTTTTTGAGTCACTTTTATAGATCTATTTTAAATCATCTCTTTATATTTCAATTAAATCTCCCACACTTTTCAATTGGGAATGAGGAATTCATGACATCCATCTTTTCTCTTGTTTGAATCCAATTCCAATCCGATCTTTAGCCTTGCATGCATCTTTACTTGGGGGCATATTTCAATCAATCTTCTATCACTTTTTTAATTTGTTCAATGACATACATTACACACTCTGATAAATCTTACCTACTTGATCCTGGTCATGCTAACAAAAGGGCACCCATATTGACACCTTTATCCTACACGCATTTGTATTTGTTGGTGTAGGATATTACTTTTCTACTCTTTAGCTTACTTAGGTGTTATTTCATTGGAGATGTTTATCCCACATTCTTGAAGATGATGGGTTTATGCCTTACTTCCACATATATTGGGGAAGTTAATCCCAAATGCATGGGATGATTATTCTATCTTCTACCTATTTATACATCTCTATTGTAAACTATAGAATAAAGTGGATAATAGATAGTTTATGCTTTGTGTGCAATGCATTAACTTCATGGTTGTGATAATGGATTCATGGAGAGATGTTGGTTAAAGAGTCTTATTAACTCTATCATGGTGTTATATTGGTCTCCAACTACTATTTTTATAACTACCATTTTTTGTATTGTTTGTCTACTCAGATAAATTGTATGGCTCCTTTTCAGATCTAATTTTTTTAATTCATATTCAAAACACCTCTATTGTAGAGAGTTTCTAGTTTTGAGTATGCTTAGATATGTTGTGTTTAAATCTAACTAGTCATAATGATTTTAATTTGAGTTTCTTAGATATATTATGCTGACCATACATTACTTTTTTGGAGAAATTATAAAGTTTTTTTAGAAAATTGTGACTATATTGTAGATTAGTTTTCTCTTCACATATGTGTTTGATCTAGAAAATTATTTCACTGCTAGAATGAGGAATTCGAGAGGTTTCTATAAAGTGGTTATAATAAATATTATAATCAATATACAAGGAGATATGATTCTCCTAAGTTGGACCTACAATTCCTTTTTTTTTACAATTTGTTATGCACGATCAAGGAAAAAAACCAGAGCTTTTCTTTAAAGTGAAAAATCAACATGGAAGATTGTTCTTTTTATTTTCTACAAATTTCCTTCAAATCAAATTTTTATATATCTATTGGAAATAATTTAATTTTCTCCAAACATTTAATATTTTTTGATGCCATGTTTTATTTTTGACCCATTTATGATGGGATAATCTTGTAAAAACTATCTTTTGATTAGTAACTCAAAATCGAGTGCTCTTTTTTTTAAAGTGTATATTTTTTATGTCTGATCTATTATTGTCATTTATTTTGTAAAAATGCACTAAAATTTAAAGTGATAAATTTGAGGGAGGGCTATACAATAACCATCAAGGATTTTCTCTCTCATTGTAATCTCAGATGCATTTTGGTTGTGACCAATGTTTTATTTATATGAGATTTGGACCACATTACTCTTTCTTAACCCACATTATATTATTTGTCATTCTTTCAATTTGAACTATCTCAAATACATTTTTGATTGAGTTTGATGTCATTTGCATGTGCTTTATAGGTTGTCATGTTTGGTAGTTGATCATTTCAGGTGTGTTTTGCATATATGATGGATTTTTTTATCATTTTCTAGAATCTTTCATCAACCTACAACATGTTCTCTTCTAGTTTGTGCATTGGTACTTTGACACATTTTTGGTTTGTGTCATGTCTCCATCAAGGCCCATTTCTTAGTGCCTTACCTTCTTCTATGGAGACAATTTTTTGTTCTATTATTTTTGGAGCATCTCTTATGATACTTTATAAAGTGCCATGGGGGTTTGCAGATTTAACCTTGTCTACCTTCATGCATTTGTGTGCTCTATTTTAGGCACCTTTTCACTTATTTAATTTCTTGTGTCTTCCATCACCACCAGAACCATGCTCTTTGAGAGAGCTTATCTATATTTTTGACACCACTTTTTTGACAGTTGACAGTCTTCCATAACATACTAAGTTATTCTGGTGCATATAGTGTCACCTTATTCAGTGTTCGAGTAGTGGATTTAGACCACTCATACATAACCTTTTATTTTCCTCCATTCCAACCATTATGGGGGGTGTACATACTTAATTTTTTCATTACTCCACCTAGTCAGCAATATGGGGAGGGTGTGGTGTAGATTCTACATTTTAAGTGTAGAGTATTTCTTGTACATGTAGTATTATTTTATAATTTTGACACCACTGACACTCTTCTTGATTGAAAATATTTTTTGGTGAAAACCAGTGTCATTTATTTTTGTGAACGAGTAGTGGATTCAAACCATTCATGTAGATTGAGTTCCTTTATGAATTTTGAGTACTTAGAGTGTGGACTACTTCAACATAATTTTTGGGGGCTTTCTAGCTTTATCTTCTTCTTCTTCTCTCTCTTTTAGGGGAGTGTTTTTCCTATGGTTTTTCTCATTTTATCCACATTATGAGATTTATATGTATATTTTTCACCTTTTTAAGTATTTTTTTTAATTCATCCTTTATACATGGGTATCTTATTAAGGTACTTTATTTACCAAAACTCATACGAGGATTTTTTACTTGAATCCATAGTCTTTTTGGTGATTTTTATAGTGACACTAGTGTGATATCCCCACCAATGACACCAGTGTGGTAGCCCCATCAGTCTTTATACTCACTTCTCACCATATTTTTAGAGAGTGTTCAAGCAATACTTCCTTGGGTTTATCACTCTACCTAGTATTTTGGAGTGTAGTGTTCATGTTTAGTGATCCTCGTATTCATCACCATTCCTACTTTGACTTATTCATTATAGTGACTCAACATCCATATACTTAGACAAGATGGATTGGCATCCATAGGGATATGTGGCTTCATAATACATACTTTATTATACCCACCTAAGCTATGCTTAAGGGGGGGTATGTTGGTTTAGGATATTAATTTCCTACTCTTTAGCTTACTTAGGTGTTATTTCATTGGAGATGTTTATCCCACATTCATGATGATGATGGATTTATGTCTTACTTCCACATATATTTGGGAAGTTAGTCTCACATGCATGAGATGGTTTGGATTCTTCTATCTTCTACCTATTTATTTATCTTTAATGTAAACTATAGAATAGAGTGGATAATAGATAGTTTGTTCTTTGTTTTCAATGCATTAGCTTCATGGCTATGATAATGGATTCAAAGAGAGATCTTGGTTGAAGATTATTCTTAACTCTATCATAATTCTAAACTATAACATTCATGTCAAAATCTAAATCCTTTTAATAAACATTTGAAACATATATTTTACCAATTGCTCACAATAAACATGCTTATATATCCACGTACTAAGCCTTTTGGTAAAAATAAGCCCAAATATAAATGGTACCAAAAAGAAGAATATTGTGAGTATCATAAAATTCAAGGCCATTCACTTCATTTATGTGGTAGATTCAAGACATATGTCCAAAGTTTTATTGAACATGGATATATCATGATTGAGTGATAACAATCTTGTCAAACATCAATCTCTAGCCCTTCTATAAGCCATGATGCAATAGAATCATTCTTTTAGATTAGACATAAATTATTTCAACTTATAGCTCAAGTTTATCCAACCTTATATTCCCATCTATCTTTTGATCCCCAAACAATCCAACAATCCAATCATGTCTTATCATTACCCCTTCAAGTGCCATCAGTTATTGAGGATCCAAGTACACCCAAGTCTGAGAATCACTCAGTAGGGATAGACCAAGATCATTTTTCAAATCATAATCATACTCATTCAATTTCAAGTCAAGATCAATAAAAATCACCCATTTTCAATGTTATCATTGAGTCACACATATTTTATGAGTCACCCTTTGACCATCCTCCTATTTTTGATGAGCCTTGATTTGAAGAGCCTCTCTATGATCATTCACCTATTTTTGATGAACCATTATTTGATGAACCCATATTTGAAGAACCATTACTAATCCATAGTTTATTCTTATCCCATCCTCTAAAGTTCTTCATTTCCAAAAAATCCTTAATCTCAAAGACTTCATTTCCAAGTGCATAATGAAAAAAGTACTTGTGGACAATGTAATACAACATTCCCTCTTTATGGTTAAATCCAAAGCAAGATCACCTTTATTATCAAAACCAAATTTAGAGTCAAAATTGTAATCATATTTATAATTAGAATCAAGATCAACATCTACATCAAAATCAAGGTCTATTTTAGAACCAAAGTTAAAATTGGGTTCCATTCTAGAATCACTTTTAGATTTAGCATCAGCAATAGAATCAACATCAGTCTAAAAATTAGGTTCAAAAATTCTTGAGTCAATATTAGTTTCAGAAGTAGAATACCTTAGTGGATGTTATGACATTGGATATACACTTTTATTAGATTCACTTGAGTTAGAATCAAATTTATAATCAACATGCCTTAATAGATTTTATGACATCGGTTACAAACTTCTTGAAAATCATATTGAATATATTTATGATCCTTACATGGTTTTCAAGGGTGATTCCTTCGACATCCACACAATTTATCCTAGTAGCCTTTTTGAGGATTGTGTTACCTTTCCCCTTCCTTTGACATCATACATGCCTTTGTCATTAACCATCCTAATCATTATATTGATTGTGTACCACCCAAAAATGTTAATTAGGACCAATAGGATCACACATTGTTGAAATTATTTCATTATGACATTTTAGTGGCATAATCTCTGGGGATCCAAGGCAACATTCAGGTAGAAGTACAATCTCATAGTGAAACATTGTTTGAGACATTAGGGGAAAATCAAAGTATAAACTCAACATCTTTTAGTGAAACCTTGTTTGAGGTGCCAGATGATAAACATGATAAAAAAATCAGAATTTTTTAGTGGAAACTTGCTTAAGGTACTACGGAAAAATCAAATGGATTTATCAACATCCCTTAGTGAATCTTTATTTAAGGAGATATTGGACAATCCTAATGAAAACAATCAAGAATACTTTATTTTTGAAAATATCTAAGCACCAATAGTTGATCTTATTAGTTCCTTATTTCTAGATGAAGATAATATTGAAATCTATATCAGTCCCACCATGACCAAAATCAAGTCGAATCCAAAATCAACAATATTGTGTGTGATTGAAAGTCCCAATTTTCATTCATCCCCCAACCATTATACATTCCATTGTGATCCTATTATTTATTAAATACCTATATTCCATTATCCAATTAAATCATTTATATGATGCCTATTCATCTATACACTCCTTGAAAACACTCATTTTCAAAGTGACTATCAAAACACCTTTTTTAGAATTTTGGAGGAAGCATAATCAAAGGTCAACGAAGATCAAAACAACATTAGTGCAATCTACATTAGCGATAAAATTCTAATAGAGAAGTTATTTATAATCGATATGAGTTAGAGATCAAACATTCAACATTGTGAATCTTGTCATCTTCCATTAAATTAAGATGTTAAAAACAATAAAATTAAAAAAATATCAAAATCAAATCAAAATAGAAAGATAAATAATTCATCCAATAGTGAAAATCATGCTTTTGGCACCTTGGGCAAGTACTATGATGACAACCATGTTTCTAGCATCATTTGTAAATAATTTATTGTTTAAAAGTACCTTGACACTTGGAGGCATCCTCATCTACATTTTGCTATGTTCCATTCCTATCATATTACCTTGTCTTGAACCATATATCTATTTATCCTATATTGGTCCTATTTTTCCTTCCCATCTTGATCTTCATAAGAAAGTGGAAGTTGTTATGATACCTATTTTGGAAAATCACTTGACATATTCTCTTAGAGACACTTTTACAATCGAAAAGTTTAGTTCCCATGTGACATGGTCATTGGAGATTCCTAATCTACCTATTTTCCATTATTATCCAAACTGATCATTCCAATCCTTCCATATTCTATTACATCCCATCCTAGTTCTAGAAGAATTTTCCATTTACTAGTGATCCCCTATGGGTATAATGATAAAAAACACCCTTATGTATATCCTATTCAAAAAATCCATAAAAAAGTTAATTTTTTTATAAAAACCCTAAAAATTCAAATATCCAAAAAAACCCTAAACATTCAAAAGTGTATAAAATCATAAATAGTGGTGTTCTTTGCCATAGGGTACTCATCTCTAGTTTGTTGTATTTGGTTAGTTGTTCTCCTGGTGATCAACTTGAGTCTCTAGTTGTTCATATACATAGGGAACATTTCAACGTATCTCATTGGTTATTTTCATTTCCTCATGATTGAAAATATTTTTAAAAGTGGTACCTTTATACAAATGGAAACACAACTAATCTATTAATCAACCCTATCTTGGATAAGAGAAATTCTACTTACACTTTTGATTTTTGATACATTAGATATTCAAGTTCATGACCAAGATGGAATTGATAGACCTAACCAAGGGATCTCTTACCAAAATAACATCACTAAAGAGGGTTCTAAAGCCCCTAGTCAAGCAACACTATGTAATAACCCTAGCTAGGTCTATGTTTTCATATTCACTAAGTAAATGACAAGTAAAGTAAAATCTAATCTAGTGCTCACCAAATCTTATGGCACAAAGTGAGGGAAATAAACATAAAAGGAAAACATACATAGGAGAATTCTAATTAAGATATGTATAGGTAAACCCTAATGCATGGGAGAGAATTACAAATGTAAATCTATCTACTCTTACAAAGGAGGAATAAAGTTAGGAATACTTACCTTTAAAGATGAACCCACCAAGCCTCAATCTCTCCCTTGGCCAAGGTGCTTCACAAAAGGTTGTTGTGTTATGTAAGGATAACAAAGATAAGTCAGCTCTAGGCTACACAACTTCTTTATGCATCCAAAAGACTTATCCATAAGAGAAGATTTGTATCTCCAAAGAAAGTATTGAAACCCTAAACAATGCTCCTCAAGTAGAATAGTGGATAAGCAAATATGTAATATAATATTATTCTTCTTTTATTTCTAATAAATGATAGAAATGGATGTGAGTATATAGCTAAATCTAACTTGAAACCTTTTTAAAATTTTAGTCGATAGAGATGACCTAATTAAACATGTTTAAAAGAAAAGTAGTTAAGTACAGACTAAGTTAGAATAGGCTGATTTAGTCCTATAACATGCTCAACTCTTAGAACAGAGTCAACCTAGGCTAAATTAGTACTATAACATGCTCAACTCGCAGAATAGAGTCAACATATGCTGACTTAGTCCTATAGATGGTAAAACAAGCTTTTTTCTTAGAGAGGGGTTGAAAATAGACAATATAAATATAAAATAAATATTTAAGTTGACATTTAGACATGGACATCTAGTTTATTATACTTTAAGATATATTTTATAATTATACTTTCAATATGTTTGAGAGTGGTTTCAGACCTATGTGATATATAGTGCAAATTCTAGATTTTGGAGGGTCCTATTAGATTTCAGAGTTAGCCATATTTTAGGATTTTAGGAAGGAAAAATTAGCCATATTTTAGGTTTTTAGAGATACATCACAATAGGTAAATGGATATACATTTTAAGGAAATTGTAAAAATGATAAGAATGATATAAATCCATAATAATATTGTGAATCACCAATAGTTTGCCCACCCCTTTCTCAGTGCACCCTTTAAGACGTGCACTCAGAGATATTGAAACTTGATAGGTTCTTGAAAGAGATAAAGTATTGATAAGTGGTAAAGTTAATTAAAATTTTATGTATACATATGCCCCATTCGAATCTCATCATGTGTCACTTGAGTGTAACATGGGATGGTGTTTTGAGAAAGAGCATGGTAACACACAAAAATGAGCTAACTAAAAATGAAATATTGAAGTTAATGTTGAAATGAAATGAAAGTAATTAAAATATCAAGCATTTAAATGACAAAATGATGATAAGTGATTGTAGAACACACTAAATCACATTGGGAAGCATGTAAAATAAAAATGGCAAAAAAGAATATAGAACATAGTAAATCATTTTGGAAAATATGTAAAACATGAATGACAAATAAAATATCAAAGTAAGAAAACTCTAAAAAACATATGTAAAAAAGTGAAAATTAATCTTATGTATGATAATCATGTTGAATCAAACATAGAGAAATCATAAATGACTAAAAATGAAATTTAAATCAAAATGTAAAACAAGCATGTCAAATGAAAATGAAGAAATCATAAATAAATGAAAATTAAATGTAAGTCAAGATGTAAGAAAATCATGAAGAATTTATACATAAAGATAAACATGTAAGAATTCCAAATGTCCTATGTAAGATAAGTGAAGTTCACAAAAATCAAATAAGAACATGACAGATAGATGAAAGTCAAAATCTCTAAAGATTATTACTCAAACTTAGAGTTTGTTATAAGATACAATGTAAGAAACAAAAGCACCTAATGACATTAATAGTATGATAATGAGATGGTGTGGCAAGAAAATGGTGTAAGGGTGTTTGTGAGGAAGGCTTAGTCCTATCCAAGGTCTTACAATGTACCTCACAAACTATAAATCAAGAGGTGTAATAAGGTAGATGTGATCAAGGATGTGATCAAATAAAATCAATATCCAACAAGGGGAATATTATTAAAATATGATGTAAATAAGGAATTTTAGGTGCCAAATGGGTGATGTGAACATCCTTAGCAATAATGAGACACAATAGGCAAGTGAGCAAGACTAAAAACTATTGATAACAAGGACTTAGGACACTTTGACTAATGAACATAAAGCATAGGATAACAAATGAAGTACATAAATCAACCATGAAGGCTATATGCATGAAAATTAAAATGGACCTACCTTCTCACAATGTGTTCCCCATTCCTTAGGACCCCTTAAAGAGCTATTAATCTATTACAAAGATTAGGTACTTGCATGAAAAAGTAGGTGGCATGAGAAGTATATGATATGATGAGACCTCATACCCTAGTATACTAGCCTACCTCACCCCAATGGATCTCAAATCTATCATGAGACCAACTATGGAGTATAATCTTTGACTAGGATAGGACATGTGCCAAATATAGATCACGTCTTTTAGGGTGATCTGACTTTTAAGATTATTTTTGCCTTTTTATTATTACCTTTTATTTATTTTATGATTTGGATTTTTATTTTTTTTGGATTTTTCTAGTCTTCCTCCTCCATATGGATTTAGAGAGCCAAACATGAGTCAAATACATGTCAAACACAAGAAATCTTACACTTGATTACTAGAAAAATGGACCTAAAGACCAAGGTGTCTAAAGACTTCTAGACTCTCCCACAAGTGTGCAATCTCAAAATTGACCTATGTCTGCCTCAAAAGAAAGGAATTAAGGGGGAAATAGGAATCAGAAGAGATCCATCCATGTAATAAGTGATACAATGATGAATATGATCATAGTTGATCACAAGGAGGTAAAATAGTGATATGAAGGGGATGGGGCTATACTATGATAGTCATGTCATTAGAGAAGCCATACTAACCTATAACGGATCTAGCACAAGCACCAATGAAATTATTAGTCATCGTAAAAAATGGTAAAATTAATTTAAAGATGTTTTAATGTGGTAATTTATGAGGAGAGCCTGGTCCTATCCATGGTCTTACATTGTAACTCACAAGGTGAACACCAATAAGGTGAATGCTAAATAAGGGGGAAAATAATATTAAATCTACTAAAGAAAAGAAAGACATAAAAATATAATAATGAAAGAGATGTATAAGAACCAAAATGAAAACAAATGATAAATTTAATGTGTAATAAAACCAAAGTAACCCAAAGCAAAAAAAATGGTGCTAGTAAAATGTGTTTGTGAGGAAGACGTGGTCTTATCCAAGGTTTTAATATGCAACTCACAAACTATAAAGTGAAATAAAATGCACAAAAATTTAAAAAAACATGATTAAAAAATAACAATAAAAATCTATGTTAATGTCTATATAAAATATGAGCATGTGAAATATAAGCTTATGTGTCTCAAAGGGTTTCTTGAAGTTGAATTTGTTTGTTATTATGCATTGTATAAGAAGAGTGGGAATTATAATATGACCCAAAGGGTAAGTGGATGTAGGGATGGGCATCATAATATGATCCAATTTTGGAAGTGATATGTGGATGGGTATTGCAAGATGCCCCAACATGTGATATGGAGTGAGGTGAAATTGAACCATTAGAATAATTTGCATTGGGTTGGTTGGTGAATTTGGAGATAGGTAAATGTGTTGGTTTGTTATATTTTAAAGTTATTGAAATTGAAATAGAATTTTTAGGAGAGGTATGAATAGGTATATAAGGTAAAGGAGTACCATGTATGATGCACTTTGGAGTATGCATTTTAACTAGGAGCTACTTTGGTTCATAAGACCTAAGAGGTTGAGGTTGGATAAATGCAACCACTCATTTGATGATGTTCATGTTAACTATCCTTTTATTATTGGTATACCAATAAGGATAAACTATGGTTTAGAGAACATTAGTAGATGAGGTGGAGGTATGGGATAATTTTTGTTGACTATTGGGTAGTTGATGTTAATGTTATTGTGGTTCTTTAGATTGGATTTGAGAAGCCTGAAGATAGTCTTGATAACATTGTTTTGTGAAGTATCAAGATTGAAATGTGGACCAAGAAAGGAATAAAGAAGGAATCGATGAATATCATGAGAAGACTTATGAGATTTACCAATAGTAGCATGCCACCAAAAAAAATTATCAGTATTGTACCATTTTGGAGGAGGTTTGGATGGATCAAAGCTCAAGGGTTTAGAGGGTGGAAATTTATTCTTAATTGTTTCTAGACTTAAAGGAGGGTGGTTTGGGTTAAAATTGATTAAATTGGATGCTCCCTTTTAATTTTGGGGAGGTTTATCTAAATCAATGTAATGATCAAATTATTGGAAAGGTTCTATAGTACTTGCTTGAGGTGGTTAAAATTGAGTCATAATAAAGTCTTGCCTTTTTTCTTGGTCTAAGGTTTGTTCTAAATTTTTAAGGGAAAACATCCTAACTTTGTATTGAATAGGAGATTTAAGAGAAGTAAAAAATAATTTTAAAAGAGTATCATCATTCATGTTATGGTCCACTTTGTGAGTTAGAGACTTCCATCATTTGATGAAAGTGTGAACGGAGTCGTTAGGAAGTTACTTGACATTAATGAAATGGATAAGGTAATTTTTAGGAAGGTCATCATGGTTGAATTCCTTCACTAGAGCATTGACTAAATCCACTAGTTATGAGATGGAATTTTTATGAAGTTAGTTGTACCATTTAAGTGCATCACCAATAAATATTTTGGATAGAGTTTGGTGGTAGTAATGGTGTTAGTTTGTACCCATTCCTTATAGAGATTACCAAAATATTTAAGAAAGGTAGTGGGGTCTTTAGTTCCATCATATGTGATAGTTGGATAAATGTTTTCAATGTCTATGGATGTAATGAATGGAGCTAAAGGTTCATTTTGAATATGTTGAAGAATTTTTTTGTGCATGATTGGTTGAGGGATGATATTTCCATTAGCATCTCTAAGAGGAAGAGGGAATTTTTTTTGATTTGGTTGATTCATGATGACTTGAGGTGGTTGGCTAGCCATTTGTAACATTTGATATTGCATTTTCATCATTTTGGAATGGTTAGTTGTTTGCATAACATTCATTTGTTAAATAATTTGAGTAATATTTTTAGTTGTATCAATGGGATGATTTTGATTGCTAGTGGTAGGAGGTAAAATGTTAGTGTTGGTAGGAGTAGCATTCCCTATATTGGTAATAGGGGATGGATTGTTGGGTGGAGGATTCCCTACATTGTTAGTAGGAGGAGGACTATGATGAATGACCTCAGCTGCATTACATTATGTAATAATTGGTTTTGGATTAGGAAGACATGAAGGAAGACATTGAATAGTTTCATTTGAAGTAATAAAATAAGTGAGGTTATTACTCATTAATGGGTTAAGTGTAGTCCTTGGGAAAGATATGCAAAAAATTAATTGTGTTTAGAATCCACCTCTTGCTGGTTGGTTTAAGTTTAATTTCTATGTGGCATCTAGAGGTAATTCTAGGGCTTCAGGAGTAGGCTATATTATCTAGGACTGTAATGGCTCCTTAATTCAAGAAATGTCCAAAAAGATTCTAGATGGTACCAAAAATGAGGTAGAGGTGCAAACTATTTCTAGTGGGATTAAACTATTTGTGCAATGTGATATCAAAAAGCTGATTGTTGAAGGTAATCTACAGATCATCATATCTTCATTCCAATAAAAGGCTATTGATTCTTGGCAACTTGAAAACATTTTATCGGGAACTTGGGAAAGAATAGACCTCTTTAACTCCATTATTTCTAATCACTACTATTGGGAAGCTAATTTTGAAGTTGATTTCTTAGCAAATTAAAGTATTGATCAAGTAGAGTTAAACAAAATTGATAACATTCAGAAGGCCTAGGAAGATTTCCCATCACTTCCCCTTATTGATATGGGTTAACCTTATGTTTCCCTCATTTGTTGTTATTACTCTTCTAGTGGTGCTTTTATCATTGGTTTGTTTATCGAAACAAGGATAACTTTGGATGTGTGTTTAGCAAGGGGAGATTTTTTGTGGGAAAATCCTCCCCATCATCTTATGTATTAATGATCATAGAGGAATAATGACAGTCTTTATTGCATAAGACATCAATATGATTGATTTTTGTGGAAATTTTCTTAGGACACATAAAAGTCTAGATCTCTCCAATATGTTCTATGATCACCCCTTTTCTTTATGTTTTTCCTTGGGTTGAGTTACATTTTGTCAATTCTCTTCTTTGGAAACTTTCATTTCAGCTGCTTGTTTCTACTCTAGACTGTTCATATGGTTTGTTGGTCATGGTATGGATATTCCAATAGAAATATCTCTTTCCACTCCATTTGTTTACAATGGAGGCAAGGCATGGGAAATGGAATTTGAGGGTCCAATCTCATGGTCTCATCTAAAAAATATCTTTAAGATTCCAATAGAGAATTTTCTCAAGATCATATCTCTTTATCTGGGGATAGAGTTTTTTAAACAAGGGGTTCATTATAGGGTAAACTCTAAGGTTGTAGTGGTATTTGCATCTAATGTCATGGTATTGATTTCAAACTTGGAGGAGGTGGAAAATCTGATATCCTTTTATGTGAAGCTTGATCATCATTTGGGGTTGGTCCAAAAAATTATTTTGCATGATCTTGCTCTCCTTCCTAAATTATTGTTCATGAGTGTAGATCATTTGGGGTTGGTTCCTATCACTTCTTTCCATGCTCTTGAAACATGTTTCATGGTCCTTTTAGGCTTCATAGAAGATCTATGGAAAAATATGGTTTCTTCTAACCCCTTAGAAGGGAATTTATTGACATTGCCTCCCATAGCACTCTTACAAAGCCAAATTCTTAAGATCACTCTCTGGTGGGAGCATCGCCATAACAAGGCAAGGGTTGAATTTGCTATGAAGTTATTAAAATTGGTTAATCATAGATGGTTAGTAGCTTCTCCTTGTTTTAGGTGATCATAGAAATTGATGTCTTCTTGAAGCAATTCTGCTACCCATTCTAGAGAGGCCCCTATGGCAGTTGGCAAAGGCACATGGAAGCAACATAGTTGCAAAATTTATAGGGAAGTTGAAGATAATGTTTACAAAGGTAGGGAACTCATCTTCTTTGAAGATGTTGACAATGAAATGTAGGCTTGTGTAAATTTTTAATGTCTACCTTTGTTCTTGGTCAGTAGTTTATGATTACTATGTGTCTTGGTAGGTTGATGTTCTACTAGTTCTTTTTTCTCTATTCAATGGGTTGTATCCCCTCAGTTTATTTTGGGGTGTTTTTTTTGTTGTTCATGTCTAGGTGGTGGTGTCATTTATGTCTATCTCTTGTTAATTTTGGCCCTTTGGTGGCTAGTTCTTGTATAAACTTTCTACTTCGGCTAGGGGCCTTATATGATTCTATGTTTATCTAAAAATAAACTAAGTGAGGTTCTTATCTAAATTATTAATTATGTAGTATTCTTGACTAATTGGATACTAAAAATATGAAATCATTATGAAATAAGACTAGATAGCTAAAAATAGTAACAAAATTGTAAATAACTAAGTTGAACAGGTTGACTTAAATCTATGGGAAAGCTAAGTAGAACAACCTATAATAGATTGATTTGAACTAGTCAACTATGTTCTAATGGAAGGTAGCCTATAAAAGACTGAGTTGATTGGGTCAACTATGTTTTGAGAATAGAGAACATTTTCAAAAGATAATAGCTAAGAAAATTAATTGAGCACATAAAAAATTAGATCAATGTGTTTTATGTAATTGGAACACATAGCATAAACCTTGCACTAACACTAGCTAATTTAATTTTTGTAATACAAAATACAATGATCAAAGAGCAAGTAACAAAATTGAATGTAAATGCTAACTAATTGGTCATTATTAAAATATTGTTAAGTTATAATAATTTTTTAAATTAATGTGATAGGGAGTTGGCTGTAAGAAGGAACTAGAAAGCAATCTAAGGATGGTTTCAAGTAATTTAAGCCAAAATAGATTTGTATTGGTGATGGTACTAGCTTGGTATTAGGGGTCACCCCCTCACTTCACAATCCCACAGTGATAAGGGTGTTAGGTGATTTACCAATATATACCATCAACCATGTATTTATACTTGGCCATAAAACCAAGTTGGTTCCCCCTTGGTGATGAAATCCAAGTAGGTAGGCCTTAAGAAGAAAAATGTTTAATGTTTTTTAGTGTTTAAGTGATTTTGAAGTGGGTGCAAAAGAGAAAAATAGTGTGACTAAATTGATAAATTGAAAAACCACCTAATTATTCTATGTTGGTTACTCTAAGCATGAAACCAACTAAAAATAAAAAGTGAATAAATAGGACTTAAATAAAGAGCATAAATGACTAAGAAGGTAATAATGAACCTTGGTAATTTTGAATATGCTTAATTTGTTATTTTTTATACTAAAACTATGCTAATAGAATTGGCTGTGTTAACCATGTTTATAAATTATTACAACAAAGTCAACTATGTTGACTATGTTTTTAAAAGCTACTAATAGAGTTAGCTATGTTTATAAAACCCGCTAATAGAGTTGACTATGTCGACTATGTTTGTAAAATTTGTTAATAGATTCAAATGTGTCAACTATGTTTGTAAAATTTACTAAGAAAGTTGGCTGTGTTGACTGTGTTTATAAAATCTACTAATAGAGTCAATTGTGTTGAATGTGTTTATAAAACTTGTATTTAAAGAAGACCTGCACAAATAAGAAACATAGTCAATCTGATTCACTTTGTGTTAAACCTGGACACATAATATTAGACTATATCAATAATTTGATCTAGTGATATAAAAAAATAAAAAAAATAATAAATGAAAATAAATAAAATCATGAAATAAAACATGCAAGGGTTAGTTTCATGTCAGGTTCACCAGAATGTATACAAAGGGAAATGCAACTGATCTATTAATCAACCCTAGTTCAGAGAAGATAAATCTTACTTACACCTTTGATTGTTGATACATTAGATATTTGGGGTCATGACCAAGATATATCTACTAGACCTAACAAAGGGATATCTTACCAAAATAACATCACTAGAGATGGTTTGAAAGCCTCTAGTCAAATAACACTACATAATAACCATAACTAGGTCCTATGTTTTCATATTCATTAAGTAAATGAAAAGTAAAGCAGAATATAATCTAGTGATCACCAAAGATTGTGACACAAAGTGGGGGTAATAAATATAAAAAATAAACATTCATATGAGAATCCTAATTAATTTATGTATAGGTAAAACCCTAATGCATGGGAAATAATTATAAATGCAAATTTATCTACTCTTACAAAGGAGGAACAAAGTTAGGAATACTTACCTTTGAATAAAAACCTGTTGAGCCTCAATCTCTCCCTTGGCCAAGGTGATTTTTAAGAGGTTGTTTTGGTATGTATGGATAACAAAGATAAGTCAGTTCTAGGCCGTACAACTTCTCTATGCATCTAAAATACTTTTCAACAAGATAAGATCTGTATCTCCAAAGAAAATATTGAAATCGTAAACAATGCTCCTTAAGTAGAATGGTGGATAAGTAGATGTGAAATATAATATTATTCTTATTCTCTTTCTAATAAATGACATAAATGGATGTGTATGTATATTTGAATCTAAACCTAAACCTATTTGAAAGTTTAGCCAAAAAATTTGGCCCAATCAACCCTGTTAGAAAGAAAAGCAGTTAAGTCTAGACTAAGTTGGCCTAGGCCAACTTAGTCCTATAACATGCTCAAATCTCATAATAGAGTTGGCCTAGGATAACTTAATACTGTAACATGGTGAACTCTCAGAATAGAGTCAGCCTAGGCTGACTTAGTCTTGTAAATGGTAAAATAAGGTTTTAGATTAGGCAGGGTTTGAAAATAGGTAGTATAAATATTAAATAAACATAGTATAAGTTGACATTTAGACATAGACATCTAGTTTATTATACTTTAAGTTGTATTTTAGATTTATAATTTTAATATGTTTGAAATTGGTTTTAGATCTCTAGGATCTATAATGCAAATTTTAGATTTTGGAGGGCCCTATTAGATTTTAGACATAACATATTTCAATATTTTAGGAAGGCAAACTTAGCCATATTTCAAGATTTTAGGGAGACATCATAGGAGGTAAATGGATAGACACTATAAGGAAGTTGGAAAAATGGTAATAATGATACAAAACCACAACAAACTTGCAAATCACCAATGGTTTGCCCACCCCTTTCCTCGTGTACCATTTAAGGCGTACACTTAGAGATATTAAAAATCAATAGGTTTCTTCAAGATACAAAGTGTTAGTAAGTGGTAAAGTTAATAAAAATTTTGTGTGTATACATATTCCCCACTCTAAGCTCATCACATGTCACGTGAGTGTAACATGTGATGGTGCTTTGAGAAAGAATATGGAAACACATGAAAATAAGCTAACTAAAAATGAAATACTAAATTTAATGATGAAATGAAAGTAACTAAAAGTACCATATACATACCTTGACTTACCTTTATTATAAATGACTACATTCGAATATCCTAGTCTTCATTATGGAGGGTGTAATACCTACATTATAGAAACCCTAGGGATACAAAACTAATAATATAAGCAATGAGTGCATATATAGG
This sequence comes from Torreya grandis, assembly GCA_037957365.1. Taxonomy (NCBI): domain Eukaryota; kingdom Viridiplantae; phylum Streptophyta; class Pinopsida; order Cupressales; family Taxaceae; genus Torreya; species Torreya grandis. The sequence continues at coordinate 399,138 of JARHVA010001195.1, read as the reverse complement.
ATGGTCAAAGTAGTAATGAATTACTTAGAAAAATTGGCGAATCAAGATCGTTAAGGGAAGGTTAGAACCAAAAGATCAAGAACGTAAATGAGAAAATGATGAAAAATGATTGTAGAACACACTAAATCACATTGGGAAGCATGCAAAACAAAAATGGTAAAAAAGAATGTAGAACATACTAAATCACATTGGGAAGCATGCAAAAGATGAATGATAAATGAAATATCAATGCAAGAAAACTCTAAAAAATATATGTAAGAAAGTGAAAAGTAACCTTATGTAAGATAACCATGTTGAATCAAACATAAAGAAATCACAAATGACTGAAAATGAAATTAAAATCAAGATGTAAAATAATCATGTCAAATGAAAATGAAATGTAAGTCAAGATGTAAGATAACAATGAAGAATTCATACATAAAGATAAACATGTAATAATGTCAAATGTCATATGAAAGATAAGTGAAGTCCACAAAAATAAAAAACAAGAACATGATATATAGATGAAAGTCAAAATCTCTAAGGATGACTACTCAAACTTAGTGCTTGTTTTAAGATACAATGTAAGAAAAAAAAAGCACTTAATGCCATGACTATTATGATAATGAGATGATGTGAAAAGCAAATGGTGTAAGGGTGTTTATGAGGAAGGCATGGTCCTATTCAAGGTCTTACTATGCAACTCACACAATATAAACCAAGAGGTGTAATAAGATGGAAGTGATCAAGGATGTGATCAACTAAAATCAATATCCAATAAGGGGAATATGAGGAAAATATGATGTAAATAAGGAATGTGAGGCACAATATGGGTGATGTGAACATCCTTAGTAAGAGTGAGACACACTAGGAAAGGGGGAAATACTAAGAACTATTGACAATAAGGACTTAGGACACTCTAACTAATGAACATAAAGCATAAGTTAACAAGTGAAGTACATAAATCAACCCATGAAGGCTATATGCTGAAAATTAAAATGGATCTACTTTATCACAACATGTTTAACATTCCTCAAGACCCCTTAAAGAGCCATCAGTCTATTATGAAGGTTAGGTACTTGCATGAAAAAGTAGGTGGTGTGAAAAGTATATGATATAATGAGACCTCCTAACCCAATCTCCGGAGTTCATGTTGGATCCAATGCCCATATAACTATGTAGGTAACATCCACTTTAATAGGGAATTTGGAGTCAACTCAACTAATTCCTTCTTATTCTTGTTTTTTCCCCTTTGGTCATGATCATTTTTTCATACCCTAGGTCTCAAATTTTAATGCCTTATTATCACACACACTAAATTTTTTGAATGGAATGTTTACTTTATTTTGTTTGTGTGTTTTTAAATGTAATGTTTATTGATTTATCAGGTGCCTTAGCTTGTTACATTTTGCTTCCTGCATGACTCTTGGTTTCTTAATCAAGATTTTTGAATGCTATTTAATGTATTTGAGCTCGATTTCAATGATTGTTTGTTTGCTTATTGATATGGTTGTATGTTACTCGGGTGCCTTAATTTAGTACATTATGCTTTCCACTTAAGTCTTGATTATTCATATCATGATTTTAAGCTATGAGCAAGAGTATTTTAATTAGAATTTATTTAAGTGTATTATGTTGTACATTTAAATATGGATTTTCCATATCTAGTTTTAAGTTGCATGTATTTACATTTTTGTTAGAATGGGTAAGGGAGTAAGATTTGGTTATGTGTAACCAAATATGTCATTATATAAAATAGCATGAGTTAGTTATTATGCCTTTGTATAAAAATAAAATGTGTAAAGAAAGGTTGAGAAGATCCCAATAATCAAGGGAATTTTTGATTGGGAAATGGAAAAAATCTATAAAGTATTGTATGAAGGATAAGAATGCATACATTTTGATTTAATAAAAAAATTATTTTAGATCTCATTTTACAGTCTTCTTCTCATTATTATTTATTAAATTATGGTTTTATTTGTTTGTTTTTGGGTTTCCTATGCAAATTCATTAGAATTCCTTCTTGTTACTAGACTGCAACTAACAATAATATGGTTTTTGGGATGATTATAGGTCTCAAGCTCGATGTTGTGCAACATCTTTGATGGTATGGTTTTTTGGGGCATAAATTGGATATACCATCCATGGTCCTCCACTAAGTTGTAACAAGAGACTGATGAATTATTTTGAAGGAATATACATTTAGGTTGTTGATCAAGTATTAAAATCAATCTTATGTAGCACTTCATCAGTTTGGCAACCCATTTAGAGTGGTCCTTGTGTGGGTTTAGACCTGTTCTACATTGTATCTTTTAGAAAATAAAATAGAATTTTTATTTTCCAGGTGAGTTCTCTTCTAAACATGATATCACATAGGTAAAAACCTCGTCTTAAAGTCATCCCTTTTCAAACACTATATTTATTATCTAGGAATGACATAGTTTTGTTTGACCAAGGAATTCATTGTCATGATAAGAAGAACACAATTATTTTATATTCATCTCCAATTCCATGTAGATTTGCATGTGTACTAGTATGAATATATCTATCTCCACCTACATTAGAAGTTTAAACAATTTACTAGCCATTTTTTCCAAAGACAACATCAATTGTGATCCATATCTTCTGGTTCATTTTTTTCTGCTAGAGCATCATTGTCTTTGCTATACTCCCACATTAGTGGCAAGTGTGTTTAATTACAAATTTGTGAAAGAGTATGCCTTTTCAAGAATCTTGATTGACCAGGGAAGTGTGGAGCAAGTTGGAGGGACATTGAACATATGGTAACCTTTCATCAATAGTTTTGATGTTAGTCGTGGTGTAATAAGGTTGGTAGTGGAAAACCCTGATAATTTAATAAATTAGGAAATACAAGTTTGTTGGTAGGTTTCCTCATTAATTTATGATGATTATAGACCCATATTTTTATACATTGGATGTGTGATGGTTACAAAAACACAAGTTGTTATGACCTCAAGTGTCCAGGATTTGTGATGGATCTGACCGATAGGTTATATCAAGGTAAAAGGAGAAATGAACCTCTAACTTAGAGAATAAGAGTTGGTAATAAATTTTTGGGATACATACTAGTAGATTTAGTACCAAATTTGAGATAAAAATGAATACAGTTCAATATAGAGGAGAAAAAGTAGGCACAATAAATTAGAATGGAAAAGCATATAATATTGAGGGAAGCATATCTTTGGTCTAGTGAAATCATGTTCTATTTTAGATACGGTGCTAAAATAGGTGAAACTTTCAAGACAATATCAATGAGATGATATAATATAATTCATGTTTGCCTCTAAATAGGAGGTTGGGTATTAAGATAGTAATCGTTCAGTAGGCATGATTTTTACAAGTCATTACTAGTGCAGAGGAGGTCATAATCATTATGAAGAAGAGTGGCATGACCAAAAAATAGTCTTAGATATCCTCAGCAAGGTAGAGGTTGATAATGGATTATATGTTTTCAAGTTCCCTTTTTGTGAGTTTAAATTGGTTCTAGAAAAATACCAATTAGAAATATACTATGGCTCCTATATGTTTTTTTAAAAAATCTTGTTCTTACTCAAAAGATATATATCTTTATTGAAATGTTGGATTTGGGCCTAGATGATCATTATTGATCATTGGTATTATATTTAAACTACCCTGGTGTAATTTCTAATAGTATTGGCATTTTGATTGGAGTATGAGGTTTGAAAGAAGTCAAGTGTTTATGATTTTTGTAAAAAATATAAATGTATTTGGGGTCTTTAGACTAGTTAGATGTAGAAGGGAAGGGAGCTTTGACATGAGTTCATGGATCGTGGAGGATTAGTTAGTTTCCTCAAATATTTTTATAATGGAATTAAAATTGTAAAATTGTATTTATTTTTGGTCTTTTTGTGTCTCGAGACGAGGCACCTATTAGGTCTAGGTGAGTGTTAGCATAGGTAAGGGAGTAAGATTTTGTTATGTGTAATCAAATATGTCATTATATAAAAGAGCATGAATTATTTATTTTTCCTTTGTATAACAATAAAATGTGCAAATAAAGGTCGATAAGATCCCAAGAATCAAGGAATTGTTGAACATGAAATGGAAAAAGTCTAGAAAGTATTGTCCAAAATAATCCATCAATCTATGAATATAACTCAATGGAGGACCATGGATGGTATAGCCATTTGTTTCTCTAATGAGCCATACCATCAAACACACTGCACAACAATAATCTTGAGACCCATAATCATCCCAACAACCACATCATTATTAGTTCTAGTCTAGTATCAAGAAGGAATTATAATGCATTTGCATAGGAAAACTAGAAACAAAGAAATAAAACCATAATTCAATATATAATAATGAAAAGAAGACTATAAAATGAGACCCAAAATATATTATTTTATTAAATCAAATGATTTGCCTTCTTCTCCTTCATACATTACTTTATAGACTTTTTCCATTTCTGGTTCAATAGTTCCCTTTACACATTTTCTTATTATAAAAAAGCATAATATTTAATTCATGCTCTTTTATATAATGACATATTTGGTTACACATAACCAAATCTTCTTACCCATGCTAACAATTTTGAATTCAAATTGTTCACTTTTTGAAAAATGAATGTTATCATTATCCTTCCCATATTATGATGCATACTATCATGTGAAATATAAAATCAAGCTTCAAAATAGTTACCATGTCAATTCCATCAATCATATACATCTCTATCTATATGATCTAATTACCAAAGCTAAAAACATCATGATCATTATTACATTTCAATAAAATCAATTCTACCTTACTTGGGATAAATTAGTTCAACACCTTTAGAAATCAAAGAGTGCAAGCATTACCTTGAGTGACATAATCTTGTCCATGGGTTACTCTTCTCTTATGTTCTAGATTTTTTATCTTGTTTTCGGGAGCCCATCCACATCATTCATCCCTATATGCCCTCTCAAAGGGGCATCATCCATAAATAATTTCATTAAAATCACATCTTATCTTTCCATTCAATCTCCCACATCTGTTGGTTAGAAATGATGAAATTAAAACATCCATTATTTCATCCTCTAATTTTCATCCACCCTTTTTGGATTTTCATTATTTGAGAAGATGTTACTTCATTTACTTCTCACAACACCTTCTCAAATAGGGGAAAATATAGACACTCTATTTTTATCACTTTTGTGTCAAGTTAAAAAATGGAATGAATTATTGTAATTTTTACATAATCTTATCTGAAATCATCTATTCATCTAATATACGTGTTTGAATTCACCTTAGGGAATCTCTAGGTGATCCAATTCAATGTATTATATTTGTTCAATCATCATTCTCTAGTCAATTTCTATGTTCAATTATCATTCTCTGATTAATTTCTCTGTTCCATTATCCATCTAGTCAATTTCTCTATTCAATTACTTTATTTTGGTCAATTCACTAATTCCCCCTTCTCTGATCAATTAATGCTATTAATTCCCTTCTCTGAATCATTCTTCTAATTAAATTCTCTACATTATATTAATTAAATTGATATTTGATTAATTTAATAAAAAAATCTTCTAATTAATATCTCCACATTGCATTAATTAAATTGATCTTTGATTAATTTATTTAAGCATTCTTCTAATTATATTTATATTATAAATAAAATTTTAGTTTCCTTTCAATTAATTAATTCTTCTTTTCTCGCCAAGTGGGCATCTTCATGCAAAGAAAAAATCTTGAGATCTTAGGAATATACCTTTGAGATCACACCGATTATACAAAGAATTAACAATAAAGTGGGATTATTATCCACCCTTCATCTTGGAAAAAAGATAAAGGGTCCATATTTGAGATCCATGTGCTTTCTTGGAGAAGATGTTCCACCCTTCATCTTGGAAACAAGATGAAGGGCCCAAATTCATTCATATTTGTTAGTTACAAATGGACATCCTCCACCCTTTATCTTGGAAAAAAGATGGACTTATATTCATCCATTATTGATATTTACAAAGGTCATCCTCCACACTTCATCTTGATTGAGATGAAGGGCTTGCATCATTGATCCATGTGCACACTTAAGGACTCTTTGTTAACCATTCATCTTGATTTCAAGATGAAGTTTCCTCTTTAATATGGATTTTTTATAAATACACATCTTTGTAATGTAGTTTAACATGCTCAAGATCTATAATGAAGTGTTGACCATTTCTCAAATCACCTTGTGCATCAACTCTTCGACACTCTTTGGTCAAATTTTTCATAGTCCACAACTTTTACGAAAGTGCTTAACTACAATTTGGCATTGATATAAACCATCTAAATCTACATCTGAGATGTATCCCAATGAAGTCAATTTATAAAGAGGTTTTCATCGTGTTTGTTTCAATATTTAAGAATTATAGTCTTTTGTATTTATTGAGATCATGAGGTCCTAGGTGTGTGTTTTCATATTTTTCATCACTTTGCTTATTTAACAATTTTGTGAAAATATCAAATATCTACATTATATCAACATACATAGCAAGGTTGGCATATCTTGTTGTCCATTTTTGTCATGTCTTCTATAGAACTATCCTATCCTATAAAAGGCCAGGTGTTAGTCCTTATGAAGAGTTAGTTGTCTAGATATCTCCATTTACTTTAGGTCTTGTGTTTTATGAATCCATGCCTTAGGCACTCATGTAATTTATTACATTCTTGATGTCACCATGTGATACTCAAATATTTATTGTGTATGTATAGTGTGCCTTTTACAGACTTCCATTTCCACCTCTTGAAGGTCCAAAACTTTTATACATTATTGTCCAAGTCTTCTTACACATTGTTGTCTAGTTCCATATTTTCTACTCCTCATGTGTGCATTACTTTGTTGCCCCAAGAGTTGTAATCCTTCAGTCCCCAAATTTCCTGCTCATCTTGAGCATCCCTCTATGAAAGTGGACTTTCACTTTGAATTATCTAGAATTATTATCCCTAGCTTCCTTCATGTTTACATATTATACCAACTAGGAAGGCTAGATATACAAACCCTATCATCAAAAGTGATAGGTTGAGTGGTGATACTATTAATTATATTCAACTTCATTCATTTCCTAATCATGCTTCTTTGAAATAAAAAATAAAAAATGATACTAAAATTTATTATTTTGATATTAATGATAATATGAATGATGTAAATGGTTGAAATGTGAAATATAAATATGTTTTTGATTGAATGCCTTTCCACGATTGTGGTTCTTTTGATGATGATTTGGTTGAACATGTTTGTGATAGTAATTATAATGTTTGTAATTTTAATTCTTCTAGATGATTCTTTATTAGAAATTGATACTTTGATTCAAACTAATTTTGAATATTATGTTATGACTACACTTAAAGATATTGATGATATGATTTATTTTGCTTCTAAAGAAAAAAATACAAGAAAAAGGACTTTGGGATCTATACTTGATAGTGTTACCATAGGTCCTTTGAATGTTTATAATCCACATATTTAAGGCTCTCTTTCTACATTAGGTAGTGAGGCTAATGTTCATAGTTCTCCTAATTTTACTCTTACACATCCACTATAACACCTACACATGTTCCTAATACTATCCCTACACAACATACTACTTTCTTGTACCTTATATTACAAATATACCATCTCAACCTAATTCTAATGATTTAAATTTTGGCCTTAGTGCTAGTACATATAATCCTAACAATGTTGATCAATATTTGTCTCATAGACATGCTACTACATCTAAGTATGCATTCATTCAAAAATATTTACAAGATATGAAAGCTTAAATTAGGTTACTTACCCAAGGATCTAAAAGACTTAGCCATATGGTCATTTATCCATATATATTTCACAACCAATTGGATCATGAGGTTTTACTCACCTTTCCCTACCGATTTTATAGTTCTTAAATTTGAAATTTAAAATGGAATATTTCATAGAACACTAAATCCTTTTTCACTTCATGATTTTTTTTTCTTGTGATGATATATTGATGACCAAGATTTTTACTATTAGTCTCAGAAGTATGCCTTTGATTGGTTTTACACCTTACCTCTAGGATATGTGCTTGATAACTTCTTAGCTCACTTTTCTATCAATTTAAATCCAAAAGGCCACATTTTCTCAAATTTCTCAACTTAAACAATGACTTAATGAGAATGTTAGTGAGTATGTGCTTAAATTCAAAACTATGATTACAAAAATGTCTCACAAAATAATTGATAGTGAGCTACAAAGTATTTCTCCAATAGTTTTCCTCAACCACTCAAAGACAAAGTTATGTTTAAAACATAAAAATATTTTGATGGTCTTTGTAATATGGTCTTAAGATCAAGATTTTAGAGGTTAACATGATCAAATATAGGTCTAATTCCCCTACCACTACCACCTAAAAATATCAAGGTAAATCAATGTTTAAAAATAAGGCTAATCATTGCCCAAATTTTCAAGAAAATATTGAGGCCAAAAATGTAAATTCAGTTTCAAAACCACGTGACATGTTAATTCTTCCACCTTATTAAGAAAATAGAAACTTTAAAATGTTATCCAAGCCTCATCACCAAGTGCTTAAAAGGTTGTTTTAATTCACCATGATATATTTATCTCCATAACGTGAATTGGATACATGTATAACCTTGCCTAGAGGATATGATGTCAATCATTATTATGATTACCGTATAACTTCACGGCATTATAATAATTAACTTATTAATTGAGAGATGTGATACAAGATCTAATCAATGGTAATGTTATCCAAGTGAAAGTCTAAAATATAACATTGAAAGAATCTATCTCTAAACCTAATCAATGTTTAAAAATATTTAATATTCCACTCCCTAATCATAATACAAAGGAACAACATAATGTTCATATGGATACATCTACACATCAACCAATAAGTTACACTGAGCATATCATGGATGGTGTTATAGGTATGTTTACCAGCTCATGAAAGCAAGATCCATTTAGTAAATTTTATGAGCACAAGATTCTAATAAATTATACTAATAACAATCCTCTCTTTATCCATGCTTTTGTCGATTCACATCCTATGACTACACATAACATTATGGTAGATAATGTTTCAAGTCAACACTTAATTACAAAGTCATTCATAGCCAGTAGAATGTATAATCAATGATATTTACTTGTAAAAATCATGATTCTTAAGATTTATGATGGTCTCACATGTACACCCTGTTGATGCATTAATATGTATCATAGGTTCTCAAAGTGTTTAAAGAACATTTCTCATTTTAGAATTTAGAGAATTCAACACATGATTTGCAGGTTGTGATAATCATATTATCTAGTGATGAAATAGAGGCAAAACAAGTGAAATATTTCACAATATTTATAAAGTTTGGTGGTTAGGATCCATCTTGGCTTGTATCTTTACAAAGAGTGAAGTAGTTTGAGCTAATATTAGTGAATTATGATCAAATCTAGTCTAAGGACTAATCTAATGTATATGTTTATAATGGAAATTAAGTTAGAGTGATCTGGTTAAAAAAGAAGCAAAAGGAAGGGTAAGGCAGAAAAGAGATGTTATTGATCTTCATCCCAAACATCATGATAAAGCTCAAATGTCCTCAAAGCATGCACTTAACCAATGTATAATATGAAATAGCATGAGATAAAATATTAATACACATTAGACAAACATCTAAGAAATGAAAAGTAATGTAAATAATAACCTATTTCACTTTAAAGATCTACCGCTACAAGTAAACAACATTAGCCCAAATGCAAGAAGAGTAAAGGAAACAAAATGAACTTGAGAACTTTCATTCAACCTAGCATTGACACAAGTTAACAACTATGCAATTAAAAGATGCATACCAATATTTCACAATAACCTTCAAATATAGAAATGAGAATAAACAAGTGAGATATAAACCATAATAATAAATGACACAAATGAATATGGATAATATTTATAGAATTCCTCACTTGTATTAATTGCTCAAAAGTTTACACAAGTTTTGGCTCAAAAAATCCTCCCTCTTTACAAATGACAATACTCATTTTATAGCATGCAAGGAAGTATGTCAGTCATTCATATCCAATCACAAGTATACAAGTGGAAGGACACTTGTCCTTTCTACAAAAGTTTTAGAATACACTAAACTTTTCCAAGTGGACTGACCTATAGGCAATGTACTTACAAATTGCACATGCCTTCACAAAAATAATATTCTATATTCAAAATATTACAATGTTTCTATATAAACAATATTCCTAACTAGATTGGCCTTAGCATATTTGATCTAATGTAGCCTTTTATTTCCCTTACAAGTTCTTTAACTTATAATGTTACTCATTGATGAGCTGGGTATCCACCACGGGTCTCATGAAGAGCTCCTTTTCTTAAACTTCTAGGTTCTTGAAGCCTTTCTTAGCCTTCTCCAAATATTTTTTGATGCCCCTGACATTTCCCATTTTATCTTTTGATGATAATAATAGTCCCATGATTCTCTTGTTGTCTTCCCTGGTCTTTCCTTGCCCTTGGCTCCTCACTTCTTGCATAAATTGAGTAGTTATATGATTGAACTCCTCATCTATGATAAGGCCTAAAAAGATAAGTGAGGTGGGTTCCTTGATCAAGCTATCCAATATGTGTAACATCTTATCCTCTTACTAATTGAGGTCTATAACAATTTCCCCCAATTGCTTAGACCAACTGCTTAATGCCTTGATCTTGGCCACCAATATAGCCATAGCCATATTCAAATGGACTAGGTTGATAGTTCTAAAGTCAGGAATCTGGTTTTTGGTCAAGGATTTTATCAATCCATTTTCTTGATAGATTTTAGCTTACCATTGGCCAACTTGGCCTATACCCATAACATTATGCTTCTTTACACTACATATCTTGTTCTAATTAACTTTAAAGAATCAAACAAGTCAGTCACAGTAATATCAAATTTCCTAAATTGGTCCTCATGTATTGACAAGATGGATTATTCCTTTAGATTTTTGTTTTGATATAGGATAGATTTAATCTAAGTTTTTTAATAATAGGAACTTTTGAATAAAAGTCATGGCACAAGGTTTTATCCTAAGGTTTTATTGTATTAATAAATATAATTCAAACCTTAGGGTAAAATCTTAGACTAGGCATTTATAATAAAAGGTACCCTTTTAGTCTTAATATTGATCTCACGTCCTTAGATCTTTACCATTTGAGTGAACATGGATCATCAATATTGATCTATGGGGTTGAGTGAGATTGGTTCCATGAATCAAAATCTTAGCCTTATCAAGCCCATCTCACACCATCTGAATATGTTTGCTCGAGTAAATGTGGGTTGTTGATCCTAAAAACAAGCACAATGTTTAAGTTAGGACTCGAAGGTATATGGAACTTAGGATAAAATCTTAAGACTAAGGTCTTGTTTATATTAATAAACATGAATGAGGCTTTAGGACTAAGATTGTAGTCTAAGGTATGCAAAAATGACCATGCATAATTCAAACTAAGCTTAGGAACATAATAAAAGGACCCTACAATGATAAAGTTAGACCATGCTAAGGTAAATGGAATAAGGGACTTGGAACATAAAGGGGATCGAACATATAATTTTTAGACTAAGGTTTGGCCATGTTGAAAAACAGGAGCAAGCCTTAGTATAAAAAATTGAACTAAGTCTCTTGCATTTTAAAAGTGTTCCCGCATGAATTTTTCCTACCAATTTTGAATTTGGTTCAAAAGAACCTGTGCAAGGGTTTCTTGAATGAAGGTTTCAAGAATCTTTAAACATGGATTTAATTTGACTTTGTACAAACCAAAGGCTAGTGAAAGCCCAAGTTGGGATTAAACTATAAAATTTAGGCATAGTTCATTCAAGGAGGGTTCTATTACACCTACAACCTGAAACATGAAGAGCAAACATTAGCAAACTCAGACAAGGTCGAACAAGATCCGTGAACAAATAATCTAACCAAATCAAGGTGTGGATGATCTTAAAATACAAAAAATGTGCAAACATGTTAATGATACTCTAATCAAGTGAATTTTCAATTTTAAGGTACAAATCTACATAATTTATTACAAGTGTCCCCATTTTTATAGAAATAGGGATATGTTGACCTCAAAAAATGGTAACTTATGGGGGAAACATAGTAATATGTTAGAATTTAGAGACTCTGGTTCAAATAAATAACTAGATTACTTATTCCATTTAGTCAGTGCCATTATCAATATCAATTCATGGTTAAAATAAGTCATGTACCTACAAAAATTAGGATCAAACATCAAAAACTAGCCAAGTTGTGTGTGTGCTTTGATTCCACTTACTATTTGCCATGGGATTTAGGGAATTAACTTTTAGATTTCATGACTTTAACCATTAACATTAACTTATAACATGTTTAGATATCCATTAAAAACCATGCTATAGCTTAAGAAAGGCTTGGGCATTGCTCTGCTACTAGCCAGGTGTTCATAACCTTGATAGAGATGCCTTTGGCTCCACTCAAGGTCTTGCTCCACTACTAGTTAGGCATCTATAGACCCGATGGAGATTACCAAAATCACCTTTTCTTGGAAAGCTTTTGATTTTGTAATAGGCTCTTATTTTTGTATTCTCTAGATAATTCTGGCTTTCTAACAAAGGTTGGGAACTAGGTTAGCCAATGTGCACCAAATTCTATCTCTAAGCAACATCACTAAAAATAGAAATATAAACTAAAACTTGACAACATAAATATAAATGGATAGGGAACATAAATCAAAGTAAATATCACTTTATTACCATCCTTTTTATCTCTCCATGCCTCCATTCAAGGACTTACACTTGTATGATTGGATAACAAGAGCTTGGATTGTAGGATTGCTTGTAGGACCTTGACAATGTCTTTCAATGGATGTGTGATGAGGGTAATGGCTTTGAGTAGATGTTGGAATGTTGTTATGGATGCTATAGGAGAGATTGATGGCTTGATGAATGATTTCTCATTAGTTAGAGGGTGGAGGGAAGGCTTAGTTTTATAGGCAAGGGGGGAAGAATCAATGGTCCAAATTCAAATTTGGGCCATTGAAATATAGGGCTAGCAAATTTTCATGGAATTTTTAATTCCATGGAAATCTCTTAAATTAGAAAATTCTAGAGAAGGGGGCTAGTTTGGGGAAGATTTATATAATCCTCCAATTCTAAAAATCTTCCCATAGGGTTTTAGGAGAGGCTAGTGTAGGGTGGTGGGTGGGTAGGTAGATTATTTTTGAATTTTAAATTGGCTATTGGGCTCAGGGGGTAGGTTAGTAGGCAATGGAGTCTATTATGGGTTTAATGAGGGGATTAATTGATTTTAGGATGGATAAGGGTTGTGTTGGATACAGGAATGGGATATGGGTGTTAGGCCAATGGTTAATTTAGCTAGGAAAGATGGTATTTAAACCAAATTAAAGGGAATTAGTGTAATTAACAAGGTGACCATTATTTAGTGCTTACATCTAGGTTTAGGGATTTGGTAAAATGTTTGATCTTTAGACAATCATCTATGGTTGTAACCTTTGGCCTTGGCAAGGATGTTTGTTAAGTGCAAGCATGATTATGTCTTAATAATTAAAGACTTCATCCCATATGTACAATCCTTATTAAAACCAAGATTAGATAAAAATAATTTTTAAAAGCTTATGAAAAAATCAACCTATCCATTAATCCTTACAAGTTTCTCTAAACTATAACATTAAGCTCATAATTCAAACCCATAGTCAGCATACATTTAAGATTCATACCTACATTTTTAAACTGTGGTGTTCTTGAGTAATTATGTGAACTTTGAGATGAGGGTTGTCCAAAAGGACTTATTACAAGCAAAGAACAGAGTAGAGAAAATAGAAACATAAACAAAAAGTAGAAATCAAATAAAAAGCAAACATATATATACAAACTTATGTACAAACAAGGGACAAGAAGGAAAAAAAAAAGAAAGGAACTAATTTATCTTACCTGCACTAACTCTAACTATCCTTACAATCATTCCATGAAGACCCAAGGTGGGACAATAGAGAAGTAGTGCTTGAGGTATTACCCAATGGTGGGAAGTGTGAACTCTACTCCCTATATGTATTTTAGCTTGAAGGTGTTATCTCCAAGTATCTCAACAATTTTATAGGGACCTATCCACAAAGGTGTGAATTTGCCATGTTTTCCTTTGGGATCATAGGCCTTGTCCCAAAGAAGAACTAAGTGTCCTTTCCTAAACACCTTTATTTTTTATCATTTATCAAACCACCTGTTGATTTTGGTTTGGTGTTTGCTAAAATTGGAAAAATATTCTTTTCTCGCATCTTCCATTTGTATTATGTCCAACAACCTTGAATTTATGAATTCTTGGTCTTCCTCCATATGTTCTTGTATGAACCTATACGTTGGTGTCTTGAGGGTGATGGGAAAGATGGGTTCTTGGCCATATACCAATAACAAAGGGTGATGCTTTGAGAGCCTATTTTAATCTTGTTCTATCTACCCATATGGCATACTTGAGTAGTTTATGCCATGTTCTAGGCTTGTTTGTTGTAGACTTCTTTATTGCCTTCATCAAGTTTTTGTTTATTGATTTAGATACTCCATTACCTTGGGGATAATGGTTGGATCAAAACTTGAAAATGATACTATTATCATATGCCTATTCTTTCATTTAAATGGATATAAAGGTGGATCCAATGTCATAGACTAGAGATATAGGTGTCCCAAACCTGGTGCATATATTTTCCTTTAAAAAAATGGTCACTTCTTTGGTTCTACATTGCTTGGTCTCTAATATTTTAGTCCATATTGTGCAGTAGTAAATATTAGTTAGAATGTATTTATGATCTTCTAATGAATTGGGGTTGGTTAAACCCCATGAAATCTAGTCCCTACCAAGCAAAAGGTTTATCTACCATAACTAGTTGCAGTGGCATGGCCACCTTATGCTCTTTTGTGATGAAGAATTGACAAGAATGGCACTAACTTACATGCTTTTGGGAATCCTTGAAGATTTTGGGCTAATAGTAACCATTTCTAAGTATTTTATGAGTTTTTATCCTTCTATACAGATGTTCACTTCCTAGCTTCTCATGAAAAGTGCTCATGATTTCAGCTGCTTCTTCTTTGGATACACACCTCAAGTATATGCCTTCAAATTTTTTCCTGTACAACACTCCATCTTTAATCAGGTAGTGGGTTGCCTTGAGTCTTAGGGATATTCTTCGGTCCCTGGTCAATCCTATAGGATAAGTGTCATTGATCAGTAGATGGATAATAGGATCATACCAATCATTGAACCAAAAACTTTGTTGTTGAACCTACATGACACTTAGTTTGGGGTTAGTATTAGTAATCAATTGAATTAGACCTTGGCACCTTAAAAATTTTTTAGTCTTCATTTCAATGTCATATTCTTGAAGCATATACATCCACTTGCCTCTCCTTTATCCTAGCTCATTCTGACTTAGCATTAGCTTGGTGGTAGGGTATATTAAGATAACATATACCTTATTCCTAAGAATGTAGTGCCTAAATTTATTCACCACCTTAACTAATACACATGATTGATTGTAAATTAAATAATAATTTAAATCATCATTATCAAATTTTGTGCTCATGAAAGTAATTGGATGATCACATCCATCAATTTTTTGAGTTTAAACTACAACAATAGTATGATCAGAAGCAAAAGAATAAAGGTAAAAATCTTTGGAGAAGTATGCACTTATCAGGACTAGAGCTTGTCTAATTGCCTATTTAATGTCCTTAAAATCCTTCTTGGTATCTTCATTCTAACTAATTTTGACATATTTCTTCAGCATATCATTCAATGGCATGATAATTTCTACAAAGCTAGAAATAAACTTCTTACAAAATTAATTTTGCCAAATAATGACTTCAGTTCTTTCCTACTATTTAGAGGCTCTATTTTTGATATAAAATTCACTCTATCTGGGTCTATAGATATTCTCTCCTTAGTGATAATATATCCTAATAGTTTTCCCTTAGTAACATAGAAAATACTTTTCTTTGGGTTGAGAGAAATCCCATACCTTTTACACCTTTCAAATACCTATTGTAAATGCATGATGTTATCCTCCCTATTCTTAGAAATGATAGTTAGATCATCCATGTATATAATAATACATTTACCTATCAAACCTTAGAAAGCTTGATCCATGGCCCTTTGGAATGTTTCCCCTGTGTTGATCAGCCCAAATGACTTTCTTTTGTAGGCAAACATGCCTCACTTGGTAGTAAAGGTAGTTTTCATCTTGTCTTCTTGATTCACTAACACTTAGTTATACCCTAAAAAATCATCAAGAAAAGACATCATGGTAGAACTAGAAACACTTTGTATTACTTGGTCAAGAGAAGGTAGGGGTAATTATCTTTCTCAAATGCTCTATTTAGATTTCTAAAATCAATGCATAGTCTGATCTTGGCATATAAGAGCTTTTTGACCTCTCTGTATATTAGTGGTTCTAAGATCAAGTTGACATGCCTCTACTTTTGTCTAAAATGTTTTCAATTTTATTTTCAAAGGTATTGTGTGATTTATGACCTTTGGATCAAATATCTTTAGGTCATCATAGGACCATGTTATGATATATCTATATTTGGTCAACATTTATTTGGATATTATATTTTCTAGACTTTTACATGTTATACCAATATTAACCAACTGAATTTGACCTTAAAATCCAAGATAAATTACATTGTAATCCTTCTCTCTTACTTTAGGAGTCTTGGTAGCCTCAACTAGTTTATCAAAATCAAAGAGTCTCTCTAAGTCTATCATGCCTTTGGGGATCTTATTGTCATTCAATTTAATGACTTTGTCTTCAAGTTTGATTTTAAGGACTTCATCATCAAGGAGAGTGGATTCATCAATAATGTGACCCTCAAATACACCTAAATTAGTCAAAAATTCTATGATCTACTGATCATCATTGAATACTTGCAAGTGGTTGACATTATTAGGCATTGAGGGACATGGGATTAACTCAATTGTAAGGTTTGCAACTTGGAACTATGATTGGGCATAAGGTTGGTTGTAATTGAAGCAAGTTCATTAGCAACTTGGTTTTCTTCCCTAG
Organism: Torreya grandis; assembly: GCA_037957365.1. Taxonomy (NCBI): domain Eukaryota; kingdom Viridiplantae; phylum Streptophyta; class Pinopsida; order Cupressales; family Taxaceae; genus Torreya; species Torreya grandis. The sequence continues at coordinate 382,099 of JARHVA010001195.1, read as the reverse complement.
GGATTGAAATAATGTTAAAAGCATCAAAACATTTAATTAAGTCCCATACTTTAAAATTATATTTCTTGAGATAGGATAGTTAGCATTGATATATACTCTTGACCTGATTGACCACTAGTTCAGAATCACAAAAAACTAATAGTTCTTTGGCCTCATGCTTAATTGTAAATTGTAATCCAAGAATTAGTGCTTCATACTCAACCAAATTATTGGTGTATGGGAACTAAAGTTTTTAAGAGGAATTATATTCTTTCCCAATGGGATTAATTAATACCACTCTTACTCTAGAACCTAATTTGCATCTAGCACCATCAAAATATAGTTTTCATAATCCAAGCAAAATATGAGAAGTTTTAGAGTTGCATACCTTTATGGTGTCAAGAGTGTAAATACTAAGATATGAGTTAACCATGTTAACCCTCTCATTGATTACATTGTATTTAGTAATCATATGTTTCTTTTTAGGCTCCCTTTCTATTGGAATATTGTCATTGATGTCAAAGGAATTGTAATAGATATGAACACAAATGTTAAATGAAATTATTGCCAAAAGTGAATGGAATTGATTGTCGGAAGTGAACGGAATTATTGTTAAAAGTGAATTGAACTATTGTCGAAAATGAATAGAAATATTGATGGAAGTGAATAGAATTGTTGTTGTAAGTGAACAAAAATGTCGATGGAAGTAAATGGAATTATTGACGGAAATGTCAACCTTGGCCAACCTATTGGGAGGAGTTGTGACTGTTCGAATGGACCTTTTCACTTGAAGAATTATGACCTTAATTTTTGGCTTTCCATGGGTTATAAATAAGTGCATAAAAAGTGGAAAAATTATAGATTTCAAAGTGGAAGATATAAAAGAAGAGAATTTTTTTTAAAGGAAGATTATTGTGAGAATATTAAAATGAAAAAACTAGCAAGTATAAGGAAGAGTATAGCAGTGAAAACACTCAAGTGTAGATCAAATCAAAAGGAGATAAAGAAAGTGTTCTATCATCCATTGTTTTGACAACAAATTTGAGATAGAAGAGTGATTGTTTTAAAGAATTTGGGTGCCTTCATTTTGAAGAGATTGGTGTCTCTTGCTGAGTTGGTACTCAGTGAAAGGGGTTAGTGATCCTATAGGTTAGTGTCTACAAAATTATTTTTTTGGTTGGTGCTCTAGTAGATTGGTACCTACAAATATTTATATTGAGAAAGTATTCTTCATGGTTTTCTCTCAAAAGGGTTCCCACGTATATCTAGTGTTAATTTGCATTGTGTTATCTTTTGTTTTGATTTGATTGCTTGAATATCTTAATGAGAATAAGTGATTAAGTGTTAGAAAAGAAAATAATATCTAATATTGATGCACCCATTCTCAGTATTAGCCTATCCTCAATAATTGGTATTAGATTAGGTTCCTTTAGATATAGCTTAATCACTAGAAGGTAGATCATACAAGCTCACATGGCTAGATCACAAGTTTAGGATAGATTTTCCACTAAAAGGGTACCATTGTTTGATGGCGCAAATTTTGCCTTCTGGAGAATAAGAATGAAGACATATCTAATGGCTCTTAGGTTTGATATTTGGCAAGGAATAGTAACTAGGTACAAAATTCCATAAATGCCACCAATAAACACTACTAAAAAGAAGGCAAGTGAAAATAGTGCTAAAGCAATGAATGCCATATTATGTGGCCTTTCAGAATCTAAATTCATAAAAGTCATGCATTGTAATTCTGTGAAAGAGATCTAGGAAAAACATAAAACTATCTATGAGGGTGATAACAAGGTAAGACAAGTAAAACTCCAAACTCATAGGGGACAATTTGAGAGTTTAAAGATGAAGGAAGAAGAAAACATTACATGATACTTGCTCAAGTTGATGAAATAATCAATGTTATTCGAGGACTTGGATAAATTGTAGAAAAGTCTACAATCATCCAAAAGGTATTGAGATCCTTACCATTAAGGTTTGATGCAAAAGTCTTTGTGGTTGAAGAAATGAAAGATCTAGATAAATTAAAGATGGATGAGTTACAAGAAATCCTCACAGCATATGAAATAAGGATTGAATCTAAAAGACCATAAAAAAGAGAAGCAACATTCAAAGCATCAAATAAGGAGAAAGTCAAGGAACTTGAGCCAAGCGATATCTCAAGAAATGAAGAAGATCAAAAGGAGGTTCTATTCATTTGAAATCTGAAGGAAGGTTTGGGAAAATATAAAGGTAAGTTACCATTCAAATGTTTTAATTGTAGTAATATTGGTAATTTTGTGGCTAAATACCTAGATAAATATAATAGTGATGAAGAAGATATCAAACCAAAATTCAACAAGGGATTCAAGAAAAATAAAGACAAGAAGAGATTTGAGAAATAAAATAAAGATTATACTCCATGAGGAATTATAGCTTATCTGAGCAAAGTGAAGCTAGTGATTCTAAGAATGATGATGAGGAAACATTGTTCATGACCATAAAAAACAATGCTTTTACAAGAAAAAATAACTCAGAGGAAAAAGAAGGTGAAGGTGAGGTAAATATCGAAGAAGAGCTTATATGTGCCTTAGGAGAGATAAAATATCTTAATAAAAAGAACATGAAACAAAATCTTATGATTCAAAACTATGAAAAAGAAAGTCAGGGCTTAGAAGCCATAATATCACAAGGTCTTGAGGAATCAAAGAAACAAAGAAAATTGAAGAAGATATAATGTATTAGCTAAAGAATAAAGGAGAAGACTGTGAAAGGTATGAATATGAGATAGCTACTTTAAAAAGGGATCTAGAAAAGGCAAATTCTAAAATAGCAAGTGACTTGAAATCTGAGAAAAGCACTCAAGTTTTGAATAAGATTTTAGAGATTCAAAGATCACCATCTAAAAATTCAAGCATTCGGTATGAGAAGGAAAAAGAGAAAGCTAAGAGATATGCTAAAACTCTTAAGGAACCAGTGAAAAAGGAAACCAAGAAGGAAGAAGGCTAGAATACAAAAACTAGCTCTATCAATAAAGAAAGTAAAGGAGAATAAAAATTTAGAAGACCATTTGCTCCAATATATGCAAATAAAACTAGGTTTGGTAATTATTTTGATGGATATTATTATTATTGAAATCATTTTGGTAATAAGAAATTAGATTGTAGAAAGAGAGCCAAGGTTATTAAAGGCAAGAGTAGAAACAAAGGAACCTATATTGCTTCGAACAAAAACTACAATTCATTTGCTCCCTTATCAAACTTTGATGAAGAAGCTACAGTTTTTTACAAGTGCAATAACTATGGACATATAGCATGTTATTTTAGAAGCGTTTTTGAATCTGTAAGACAAGATTAAAAGTTTGAGGCTCTAGTGATAAAGAAAAGAGAACCAACAAAGACCTATAAGAAGAAGTAAGAAGAATCCATTATCATTCGAACAACATTCCATGATAGAGATGAAGGATAACAATGGTTCATTGGTAGTGGATGTTCAAGACACATGACTGGTGATAAAAGTAAATTCATCTCATTAAAAAGGGTCAATGAAGGCATGGTGAAGTTCAAAGACAACACTACATCCAAAATAATAAGAAAAGGTATGCTTAGTCTCAATAATGGAAGAACCAAAATATAAAATGTGTTATATGTGGAAGGGTTAAAGCATAACATTCTAAGTGTTAGCCAAATGTGTGATCAAGGACACACACTCAAGTTATTTTTTGAAGGTTATGAGATCAGAAAAAGAGACATGGGAGAACTAATTGTAGATGCTCACAGGACAATAAATAGTCTATACATGCTTATAAAAGTCAAAGGAGATAAGTGTTATCTAAGTCAAGTTGAACAAAGTTGGCTATGACATAGAAGAATGGGGCCATATACATTTTGATAACCTTGTGAATATTAGCATGAAGCAAGCTATAAGGGACATTCCAAAGATAACAAAGCCATCAAATACACTTTGTAAGCAATGCCAACATGGGAAGCAGACCAGGACAAGATTCAAAAGAAAGGAATATTCCACCACAAAGAAATTAGAGCTCATTCATACAGATTTGTGTAGACCCACCAGAATGCAAAGTATACAAGGTGAGAGGTATTTTATGCTACTAATTAATGATTACACTAGAATGACATGGGTTACATTTCTAAAAGAAAAGTTTTAGGCCTTTAGAAAATTCAAAGAATTTAAAGCATTAATTGAAAATGAAACTGTTTTAAGGATCATATGCTTAATATCAGATAGAGGAGGCAAGTTCATGTCAAATGAATTCATTGAGTTTTATGAAGACCATGGGATAAAAAGATAGTAATCAGATGCAAGAACCCCACAATAGAATGGCATAGTAGAACAAAATAATAGGACTGTTAAAGAAATTGCTAGGACAATGTTGAATGAGTCCAATTTATCAAAAAAATATTGGAGAGAAGCAATCCACATAGATGTATATATCCTAAATAGAGGGTAGATCAGAGTCAAAAATGACAAGACCCCATATGAGTAATGGATGGGAAGACTAGCTTCTATCAAATATTTCAAATTATTTGGAAGTAAGTTTTTTATTAAAAGGACTAAAGATGATTTGGGTAAATTTGACTCAAGAGCTGATGAAGGAATTTTTTTGGGATATTCCACCAAAAACAAGGCCTACAAATGCTACAACAAGAGAATGCAAACTATTGTAGAAAGTGCCTATGTCAGAGTAGATGAAACTGGAACTCAAAAGGTAAGTGATCCATTAGACAAACTAGATATCAAGAATAAGATGTTGAAGTAGAGAAGACGGATAAAGATGAATGGCAAGACACCAAGGCTCCATCCCGATTCATCCAAAAAAGTCATGTTGAGAGCTAAATTCTTGGAAATTTAGATATTAGAGTGTAAACCAGAAAAAGGTTGGTAATTAATCTTGAGCAAGTAAAAATTTCATTATTATCTAAAATTCAACCCAAAAACTTTTCAGAAGCTAGCCATGATGAACATTGGATGAAAGCAATGGAAGAGGAGCTGGACTAGATTGAAAAGAATGAAACTTGGGAGCTAGTGAATGAGTGTATAGAAACAAATTGAATGAGGATCATCAAGTGACCCCGAACAAAGTGAGATTAGTGTGAAAGGGGTATGCTCAAATCAAAGGAATTGACTTTGAAGAAACTTTTGCTTCGGTAGCTAGGTTAGAAGCAATCAAAATGTTTCTTTCCTATGTAGTATTTAAAAATTTCAAAGTATATCAGATGGATGTGAAGTCTGCATTTTTGAATGGAAAACTAGAAGAGGAAGTATATATTGAGTATCCTAAAGGATTTCTCCTTTCAGATGATAGTAGATATGTTTTTAGATTGAAGAAGGCCTTGTATTACCTTATGTAAGCCCCCAGAGCTTGGTATATGAGACTTGACAAATATTTGTAAGATCAAGGTTTTAAAAGAGGTTTCACCAACAACAACTTATATATCAAAACTAAAGGTGAGCATCAGTTGATAGTTGTTGTCTATGTTGATGACATAATATTTAGAGGAGATAGTGAGAAGCTGATGAAGGGATTCACTAAAAACATGAAAAAAGATTTTGAGATGTCCATGCTTGGAGAGTTATCTTTCTTTCTTGGATTACAAATCTCTCAATCCAATAAAGGAATCTTCATTTCTCAAACCAAGTATGCCAAGGAAATGTTGAATAAGTTTGGTTTTGAGGACTGTGCACCTGTTAGCACACCAATGGCCACAAGAAACAAGATAAGTAAGGATGGGGAATCACTAGATGTAGATCAATCTCTCTATAGATCAATGATTTGTAGTCTTCTATATCTGATGGCTTCTAGGTCAGATATCATGCAAGCATTAGGCATGGTGGCAGGATATCAAGTATCCCCCAAGGAAACTCATTTGTAAGTTATGAAGAGGATATTTAGATATATAAAGGGGACCCTAGACTATGGATTATGGTATCCTACAGGGAGAGATTTCACTTTAGCTACATATACAGACTCATATTGGGTAGGTTGCCTAGATGAAAGGAAGAGTACAAGTGGAGGTGCATTTTTCCTCAGTGATAGCTTAGTATTTTGACTAATTAAGAAACATAATTTAGTTTCACTATCCATAGTAGAGGTAGAGTATATAGTGGTAGTTTTTTGTTGCACTCAAGTTCTTTGGATGAATGAAACTCTAGAAGATATCAAGGTGAAGTATGATCAAACTATCTCCATATATTGTGACAACACTAGTACCATCAGTATTTCAAATAATCTAATGATGCACTCTAGAATGAAACATATTCCAATTAGATACCATTTCTTGAGAGAGCATGTTACATATCAATAAGTAAAGTTGGAATACATTAATATAATAGAATAGATAGAAAATATTTTCACGAACGTGCTTCTGAAGGACACATTTGAGTACCTATGTGAGAAGTTGGGAGTAATTTATTTTGCTTCTTGCCATTGAAGGGAAGCATCAACTGAGGGGGAGCTAAGTAATAATTTTTGGATAGAGCCTTTGCCATTGATGTCAAAGGGGGATAAGTACATAAATAGGATGTCACAAAAAGGGGGAACTATGACAAAGAGGATTCAAATAGAAAAGATAGTGCAGTAAGGGGGAGCAATTTTAGTATGTGGTTGCCATTAATGACAAAGGGGGAGATTGTTTGAATATTATCATTGATGTCAAAGGAATTTTAATAGATATGAATGAAAATGTCAAATGGAATTGTTGTCGAAAGTGAATGGAATTGTTAGAAATGAATAGAATTGTTACCGAAAGTGAAAGGAACTATTACTAGAAGTGAATGGAAATGTCGATGAAAGTGAATGGAATTATTGCCAGAAGTGAAAGGAAATGTTGATGAAAATGTCAACCTTGGATGCCCTATTTGGAGGAGTTGTGACCGTTCAAATGGACCTTTTCACTTGAAGAGTCATGACCTTAATTTGTGGCTTTCTATGGGTTATAAATAAGTGCATAATGAGTGGCAAATTTGTAGATTCGAAAGTGGAAGATATAAAAGAAGAGAAAAAAATTTAAAGGAAATTTTTTGTGAGAATATTAAAAGGAAAAAATTAGAAAGTATAAGGAAGAGCATAGCATTGAAAACACTCAAGTGTAGATTAAATCGAAAGGAGATAAAGCAAGTGTTCTATCATCCATTATTTTGACAACAAATTTGAGATAGAAGAGTGATTTTTTCTAAGAAAGTTGGTGCCTTAATTTTGAAGAGATTGGTGTATCTTGTTGATTTGGTGCTTGGTGAAAGGGGTTGGTGCTCCTGTAGGTTTGTGCCTATAAAATTGTTTTTGGGGTTGGTGCTCTAGTAGGTTGGTGCCTACAAATATTTATATTGAGAAAGTATTCTTCATGGTTTTCTCTTGAAAGGGTTTCCATTATATCTGGTGTCACTTTGCATTATGTTATCTTGTGTTTTGATTTGATTTCTTTAAATAGATTAATTAGAATAAGTGATTAAGTGTTAGAAAATAAAAGAATATCTAATACTGATTCACCCCCTCTCAGTATTAGCTTGTGATCAACACTTTCTATCCTGATTTGTTTAGGGTCTCTCTTCCAAGTCAACCACATATGTGAACAATATGTTGACATATAACCATTCAAGATTCTAGTCCAGTCTCTATTCAATATCATCCCATAAGAATTAGGGATGTCCACCACTTGGATATTTATGAACTATTAGATCCTTGGCTCTGAGGCAATCTGCATGTGAACATTCAATAATTCACCAATCACTTTGACTATTGACTTATCTAATTGAGTCACAACTCTATTAGATTTAATAAGAGTCAAACCTAATTGTTAATAAATACCTTTAGGCATTATATTTGTAAATGCACAAAAATATAATAAACAATTATGCAGATTTTTCCCAAAGATCCTAACTGTAAGTAGGAAAGGATGAACATCTACCTTAATTTTGTGTATTGCAACATTAACATGTGTAGACTTTTGAGACTTACCAGGATTTTTGGAAAAATATTCCAACAATAGATCTCTTTGTTTAGTAATCTATGTCAACTCATGCAAGGTAATGTTAGACTTGATCTTCTTCACATCCTTTACTATGTTATACTTAGTCCTATTGGTAGAATTAGATGCATCAACACTAGGTTTAGAAGCACTTCTTTTAAGAGGCTCTGCATTGTTGTTTGAGGTAGTATTAGTATGAGTCTCAAAGTTATTTGGAGGAGTTGAAGTGGTCCATGGTTGCTTTTTCTCCCTATTTATCAGAGGATAATTCTTCTTTAGGAATTGTTGAAAAGCATCAATCTCTTTAAGAATATCCTCAGCCTCATTGTCCTCTTGAAAAGGGAACTCAAATGTCTCCACCATGAGTGTTGAATCAATAGACCTGGATGACCTTGAGGAACCAAATGTACCTGTATCATAATCCTTATTAGGGACAACTTTGAAAGTATCTAATTCTTCTTGTAAGGCTTAAAATTCATTATAAAATTTAACACAATCTATTTCCCCATGTTTAGAAGTACAATGAACTCTACAATACTCAGGTAAAGCAACATTAGTAAGATTTATATCATGTACATTTTTGCTAGTAGGTGGCTCTTTATTCTTGTTGTTATGGTAGCTATCATTTTGAAATATGTTAGTGGGCCTATTGAACCTTTGAAAAGAGTAATTCTTACCAGAGCTTTCTCTAGTATTGCTTACTTTTTTTTGTAATTGAAGGAAGTTAGTGCTAAGCTTTTGAACCATCTTGAGGATAAAGTCACTCTCATTCTTTGGGCCTCATAATTATGAACTTGCATGTTAGCATTAGTTGTAGACATCAAAGCTTTCTAATCTTGTGGATGAGATCCATGCATAGCATTGTTCAAGAATCCCAAGTTTTGATTAGGATGAGCATGTCTCATAGGTAGATGATTCATGACTAGTAGTTGGTTTAGCATAGACATATTTTGGTTAGCATTGGGAATAGATTTTAGAATGGGAAAATGTGGAATGGTACTAGGAATGAAGTATGCCAATTTTCCTTGAGGTTACATCTAGTCATTAAGAATCACAACCTCAGCATAGGCTAAAGCTAATGTGTTTATGGGCCCAACAACTCTCTTTATGAATACATAAGTCACATGATTTAAGGCATCCTTATAGATTTACAAGGATTAATCCTCATCAGGTCTATAGGGAGATATGGTCCTACTGAACATTTTATGGAACTTAGCATTGAAAGATCTTATGGGCTCATTTGCATCCCTTTATATTGTAGTCAATTATTGGGACAGGATACAAGGACTAATAATTTTACCAAACTAGTCAATGAAGACATTGTTAAAATCAACCCAACTAGTAATGTAATTTTTAGGGAGATTTATAAAACATTCATATGCATCATATTTAAAAGTGAAAGGAAATAGTCTACATACTACATCTTTATGAGTGACATTTAACAATCTCAAAACAACTTTAAATGATTTAATATGTTCCTCAACCGTTATAATGCCACTTGGATTAAATATTGGCAAATATTTTTTAGGATTACAAGGAAGGTCATGTACCACACTTGGCACATTAATTGAAGAATCACCTAGCCAAGCCATACCTTGATAGGTGTCAGACATAGGAACACTCTGAATTGGTGAAGTTGGCAAATACTTTGAAATCCTGTCTTTACCTTTATCCCACGTAGCTCTCCTATGAACTTCTAAATCAAGTAGAGGTTCCCTAGTCTCTAAACCTAACCTTGTTCTAATTCTTGGTAATTGTATCATGATAAATTTTAATCCTATTTGAAATATGATGCATCAATCTTATCTTTTAGAGAACAAAGATTAGAAATGCACATTAAGCAAATTTTGCAAAGATTCATATAAAAGATAGTAATCTTTAACTAGGTTAGCTCAAATATGTTTCCTAGTATGTAAATATAACTAATATTAATACATTTAAATTCAAATAAAATAAAAATTTCAAAGTATCTATCAATATTTAATCAAAATTACCATCACTAACCTCAAAAAATGTTGTGTTCACAAATCTAAAACTATCTTTACCACAATTCAACATATGTCTTCAAAGAATATCAATATTTGTCTAAATAAGCATAAATATCAGTCTAAAACCATGAAGATTACTAACCTTTACATGATTTATGATAAAATAAACACAAATATGCAAATATTAGAGTGATCTTTGAACATAATTCACAAAAACCAGCAAAGATACTATACATCTACAAAAAATTGGCCTTCATTCTAGTGCCATCGAAGTTCCTCCTATTGATGCCTTAATATGTATCATAGGTGATCATAGTGTTTAAATAAAAATTCTCATTTTAAAATTTAGATAATTGAATGCATTAGTTTTAGGTTGTGATAATCCTATTATCTAGTGGTGAAATAGAGGTAAAGCAAGTGGACTGTTTCATAATATTTATAAAGTTTGGTGGTTGGGAGCCACCTTGGCATGTATCTTTGCAAAGAGTGAAGTAATCTGAGCTAATATTAGTGAATTATTATAAAAAATAGTCTAAGGACTAATCTAACATGTATAATTACAATTGAAATTAAGCTAGAGTGATCTAGTTAAAAAAGAAGCAAAAGGAAGGGTAAGGCAGAAAAGAGATGTTATCGATATTCATCCCAAACATCATGATAAAGCTCAAATGTCTTCCAAGAATGAACTTAACCAATGTATAATATGAAATAGAAAGATCTCAAATATTAATACACATCAGGCAATCATCTAAGGAATGAAAAGTAATGCAAATAAGAAACTAGTTCACTTTAAAGATCTACCCTTGTAAGCAAACAACATTAGCTCAAATGCAAGAAGAGTAAAGAAAATGAAATGAACTTGAGAATTTTTAGTCAACCTATCATTGGCACAAGTTAAAAATCTACAATTAAAATATTCACACCAAGATTTCACAAGAACCATCCAAATCTAGAAATGAGAATAAGCAAGTGAGAGAGAAACCATAATAACAAATGATACAAACAAATATGGATAGTCTTTGCAAAATTATTCACTTGAATTAATTGCTCAAAAGTTTACACAAATTTTGGCTCAAAAACTCCCCCCTTTTTACAAATGATAATACTCATTTTATAGAATGAAAGGAAGTATGTTGATCAGTCATATCCAATTACAAGTGTACAAGTGTAAGGACAATTATCTTTTCTACAAAAGTTCTAGAATACACTAAACTTTTCCAAGAAATTGAACATGCCTTTATAAAAATAATATTCTATATTCAAAATATTACAATTTTTTTACAAAGAGAATATTCCTAACTATGTTGGCCTTGGCATCTTTGCTTTGATGTAGCCTTTTGTTTCCCTTGCAAGATATTCAACCTATAATTATGCTTGTTGATGAGCTAGATATCCACCATGGGTCTCATGAAGAGCCCCTTTTATTGAACTTCTAGTTTCTTGAAGTCTTTCTCAACCTTCTCCAAATATTTTATAATGCCCTTGACATCTCCCATTTTATCTTTTGATGATAATAGTAGGCCCATGATTCTCTTGTTATCTTCCCTTATCTTGCCTTGCCCTTGGCTCCTCACTTCTTGCATAAATTAAATAGTTATATGACTAAACTCCTCATCTATGATAACACCTAAAGATCTAAGTGAGGTTGGTTCCTTGATCAAGATATCCAATATGTGCAACATCTTGTCCTCCTACTACTTGAGGTCTATAGCAATGTCCCCCAATTTCTTGGACCAACTTCGTAAGGCCTTGATCTTATCGACTAATATATCCATATCCATATTAAAATGGGCTAGGCTAATAGTTATAAAGTTAGGAATCTAGTTTTTGGTCAAGGATTTTATCAATTTATTCACTTGATAGCTTATAGCCTACCATTGGCCAACTTGGCCTGTAGCCATAACAATCTAGTCCTTTATTTTTCCTTATCTAGTTTTGACTGACTTTAAAGAATTAAACAAGATGGATTGTTCCTTTAGATTTTTGTTTTGTTATAGGATACCTTTGGTCATTATTTTTAGCTATTTTGATTGGGCCTAGGCTAAATCAAGGATTTTCTCTTCAAAAAATTGTCTTCTCCTAGATTTTGACTTGCCACTAGAGTTATAAATATGAATGGCTCTATCCTTTGGAAGGTGAATTCCTCGCCACCAACCATGGCTATTTTTTTAATAACTCTTTCTATGCTGGTAGTCTCTAGATTAAATTGAACCCCCATTAATGATTCTATAACTTTTGGCACTGGGATATCCATCTCTGCTCCACTTGATTCCCTAGGGGAAACCATCTTATTCTCTTCCTATTTTTACAATTCCACAATCCATGGCTTAGGTTCATCATGCACAACTATATTGATAGATTTTGTGATAGCACAAGGGTAGTGCAGAGTAGGCACTTTCTAAAATTTCCCATATATGAACCATTTAGGAATGGTTGGACCATGGATTGGGTTGTCATCATTGAAAAGGTTGACCTCACTCTAAGGATGAGTGAAGGTCAACTTGGGCTTCTTTCCATTTACTTAGACCAATGCTAGCTCATATTTTATTTTTGGTGGGGTGGAAACAAGGACTACATCCAACTCCACCTCCTTTTCCTACTCTTTCTCTTCAACTTTGGATTGAGGTCCTTCCATCTGAGTTTCTTCATCTGATTGATAGGCACTAGCTAGTACCTTTAGGGCATCTTCCACTATTTCTTTAGGATTCAGTGTTATTATGCCAATTTCTTCAACCCATGATTCTAGTTCTATTATCTGGGATAAAGAAGATGCAATCTCCTTAGGTCTCCTCTCCTCTATTTGTGGCTAATTTAGAGGAGGTCTAAAAGATGGATCTCCAAGCAAATGGTACTGTCTTCACACTAGATTCCATAAATCATCACTTGACTTTTGCTCTCTCTATAATCTAGCCTCTAACTTGATGTTATGTTCTCTCAATCTTGCCACGACCTTGGTGAATGAAGAGGATTTTGTGTATATGGGTTCATAAGGTCTAGGATAGTGTTCATACGTCATATTGATCAATTTTTCCTTTAATTTCCCCAAAACTCTTCTTTGGGGATCCCACTACCTTAGTTCATCATGTTGTAATCTTAAAGAGGCCTTGTGATTAGAGGCAGCCTCAATATTGTCCCATTATTGAAACACAGTCCTACCAATGGTAATGGGAAAGGTGTGGATCATTCATTTCCTCTTGGCCCTACAAAGATCATCTATGCCATTGCATATTTGGTATGCTACCTCTTGTTTAGATAGTTTATTAGGCACATAAAATGGTAGCCTAAGTGGGGTGTATTGTGTTTCTTCAATATTGATTATGGTGTAGTCAAGATATAGCCATAAATCACCTATGGCTTAAACACATTTCTTGATCAGAGGGCTGACCCTTATCATTGGTTTTCCAGTAACAACTTAAACTAAGGCTAGGTAAACATAATCAATGATGAAATGAATATGGTCCCTATATTTAAAAATATGTAACTTAGAGTAAAATTGGGAGACTATTTGTATCCCACCAGGCTACCATTCTCTAAGGCTTGGGATTTTGGAGGTGACAAGGCATCCATTAAGTATGACATCATGTGAAATTGGCCCCTAGTCATGTTCTTGATTATGGAATTTTTTCTACACAAGTAGGTGATAATAACTTTAACAAGGGGAGGGATGAGATCCATTTAAACAATAAAATATATCAAGGGCACCCAAATTGAATCCACATAGGTGGTGGTTGGATTTCGACACAACTTATTTATCAAGGTCATAATCATCCTGATCCTAGGTCTAAATTAGCTAATTGGGATGTTTTCATTGAAGTTCGAGAATACTTTATTCCCAAAATACATACATGGGGTAAGGATGGTCTTTAGGTAATTTTATATAGCTCAATTATTTATGGTGGTTATGTCTATTTGGGCTTTAGGTAACTTATAATAATTCTCAAAAACTATGGCTGAGACATAAGCTATATTTTTTTGAGTGTGATCATTGACTAACATGCCTTTATCAATCTTGAAATCTTTAAAATTAGGATATATAATTTCAATACAATGTAGTACCTTGGGCTTGGCCACTACAAAGTGTAGGCTTGCCATCTAAATAACCACTATGTTATAATCTCTTTTTCATAGACAGGTTCTTCTCCTCTTCCTTTGTGATGATCAGTTGTTCTTTGATGGTCTAAAATATCTTGGACCAGGTATCGTCTCACATGTTCAGGGTGGTGGCATCAAATTTTGTATCCTTGAAGACTCTCCCCTCAGCATTTGAAGTCAAGTAGAGCTCTATATTTTCCCTTAAAGTGCCTTTTTAGGCTGTCATGGTCTGAGATAGATCAAATTTCTTGTTGGTGGACTGCTCTTTAACTTTGGATTTAAATTATGCTTATTTTGATGATAATTCACTTTCTTGGGCTCGATATATGATCAATATAGGGTCAAATTATGGATTTTATAAATGTTATGTCTTTTTTACGGGTCCTATCTGAGCTTTAATGGTGATGGCTATTTGCACTTAAGTGAGCTTTGTGCCTTAGATTTCATTTGGATCCTTGTATTTATGCCTTTGCCTTTTCTGAACCCACAAGACCTTCAAATTTGTTGTTTTATGTCTATATGGCATGATTGTGGCATCTATGTGGCATATTATCAAAAAAAAATCTCATTAATGTCTAAAAACTAATCATTTCCTTTTGAAACTTTTTCTTTTATTTCATACCATCGGATCTTCTTGCACAAATCAACACTAGTCATTGATCTTGATCCCTAGAGTTGAATGTCATTGGTCATTATATGTATTTGGATATGAGTTTATGCTAATTAGAATTCTTACAGGCCTTTTAAGCTTATCACCTTGTTAGTTTTATAAGCTCACACACTTTCACCATATGTCCATCTCTAGTTTGATTGTAGGGTCTTTGACTTTTCATCATTGATTACGCACCATTAGATCTGATGGGTACGAATCATCATGGACCATTGATATTTAAAAGATAAATAAGCTCTAATCTATATTATGTACCAAGGTTATGCCACTTGGTAGTTCCACAGGCCTTCTGAGTTTTGTACTTTGTTATTCTTACCATTTAAAGCATTCTTGCCACATGATAGTCTTGCATTAACTAGGAACTTCATTAAAAAATTCTACCCTCATCCCATACCATCTGATCATCATCATCTAAGTGAATGTGGTCCATTTGATTATGATTTATGGGATGGACCACTATTGGTTATTTTTTTTCCTTTGGTCATGACCATGACACTTGTCACTTACTCACCATCTTGGAGGCATCATTGAAACTTTTACTAGTTACGCTCTATTTGATCATATCTATTTGAGAAAATATGGATCATTGATACTACAAAGATGCACAATGTTTAAGTAAGGGTCAAGACACATAAATAACTTAGGTTAAAGACTTTAGACTATGGTTTTATTTCATGTTAAACAAACTCAAAATAAACCTTAGGATATAATGTTTAAGCTAAACTTTGAACATAATAAAAGCGGGGGGGCATGACTAATAATAAAAGGACTTAACATAAATTTTTTAACCTAAGGTTTTATTGTATTAATAAATACACCAAACTTTAGGGTAAAATCTCTAAGCTATGTTTTTTAACAATAAGACCCTTCGAATAAAAGTCATGGCATAAAGTTTTATCCTAAGGTTTTATTGTAATAATAAATACAATTGAAACCTTAGGGTAAAGTATTAGGTTAGGTCTTTATAATAAAAGGGACTCTTTTAGTCTTAATATTTATCTAAAGTTGTTAGATCTTGGCCATCTGAATGAACGTGGATCATCAATCTTGATCGATGGGGTTAAGCGAGATTGGTCCCATGGATCAAAATTTTAGACTTATCAAGCCCATCTCACACCATCTAATTATGTTCACTTGAGTAAACATGGGTTGTTTATCTTGCAAAAAAGCATAATGTTTAAGTTAGGACTTGGAGTTATATTTAACTTAAGATAAAATCTTAAGAATAAGGTCTTGTTTATGTTAATAAACATGAACGAGACTTGATGACTAAGATTTTAGTCTAAGTTATAGCAAAAGGACCATGCATAATTCAAATTATTCTTAGGAACATAATAAAAGGACCCTGCAATGATAAGTTAGACCGTGATAAGGTAAAGACAATAAGGGACTTAGAATAAGGGGACCAAGCATATAATTTTTAGACTAAGGTTTGGTCTTATTTAAAAACATGACTAAGCCTTAGTACAAAAAAATGAACTAAGTCTATGGCATTTTTAAAGTGTTCCCACATGAATTGTTCTTGTCAATTTTGAATTTGATCTAAAAGAACTTGTGCTAGGGTTTCTTGAATGAGGGCTTCAAGAAGCTTTAAACATGGAATTAGTTTGACTTTCTATAGACCAAAGGCTTGTAAAATCCCAAGTTGGGATTAAACTATAAAATCTAGGCATAGTTCATTTAAGGAGGGTTCAATTACAACTACAACTTGAAACTTGAACAGAAAATGTTAAGAAACTTAGACAAGGTCAAACCAGATTCATGAACAAATAATCCAAGAAATTCAAGGTGTGGATGATCTTTAAATACAAAAAATATGCAAATATTTTAATGATACTATGATCAAGTGAATTTTCAATTTTAAGGTACAAATCTACATAATTTATCATAAGGGTCCCCATTTTTTAGAAATGGGGGTATGTTGACCTCAACACACCCATCAATGATATTACATTACTAGTCACTATAGGTATTAAGACCCATTTATTATGCTTTTATGTATTGCTGTATAGTGGGATAAATGATCTGTCACTTGGAAGCCCAAGGATAAATCAAGTGAGATCAATCCATTCCACATTACACTAATGTCTCAAGTTTGTGCATGATTAAAAAGTATATAATGTGTAGGTTAGGATAAATAAATAACACTAAAATATATTCAGTAAATTCAATGTGAAAAATTTATTTATTTTTGTACAATGTAAGTATTTAAAAAGATTATGGGAGAGAAGATGGTTAAAGAGAACCAACTCACAGGAAACCAATCTATCAACTAGCTAAAACAAAAATAAATTAAAACAAAGACAAAAATAAATCTAATTTTGGATCCTAAACCCAAAAAACCCCCCTTGATCCAATGGGGTATAGAAAGACTAAAGTAATGAACTGTGAGTCATCCAAGTAGACTCTATTGCAACTACAACTGGTACACTATGCATCTTGGACTGATCAATGACCTCATAGTCCTCATATTAAAGTAGAATAAGATCATGCCCTATCCAACTACATCAATCCTCACATAGAATCTATTTAACAAGTGATTTCCCAAGTATTGTGTATGTCATATCTCAAACCAATGCCTAATAATTGCCAATATCTCCTACAAGCCTTTTCTCAACAATCAAAATCCAATATGCAATATCTTCTCCCCCTATCAGGTGAGAGGTGAGAATTTGTGCATCAAATAAACCAAATACAAACCACTGAAATGCTCCACATCAAAGATCATATCAACACTAGATCTATGAAAACAAAGTACACAAGACAAAAAATACTACTACATCAAATCCCAATCTTGAGCCTAACAGCTCGTACAAGATGGGTGTGTCTCCATATTAGAATATATAGTCAACATTTGTGGAGTAAGGAATGTTCTAGTCATCCCATCCATCAAAAGAATATACAAAAGAATATCCATAAGAGGAACTGGAAGAATGACTAGAGTGACTTAAGTGAGAAGCAAAGTGTTTTTTTGCCTTGTATCGATGTCGAGAGGGCTTGCTTTTGAGGGGGCACTCTTTAGAGAGGTATCCTATGCCACCAAAATTAAAGCATGTTTTCTCACATCTACTAGAACTAGAAGAAGAATAGCCACATGAGGAAGAATGCCTATGCTTGTGCTTGTGTCCATGTGGACGTTTGTGGTGATGCTCATGCTTAAAAGAACCAGAGTGATGTTTATGCTTCAAAGAACTAGAATGATCCTTATGTCCAGAATGATGTTTATGTCTGGGAGTGTGCCTCAAATAGTGTTTATGTCTCTAAAAGTGCTTCGAAGAATGTTTTCTATTGTGTTGATATAATAGATTACTTAATTTAGTATAGTAGGCCTCCTCAATAGGTTTTTATTTCTTATTTGCAAATTATTGCTCATGTTGAGTGAGCAAATCAAAAATGGAATTAAAAGTAGATTTATTAAGCTTATCACTATGCTATAACATTTATAGAAAGCTCCTTTAGTTAGGGCTAAGGCCATTCAAAATAATAAAAATGATAATTCATCATCAATTTTCCCACTAGTAGTGTCATTTTCTTGTTGCAAATTTAAATTCATGACACATATTCTGAAACATCTTCATCATCTATTAGTTTAGTGTTGAGTAACTACATAAGAAGGTCAATTTTCTTATAGGCAGGTTGTTTATCATATAAGTATTTTAGATATTTCCATGCTTTCTAAGCTTCAAACTTGATGGCCTCTATGTGAATTATAACTTATGCACTACAATTTGATTTCAATAAAGCAAGGGCACGATTGTCATGTCTATGAAATTATGCAAGCTTTGTGCCATCGGTGAGAAATGTTGGTTGCTTTTCAATTACTTCTCACAAGTCATTCAAGACTAATGTATTTTCTATGTTCATTGACCATTCCTTATAATTTTTAGAAGTTAAGCATCCATTTTCAAAAATTAGGCTCACAATTTTAGCCATGGTGTTTATCAAAACAATGTTGAAGAATAAGGAATACTATTGAGGTTTTACCATTACCTTCCAAATAGATTCTGAATAGAAGAGAATCCTCAAAATTGTTAAAAAATATTACACCTTATAACTCCTATTACACCCTTATTTCTCCAATATTTAAATTTTTCAATACAAAAGAAGTTCGAAAATGAAATTTTATCAAAAAAATATTTGAATAGGTTTTTGAACCCTTAACCTCCCTTATGGAAAATACTTGTAAAATTTTTATGACCAATTCTACTAAAATGATTATTGAAAATTGGTGGGCATATTTTCAACATAACCAAAAGTTATTTGATTGTAAAACATAATATTTTGACCATCTATAATTCTTTTTACCTTGCATGTAAAAAAAATTACTATGCCTTTTCTTTTTTCTAGTTTCTTATGGGGCTTGGTAAATAACTTAGAATAAATTTAGGTTTTTGAAAACACTTACATCTTCACACTGAGATCATGTTGAATCTAGGTTCCACTAAATTTTGTAGTAACCACGCTTCTACAATGATCCAAAAGGGAATATCGATGATTAATTAGGAAATATTAACATCAAAATTTTGCAAAACCATCATGCCAACATCAGAATAACACCATGATGCTTTACGCTAACATCAAAATAACACCATGATTTTCTATTTTGTGCCAACATCACCACAATTTTTTGTTGGCCCACAAATTTTGATCTATTGTACATTATAGTTGTTTTGACAGAACTTGGATGGCACAATAAACCAACCAAAGATTAATTTGAATTGGTAATTTTATTGAAAGAGTTGTACAAATTTATGAAAGCTTCATCAAAAGTCTATGGAAGTTTTCATACATAAAATCCTATGGAAAAAATCAAAATAAAAGACCCAAAACCCAACATAATTGATGACACGCCATCAATGGTAAGCTTGTAATACTACGGTTGCATTTTGAGATAGTTTGTTCATGGATAAAAAATTGTTAAAAAAATGTTACTAGTCACCTTCACTAGATCATGCTTCACCTACAGCTACTGAAGCATCTATACACATTATACATTGGTCTTAAAAAAATAAAATGTCTTACCTTCACTACTAGAAACAATAACTCAAAAATTACATTGTAGTTTTGATAATTTTTTCTTTCATCCAATCTGATACCATTTTAGGCCAGGATAAAGAAATAACATAGAAATATATTCAAGAAATTCAATGTGAAAAAATTATTTATTTTTGTACAATGTAAGAATTTAAAAATCTTACGGGAAAGAATTTGGTTAAAGAAAACCAAATCACAGGTAACCAACCCATCAACCAACTAAAACAAAAACAAATTAAAATAAAGACTAAATAATAAATCTAAGTTTGGATCTTAAACCCAATATAATATTCATGGTACAGATTCTGATTTACCTATGCAACATCATAAACAATGTGAGATGTTATAAAAAATAATTCAAAAGAAAACATTCATCCTCATGTGGCATCTACTAAAAATTAACCTTCTATAGTTATGGTTCATATAACTCTTTCATATATAGTTACAACACCTCAAGTTATGAGTCCTAGAGCTACAATTCCCACAATTTCACCATCAAGAGTAACAATACCTACTTATCCATTTCCCAATATTTTTCTGCCACCATTGCATTAGTTCATACTAAATTACCTATAAATAGTTTAATTATAAAAATAAATATCTAAACTAATAGCATATATAGGTTAAGGCATCTTTTCTAGTCCATCTCTGGAACAATTTTCTTTGAGATGATGATTTAATTTATTATATATATATCGTGACCATATTTTTTGATATTAATAGCAATGCATATGACTCCCTAAATACAGGGACTCATATTATATATGGTATCATCAATTATCCATTCAATCCTATCCACTGCACTTTATCGATACATATTATTGTACCATAATTTATTTTAACTCCATTCTTATATTTTTTTGTGATTTTCATGTGCCATCCTCCCTCAATATTTATCCTTGACTCATCTTTCTTCTAAATTTTACATCTTGGCTTTTGAATATATTTATGTTAACATCATTCTAGCCACATGGTTTATGTTGTTTCTTATGTTTTCATGGCACTTAACCCTTGATTTTTGATGTCACTCCAAACACTTTCATATAAATATTGATGATGATATCATATATATATTGATACCTTCTATCCTAGATTGCACTAAGTTCTAAGGGAAGTTATAGGTTGTTTGGAATCCTCCTCTTATTAATTTTGAATTTTTACCCATTGGCTTGCCTATTTTCCCTTGTCTTCATCTATTTCCCCCACTTGGTTTCTATTCTTTCTTGATTGAGCTTACCTTGCTTCTTTTAGCTTGTGCATTTTGGTATCCTCATGTGATATCCTTCTTCTAGAAAATTATAAAATGCAAAAATATTAGAAATACATAAAAATCAAATAATTATTTTATTTTATACTTTTCAGTGGATACATATAATGTTTATTTACCTATGCTATAGGTTTTAAATATACATGCTACACACATGCTTTTGATGGTATAATTTGAGTGGGTGAAATAGATGATATTCAGGTTATATATGATCATGAACTTACATATGCTATGTGATGTCATCATAATCACATGTGGGGGCATTGTCACATTGATGATATGGCTTATACTAGGGTTATCTCTTTACTTTGGGTTTCAGGTGATATCCTTCCTACTTTTTTAAAAATATAACTCCTTACATTGACTATACATATCTTTCTCTTATATCTTGCATGTTAAATGGTTAAATTAAGTGTTACCTTGCATGCCCTATGATTTATCAATTTATTACATGTAATTGTTTGTACTAGTGCATTCTTACGTGTGTTTATTGTTTATGTATTATTCATTATGTCCATAAAGAATCCTCTAGTTGTCATATCGTGTCATTTATTGCTTGTGGGTTATATATCTTTCTTTATGGTTACCTAAAAGAATGTTTATGATTTATTGCATGTTATATGAGATCTAATATGTTTGTTGAATTGATCCATATCATGCATGCTACTAATTTAAAAATAGTATTCTTATTTCCTATGTTTTCATGGTCCTTACCATGTATATAATAGGGTACAATGCTACTATTGTGTGTGTGTTTCATGATATATCTAGCCTACCTACAAGAACAGTGCTACATTGGGTGATATCATACATTCATACTTTGTCCTACCATTAGGGGCATTCTACCTAAAATCTCATATATCTTAGCATCCATATTTTATGCATATAAAACTTACTACACCCTGTGCCTATTGATCTTAAATTGCTTGTATATCAGGACACTACATTATCTTACTTACACCTAGTCACATGGAGGTTCTACATATATGTCAAGGACTTCCTTATCTTACCATATTGGGGCATAAAATCATTCCCTTTCATTAGGCCATATTAGGGCATATTTATTTCCTGTCACCATCTCATCTTTACATGAGATTGTACGTTATTTTTGAGCTTTACACGATGATATTTTTCTATAACTACATACATGTGTTTAAAAATATATTTGAAAATATTATATTAATTTTAGTTTTTTTTATATGATACCACATGATGTGCATGATTAATTTTTTTAATGAGTGATTTTCAAGAAAATGTACCAAATCCCTCACCTCAAAAAGGGGGCATATATCTATCTACTTACACTACTAGATTTTCCAGATGACAATTTTTATAAAGAAGCACTAAGAAGTTCCAAATGTATAATTCCATGATCAAGAAGAAGATTTAAGATTATGTATTTACTATAAAATCCGTCAAGTTTCAAAGTTCCCTTTGAAACTCATTAGTGTCATGATCCCAATTTTTAAATTTCAGTTTTAGTACCCAAGAGTTTCCCATGAGTGACAACATGGTTTCAATTCCATCATGTGTATTTGTTCATATGCTCATTTTTATACATTAATTTTATGATATTAATGCCAATTTATCAAGATAGTGACTATTTGCATTCATTCACAATTTTTTTTAAGGTACACTCTAGATTCACCGAGATATGAGTGAAGTCTAGCCTAAACATCTAGATCTTTCATCATTCCATCCCTTAGGTAAGTGAAGGTGCATGCTTTAATTTTATTTTAATTTGATACATGCATACATTAATTCACATACACATATCAAAGTGGAAGATCATGTAGACACCTAATTTTGGTGCAAGAATGTTTTCCATTGCATCTTTATCATGCATTTACACACTTGGTCCATTTGTGTACTATTATATATTTTTTAACACCTTCAATCCACATTAGAGTATTTTTTTCCTTGGTCCATCTATATTTCCTCAAGAACATGTTATATTTTTTAGTTGTCAACACCATGATCCCAAGAATCCACTTTATGTTTAGTTTGTTTTTTATTTGAGCCTTTTTTTATGTTAGGGTCAGAATTGGCCCTGTATCAATTGTGACCCTCAATATTTTTTAGGTCATTTATACCTTTGCATGATTCCATGTGTATTGATTTTTTGCTATCACTATCTTCCATGTTTGACTTATGTTCAAAGTGTCTTATAGAGCCCTATACATACAAATCTATCCCAATCCATTTAGATAATCTTCATATATTAATTAGGAATCCTCCTTATTAAGCCACACATTGAATATATCCAATACATATTTGTCAAGGATATTGCATTGAGTCTACATTGCATTAACCTTAATCCAAATATTATGCCATCACATTTTGTGCCAAAATAAGGTCATAACGAAGTTTCATTTTATTACCTAGGAAGAGGAGTGAAGGCTTTTATCTCACTGTGTTTGGATTCACTCATAAGTACTAGAATTACATAAAGTCATATTCTAAACATGTGGTATATTTAGCTATAAGAGATGACTAATTTACATACATTATTTGATGCATAATTGTTGAGGATTATGTCAAGATCAAAGGATAAATAAAATATTTCATTACTCCATCAAATTATTAAAGCAAGGCCATAACCATATTTTTCATGATCATGTAAAACAACCTACAAATTTATATAACTTAAAAAAATAGTAGAGGACACAATTAGCTAAAAAGAGAACATAATTGGCCATAAATGGACATGATCAAATATAATTGACCCTCTATCAATTCTGACCCAGTTGAAAATCACATGTAAATTTATATGGTTTTAGTATAGTCACTTCTAGAAGTCTATGACAGTATCAAAATTCTATTTTAGAGCCCAAGTATGTCCATTTCAGTCTTCTTTCTCCTCATTTCCCTTGTTATTGTTTGTTTTATCATTTTATTATATTGTTAGTCAATATTTTAGGTAGTCTATCAGACTGATTATTTTTTGTTGATTTTATTATTATATAACTCCATTGTGCCTTAGTTTTACCAATTTTACATAGTGTAAATCACCATTATGTCACTATTTGGTTTAAAAAATCAACTTTATTTATAGTTTTCTTAGGATTCTATTGTTGTTGTTTTTTGTTTTTTTTAAATATTGTACTCATAAGTGTATTTAAAACTTTACATAGATTTTAAGGCACATGTGTATTTGACTAACCTCTTAATTAAATCAAGTATATTTTTTAGTTTTAATCAAATTCTTATTATGGCACTCACACATGTATGTGTAGAAAAAGAAATAATATTTCTTATAGATTCAAATGTACATTGGATTTTTTTTAGTCACACAATATTTTGTATCCACATGGCTTTATTTACTTTGATATGTATGCACACACACATGCACACACACACGTAAACGCACACACACACTCACACACACACACACACACACACACACACACACACACACACACACACACACACACA
Organism: Torreya grandis; assembly: GCA_037957365.1. Classification (NCBI taxonomy): domain Eukaryota; kingdom Viridiplantae; phylum Streptophyta; class Pinopsida; order Cupressales; family Taxaceae; genus Torreya; species Torreya grandis. The sequence continues at coordinate 357,664 of JARHVA010001195.1, read as the reverse complement.
CACACACACACACACACACACACACACACACACACACACACACACACACACACACACACAAAACTTGAAATATTTGGTTGAATGATAATTCAAGAAACAAGAACAAAACAATTCAAATAATGCTATCTCTAATAAGAGATGTTTTATTGATTAAATTTGTAGACCCAAACATATGCTTATCTCTGAGAAGAGATCTCTGATTTCCATTTCAGGTTACACCTTCATTTATACATGTTTTGAAGTTGTGGGAAGGATGTGTAAGGTCACAAATATCGAGGGAGATGAATTGGTTTGACTTCCACAATTTACAACAATACAGAATCTGAGGAATTACTATTTTTAGAAACTTACTATTTTTAGATTACACTACTAAAATTGAAATTCGGGACACTTCCATTGGGTTTTATGGGGTAAAAATTCATTAATCATATCTCAATGTCATCTCACAATGTTCCCCTCATTATTAGCTTTCCAATGGTTCAAACGCTGAGTCAATTGGAGCTACGGTGCAAAAGTTATGGCTCTCAGAAGTGCTACCATCAATTGGGGTGGACCCATCACCCGAATTGTCATCTGAATTGTTGTCTGGATCATTCCTCCCTCCTTGAGAAGCAATGGTCCCCATTGCATCAATATTTTTCTTCAGATGTTGTATTTGTACTTTGATTTGATTCCCGATGCATACTTGGAAGGGACTGTGATTTATGAAACTGTGCAGGGCACAATTGTTCACCATTTCTGTCTGACCATCAGTCTATGGATGGAAGGCCATGAACTTCTTTAGCTCAGTATCTATTTTCTTCTATTTTTTTTATGTATTCATGGCTGTAACTTCAACCCTTTTGGATTCCTGTGGCTTGACCACCATGAGAACAAATTTCTTGGCACTAATCAGAGAGACAGATGTAGAAGGTGGTACTTCTGGTACCCTGTAGCACCATGTTCTAAGAGTGAGAGTGATCCTTCTAGTTATTAATTCATATATACCATGTCGATCATACATGAATGGCTGACCAAAGAGTACATCACAAACATCTAGATTGACCACATCACATAGGACCTCATCTTGGAAAGGTTGTATTGCATATGAGAGAAGACATTGGTGGGTGACACAGAGGTTTCTCCCTAGACTCAACCATCCAATATTGTATGGTTTTGGGTGAGGCTTCATGGATATATTTATGCTTTTCACAACATTAGTAGATATTAAATTCTTTTGACTTCCACTATCAAGAATGAAATGCAGAGGCTTACCTTTCACCCATTACTTAGAGTGAAACAACCTTTCCTTGTCATCTAGCATCTTGTCATGTGTCTATGATGAAGCAACAATGGCTTCAAGATCAGAATCTACAATTTATTCTTCAACCTCTTCGACTTCAGGGTCTGTATGAGGTAGAGTAGTAGATGTTGAGGATTGTGACTCAAAAAGTAGTGATTTGATAGCTCGACATTCTTCTTTGGAGTGAATTCCATATTTGTGATAATCACACCACTTCCCAGTATTTCCTTCCTTTTGCTTCCAATTTTGGCCTCGTGTTTGACCTTCTTTGTCAATTTTCCATTTTGAAGATTGATTCTTTATATTCATTCTTCCATGCTTTTACTCAATCTTCACTATGAACTTGTATGCCTCACCAATGGTTTCCAAATTGAAGAGTTCCATTTCTCCCCATATGTACCATTGTAGTCCACCACGATATTTGAGAAACTTGTGTTTCTCACTTTCTTGGATGCCCAATCTCACAAATAGAAAATGAAAAATGTCAGTGTAATCTTGAACAAATTGTTCCTTACCTTGGCAAAGTTGATGCCACTCTATACAGATCGTCATATGATCCAATGGGGTAGTATTCTTCCTATACAACATCTATGAAATCATCCCATGTAGGTTCTGTCTCAAGGCCAATATCATCGACACTGAATCTCTTTTTGTACACTTCCCACCAATTTTTGATAGGCAATGATGCTTTCAGAAGAGCAAAAGTAATCTTCTCTTTATCGGTGAATTTATTTATACAAAAATAAGATGCCAATTGATCCAACCAATTTTCTACTACATCAGCATTGATTTTGCCTTCAAATGTAGGGATATAAAAATTCACCTTAACCTTGAATAGTGTTGGGGCACTGAAAGGATGTGCAGATGCAGATGAAGAGCCAGAATTTCCCATCAAGATTTATTAGAGAATTTGAGTGAATTGTTGTAGCATTTTCACTTGTTGCTGTTGGAGGGCTTCATTCAACATTTATTTGAAAGGATTGGATGCCTCAGTGTTGTCCACCATTTAAAGCCGTTTGGAGTGAATAGGTGGATATTCTGTTGGTTCTATTTTCCACCCAAGCTTCCTGTAATTTGACCTCATCCTCGAGATCATACACTCTAAAGACAAACCACTCTGATACCACTGATCCAAAACTCAAAATCTTTGGTTGAAAGATAATTCAAAAAATAAGAACAAACAATTCAAATAATGCTATCTCTAATAAGAGATGTCTTATTGATCAAATTTGCAGACCCAAACATATGCTTATCTTTGAGAAGAGATCTCTGATTTCTATTTTGGGTTACATATTCATTTATACATGTTTTGAAGGTGTGGGGAGGATGTGTAAGGTCACCAATCTCAAGGGAGATGAATTGGTTTGACTTCCATGATTTACAACAATAAAGAATTTGAGGAATTACTATTTTTAGAAACTTACTATTTTTAGACTGCACTACTAAAATTGAAATTTGGGACACTTGTTTTGGGTTTTAGGGGTTCAAACTTCATTGAGCAAAGCTCAATGCCATCTCGCAACGTTCTACTCATTATTAGCTTTTCAACAGTTTAAACGGTGAGTCAATTAGAGCTACGGTGCAAAAGTTATGGCTCCCAAAAGTTCTGCCATCAATTGGGGTGGACCCATCACCCGAATTGTCATCTGAATTATTGTCCGGATCTCACACACACACACACACACACACACACACACACACACACACACCGATCAAAGTGATAAAATACAGATACATAAAAATTGCCCCTAAGCTTTTATTAGTCATTAAATTGCTTGAGTTTAGCATGTTTGTGTAATTATGTGTGTTTTCAATTTATAATGGTACTTAAAACTTATTTAAACATCCTATAACTCCCCTTATCTCTTGCAACTAATTTTACTTTGATTATACCCATTTGTATAAAGCATTTGTATGTTCTAGACACTCTTTTAAGAGGCCCCTTTTGTTTTAAGTGCATTCATCCCTTGTTCCCTCCTTTTTAATTTTTTGATCATTGAGGTCAGTTTAGGAACCAATAGGTCCCTAATTTGAATTCATTTTATTTATAAATACACATTATTTATATTTTATTTAGGCATCTAAGTGAAATCAAGAGAATAAATTATTCACATGTATTCATTGATCAATTACAAGCATTTTATATAAGCGTCAAAATTCATTAAAGTACTCAAGTTCATTTTAGAGATATTGCACAACATTAGCTTGTATGTTTAAATTATTAAAATTATTAAGGTGTTTTTTTGGTATTATTACAGTTGAAGGGTGTGTAAATATTAAGATATTCTAATTCTGGGAATGTGGTTTATACAACAACATGTTATATACATAACTCAAAAAATATATAAACTAGGACTAATCAGATCTAAATAGTATAAAAACCTAATTTAAATAATATAAAATTATTTATTTATTAATGAATGACAAGATGAGTTCAAAAAATATTTTATTTTGTTACAGATCTAGATACAATCATAAAAAATAGATGGTGACATATAGGTCCAAACATCAAGGTGAACAAAACCCAATAAATACGATCAAATAAAGAATATTTAAAACCATGCAATTATTTCAAGAAGAGTAGGCCAATTTTTGAATAACTACAAATGTGATTGAAATAATTTGACAATCTTGTTCATTAGAATTAGGGCTCCAAAAACCTCACTTGATTTTCAATAATTTTGCGTGTATAATTAGGAAATTGATCTCTTTCTCCAAATCCATAGAAAATCATCAAATAACATTAAATAGTGGGAAATATATTTGGGACCATGTGTTATCCCTCATTTATGGGCCCTATGTTATACCTCATTTATTATCAAGGTCCTATGATGAATGGAAATTTTTGGCTAACAACACTTCAAGTATAATTCATGTTCAACAAGTAGTCCAATGAATGTATAAATTAGTCCTATATGGTTTTTACATATAAAATGAATGCATGAAAAATAAACAAATGCTCCATATTTTTCTTGAATTCTACTCAAAATACTTGATTTAACAACTCTTACACTTCCAAAATTTATCTTTAGAAATTGGATTTATGCACTACTATATCATTTCATGTCCAATATACATTAATGGGCATGTGTATTTTTAGAATTTGTAACTTTAAATTAGAACATCATTATCACACAAGATAACATAAAATGGGTAAGAAAGACTAGAAAATAATGGCAAAATTCGCAAGGGACAAAAATTAATGGTCACAAGGGCTTGCATATTGTACGGTTCTAGGTGAATTCCTATAAACCATAACAAACAAGGAAAGGAGGAGAGAGAGAGAGGAATGAGAAGGAAAAAATATGAGGATAACAAAAGACATGGAAAAAAAGTGCTAATAATATGCTAACATGAATTCATAATCAAAAAACACATAAGTAGCCCTGAACAATATAATTCTGCAACAAATAACTATGCCCATACCAAAATTAGGTGTCTACATAATATCCCAAATTGATGTGTGTGTGAATACATATGAAATTTAAAACAAATGGTAGGATACAATCAATATTTCATGCTCCAAAAGCTCTTAAAAAAATTCCAAGGCTCAATGGGTCAATAATTTTGATGCTTTTATAGAATTGTATAAGGACTTTTAAATGTGGATAAGTGAAAAAATAATTAATGACCCATTGAAATCAATAAGAGGATAAATATAAAATATACACGTAGTTTTTTTACTAATTTTTAGAGACCTATTGAAATCAATAAGAGGATAAATAAAAAATATACACGTAGTTTTTTTCACTAATTTGTAGAGACCCCTATTTTAGGGTTGTGAAAAACTCATTTGCATTTCAATAATTTTGAGTAGGTCCTTAGGAAATCAATCTTGCTCTCAAAATCCTTAGAAAATAATAAAAAATTTAAAAATAATGATGGATATATTTGGGGATCTATGTTATATGTCAATTATTATAAAGACCTTAAGTTGTTTGAACAAATTTAACAAACAATACTTCAGGTATAATACATGTTCAATAATTAGTCCAATGAATGTAAGGCTTAGTCTTATATGATTTCTTAAGCTAACATAAATGTATAAAAAGAAATAAATTCTTCATAGTTTTCTCAATTTTATTGAATTAACTACTCTCTCACTTCCATAATTGAGCTTTATAAAAGTGGATTTGTGTGTTACTCTATCCTTTCATTTTTGATATACAATAATGTATGTGTATTTATAGACTTATTAAATTTAAATTAGAACCCTATTGCAACATAATTTGACATAAGTGTGTAAGAAAAGCTAAAAAATAATGGACAAAAGGCATAAGGGACCAAAAAATAATGGTCACAAGGGCATTCCTATTGTAGGTTATGGGCATAATCCAATAACATAGAGCAAACAAAGAAGGGAGGAGAGAGAAAGGAATGAGGAGGTAAAAAATGAGGATAGAAAAAGACATGAAAAATGTGCTAATAATATGCTAACATGAATCTATAATTAAAAAATACACACGTACCCTATAATAATGCAATTCTATAATAAATAAATACTCTCTTACTAAAACTAGGTGTCGACATAATGCCCCATTTTGATGTGTGTGCATGAATACATATTAGATTAAAAATGACAAAATGGGGGGGATATAATCAGGATTTCATGCATTCATAGCTCTTACAATGACTTCAACTCTTATGCAGTATTTCCAATGTTCTTGTAGACTTCTACAAGAATATTATCATGTGGATAAGTTCCCAAATAACTAATGAACCTTCAAAATAAATAAGAGGAAAACTAAAACTAATACACATGGTTTTGGTTTTTGCTTCAATATAAACACAAACATATGAGAACAACATAAACACATATAAGTGTTCACAAGAATATCATGTTGAAATATAGAAAAAATATATAATAAATGTTTCATGTTTTGTTTAAAAATGTAAGGGAACTCTTGCATGAATTATCTACACCTCAAATATATGCTAAGTAATAGTTCATTTTATATAAATCCAAGACTTGAAACTTGTGTTATATCCAACATGTATTTCTGAGTGTAACTTTTAGTGAAAAAAAATCAAAGATAAATAAATATGATGTAATGTAAAAGAGATTAGGGTTATAAAATGTTTTGAATATATACTGCGATGGGAAAAAGTGTCATGTTGGGTACATATCGAAATATGAATGTCACTTCCTTTACATAGAAGAGAAAATAATGCAGAAATGCCCTAGATCCCAAGATGTGGAAATGAGAATGTATATAATTTATGCCCCTATTTTTAGATATGTGATAAACTTGTGAAACACATATCTCAAAAAAATGATTACACACAATGTAAAAAAGGAAATAAAATTAGTGATGGTTAATGTAGTAATATATCATCATGAAAGTATGTATTTCATAGATAAATTGCACTACATGGTCATGCAATGTTATCTATGTAATCACAAGTTTACTATGCTCCAAGTGAATAAAATAAATTCAATGTAAGCACAATAATAATATGTTCCTTATGAGAAACATGTAACCATTTAGGCATATAAGTAATATTCCCCAAGTATGAAACATGCAAGCAAGATATAAGCACAAGAGTGGTACGCCCCTCATGGGAAAAATTTAATCAATGAAGTACCAAATTAACATGTATAAATATAATATATATATATATATATAAATATATATCAAATTAAAACACACATATGGAGAATTACCCTAATAGGTTAATGATAAGAATAATTAAAATATAGGAAAGTGATGAAAATAATTTGCACAATATGCATCATGAAAAATAAGAGGATTTATACATGATATATGTCATAGCACCAATCATATTTTAATACAAATCAAATAGATAAAACTACTAAGGTACGCTAAGTATAGATTAGACACACTACACATAGATTAAAACTAATATCAAGGAAAAAATTACACACGAAAAAACAATGTGACACACATGTTGGGGATCAACCAACAATGTTGATTACACTTATGAAAGCAATTAAATGTGGAATTAAATCAGAATGATAAGTAACTAGAATGATAAATAGCAAAGAACAAGAGATTCAAGAAACCACCCCAAAAACTTGTATTAAACTCTTTACAGAAGGAATACAATTGAATAAACTTCTTTTCTTCCACACCTCTCTCAGATGTACAGATCTCTCTCTAGATCTCTTTCCCTCAAGAGCTCTCTCTCTCTCAATTACAATCAACTCCAACAACTTGGAATGATTCACATATACAATTCTATACTGTTCAACATTACTCATACAATACAATAAGCTAAGAAGATCTATCCTATTATATAATAATTAGGAAACATGAGCATACAACTACAACGATCAGATGCACCTCCTAATCAAGGGCTCTAAATAGTCTTACTAATAATAGAGATGTGGACTTAAGACTATCACTTAATCCTAACATGCAAACACTCTGTTCTGTCCATGAAAATCACTTTTTGGACGCACAGGGAACCAACGTCGATTCCTGCCTATTTGCTTGTGACCGACGTCGATCGATCCCTGCTGACGCCGACATCTCTTGGTCTGCTCCTGACCAACGTCAGCCACTCCTGACCAACGCTGGTGACTATGTAAACCTACAACTTTGCAAAATGCTCCTTTGGTGAAGCTTTTAGCTCCACACCTTAACAATCTCCCACTTGGAGATAAATAGCTGCACCAATACCTGTACAGCAACATCTTCTAGCTCCTCCATCTTCAACTCAATCATGAAGACCAACAGAAGTTGAATGAAGATTCAACTTCTCCTTTGTAACTGGCTTGGTTAACATATCCACAGGATTCTTATCTGTATGGATCTTCTCCAACTTCAACTCACCATCTTCCAATACCTATTGTATGAAGTGGTACCTAAGCTGTATATGCTTTGTTCTTGAATGAAAGGCTGAATTCTTAGCCAAATGAATTGCAATCTGACTATCACTGTATAATCTGCAACTCTCTTGCTCCTTTCCTAGCTCTTCCATGAACCGTGTCATCCATATCATCTCTTTGCTAGCCTCTATGACTGCAATATACTCTGCTTCTATAGTTGACAAGGCAACAACCTTCTGCAACTTTGATATCCAGCTAACCGCCATTCCACCAACAGTGAAAACATAACCTGTGGTGCTCCTTCTACCATCCAAATCACCTGCCATATCTAAATCTACATAACCATGTAGAGAAGTATCTAAACTTCCATAGCACAAATGCCTACTACTGGTTCCTCTCAGATATCTAAGGATCCACTGAACTGCTTTCCAGTGCTCCTTCCCTGGATTGGCCATATACTTACTTACAACTCCCACTGCTTGGGCAATATCCAGTCTAGTACATACCATTGCATACATTAAACTCCCTACTATGAAAGAATATGGAACTCTACTCATGTACTCTACCTCATCATGTGAACTAAGACATTGTTCTTTACTCAACTTAAAATGTCCAGCCAAAGGTGTGCTTATCGGTTTTGCATCCTGCATATTGAACCATTTCAACACCTTGTTCACATAATCCTCTTGAGACAAAATCAACCTGTGATTTTTTCTATCTCTCTTGATGCTCATGCCAAGGATTTTCTTTGTTGCTCCCAAATCCTTCATGGCAAATGTGTGAGCTAATTTCACCTTAAGCTCAGAGATATCCTGCATGTGTGATCCTATAACCAGCATATCATCTACATACAACAACAGAATAATATATCTACCATTATCCAATCTCTTAAAATACACACAATGGTCAGATTGACACCTACTGTAGCCATGCTCAGTCATAAACCTGTCAAATCTCAAATACCATTGTTTGGGAGCTTGCTTGAGGCCATACAAGCTTTTCTTCAATCTGCACACTAACTTCTCCTTACCTTTGACCTCAAATCCTTCTGGCTGATCCATATATATTTCTTCATCCAAATCTCCATGAAGAAACGCTGTCTTAACATCTAGTTGCTCAAGATGAAAATCCTCAATAGCAACTAAAGACAGTACAGTCCATATAGAAGTCATTTTAACAACAGGAGAAAAAATCTCACCAAAATCAATACCTGGCTTTTGTGCAAATCCTTTCACTACCAATCTGGCCTTATATCTCATATGTTCGTCCTCACCTTCCTTCAATCTGTAGGTCCATCTGTTATTTAGTGTCTTCTTTCCTACTAGCAACTCAACCAAATCCCATGTTTGGTTCTCTTTCAAGGACTCTATTTCCTCAACCATGCCACACTCCCACTAATTCTTGGATTCTACCTGTATTGCTTCTTCAAAACTCTCTGGTTTTCCACCATCAATAAGCAATAAATAGAATAATGAAGGGGAATATTGAATTAGAGGTTTACTTACCCTTTTTGACCTCCTGATGGGCATCTGAGACTCATTCACAACACGCTATCCGCCCAAATTCTCTGACAGTGACCGACCTCAGTCACCTCCAGGCCTGTTACTGGCCAACGTCGGTTCCTATCCTGTCGACGTCGATCACTGTATGACCGACATCGGTTTTTGTTCTGCTGACATCGGTTCCTGCCTGGCTAATGTCAGTCTCTGTGTTTTCCTTTCTATGATTAATTTTTCCTATGAGCTCATTTTGGACTGTCACCTCGTCCAATTCTCCATTGCTCTGCCCAGATTGATTCAGCTTCTTGAGCTGATCACTATACATCACTTTTTCATTGAAAACAACATCACGGCTCCTAATTATCTTGTTAGTTCCTAGATTCCAAAACCTGAATCCAAAATCATCAGAGCCATAGCCAATAATTGTGCACCTCATAGACTTAGCATCCAGCTTCTTTCTATTTCCTTATCAACATGCACAAAGGATTCACAACCAAAAACTTTTAGAAATGAGAGATCTACCTTTTTACCTATCCATGCCTCTTCTAGAATTCCACCATCCAGAGCTATAGAGGATCCTCTGTTAATCAGGTACACTGCAGTATCAATAGCTTCTGCCCAAAACTCTAAGGGCAAACCAACATCCAATCTCATACACCTTGCACGCTCCATTATTATTCTATTCATCCTTTCAGCAACTCCATTTTGCTGAGGTGTCCTTGGAACCATCCTTTGCCTATGGATTCCATGCATATAACAATACCAGTTGAACTTGTAGCTGCAGAACTCACCACCATTGTCAAATCTCAGGCACTTCAATCTTCTGCCTGTTTCATTCTCAACCATAGCTTTCCAAATCTTAAAAGTCTAAAATACATCAGATTTCTTCTTAATACAATAGACCCATACCTTTCTTGTAGCATCATCTATGAACGAAACATAGTACTGTGATCCTCCAATAGAAGCAACCTGAGATGGTCCCCACACGTCTGTGTGAACAAGCTGCAACTTATGCTTCTTCTTTGTTGACCCAGTCTTGAGAAAACTCACTCTCTTTTATTTCCTAAAAACACAGTGCTCACAAAAATCTAGATCTATGATTTTCAAATCTGAAAGCTTACCTCTTGACTTAAGAATTGACATTCCCTTCTCACTCATGTGGCCGAGCCTAGAGTGCCACAGTTTTGCATCCACATTTGAAGTAGATAATACAGAAGGATAATTGTTAGTAACACAATTACATAAATAGAGAGTACCTACTCTCTTACCTCTAACCATTACAAGTGCACCCTTGGTCACCTTCCAAGATTCAGTTGTGAGAGTTACTATACAACCCTCATCCCCTAACTTTCCTACAAAAATCAAATTCCTCTTCAAGCTAGGAACATGCATAACATCTCTCAACACCCATGTGTTGCCATTCTAAATTTTCAGCTACACTTTTCCTTTGCCAATAATTTTACAAGGCTCATCATCCCCTAAATACACTATTCCAAAATCTCCATGGACATAGTCACTAAAATATTCTCTATTGGGGGTAGCATGAAAAGATGCACCAGAATCTAAAACCCAAGATTCTATATTATTATGCAAAGAGAATATAAGAGCATCTTGTGCAATACCTGTAACCTTTGCTTCTTCCTTTCCTTCATATTGATTGTCCTCCTTAGGCTTTGACCAGCAATCTCTACTTATGTGCCCAATCTTTTCACAATTCCAGCATTATAGCTTCCTGCCATTTCTGGATTTGGATCTACCTCTCACCTTTGACTTAGACCTTGATCTCCCTTTCTTGCCCTTCTCTTTTTGCCTTCCCCTATTCTCAAAACTTAAAACATTCCCTGATGTTTCCTCTGTGCTTTTCCTATGAATTTCCTCATTCAAGATTACACTAACAACATCCTCTGCTCTTAAAATATTTGAAGCAGATGCAGTATTACTAACTGCCATTACCAAGCTATGCTAGCTTTCAGGCAAAGAACATAATATTAAAAGAGCTTTAATTTCATCATCAAACACTATTTTGACTGAACTTAATTGATTTACAATTCCATGGATATCATTTAGATGATTAGATACAGATCCACCTTCCTGCATATGCAAATTAAATAACTGCTTCATAAGATATACCTTATTAGAAGCTGAGGGTTTTTCATACAAATTTGCTAAAGTAGTCATTAACTCTACTGTAGACTTTGCCTGTGATAAATTAGATATCACAGTAGATGCCAGACTCAGTCTTATAGACCCAAGAGCCTTTCTATCAAGAACTTCCCATTCTTCACCATCCATGTCTGTGGGCTTCTTTGCAATCCCACCTAACGGTAAGTATAGATCTTTTTGATACAGATAATCCACTATCTGCATTCTCCAATGTTGATAATTTTTTCCATTAAACTTCTCCATTCTCAATTTACTTTCTTCTGCCATTGCTTCTCCCACTCAAACAGAAATCCCTGCAGAAACCTCTATGAGTACCCTGTAATCAATACACACTAACCGGATCTGAAACACCTATTAGTCAACCTGAGCTCTGATATCACTTATTGGGGATCAACCAACAATGTTGATTACACTTATGAAAGCAATTAAATGTGGAATTAAATCAGAATGATAAGTAACTAGAATGATAAATAGCAAAGAACAAGAGATACAAGAAACCACCCTGAAAACTTGTTTTAAACTCTTTACAGAAGGAATACAATTGAAGAAACTTCTTTTCTTCCACACCTCTCTCAGATGTACAGATCTCTCTCTAGATCTCTTTCCCTCAAGAGCTCTCTCTCTCAATTACAATCAACTCCAACAACCTAGAATGATTCACATATACAATTCTGTACTGTTCAACATTACTCATACAATACAATAAGCTAAGAAGATCTATCCTATTATATAATAATTAGGAAACATGAGCATACAACTACAGCCATCAGATGCACCTCCTAATCAAGGGCTCTAAATAGTCTTACTAATAATAGAGATGCAGACTTAAGACTATCACTTAATCCTAACATGCAAACACTCTATTTTGTCCACGGAAATCGCTTTCTAGATGCACAAGTAACCGACGTTGGTTGCTGCCTGTTTTCCTGTGACCGACGTCGGCCGATCCCTGCTGACGCCAGCATCTCCTGGTCTACTCCTGACCAATATCGGTCGCTCCTGACCGACGCTGGGGACTGTGTAAACCTGCAACTTTGCAAAACACTCCTTTGGTGAAGCTTTTAGCTCCACACCTTAACAACACAAAGTATATATAGAAACCAAAACAAACATATCACATTCAAATTAACCATATGCATTAACGAAATCACCCAAAGTTAGAAATGACAACATATAAATACATAAAATATATAGAGAAAATAAAATAACACATATCAAGTACCAAAAAAATAGGGAAGGCATGCCAAATTCATAGAGCAAAAACTTTACGCTTACTGAAATCAAAAGAGCATATAATAAGAAAATTACCGATGAAAACAAGCACACAACACTACTATAGGAACATGAGCATGTATTAAATCACTATGAAAATAGGTACATGTAATATGGAAAAAAAAAACTAATTTTCATGTTTTTTGTTTTCAAAAAAATAATAAAAGGTACATATAATTTTCATGTTTTTTTATTTTTATTTTTATTTAAAAATCATTAAATCATTAAATTTTTGTTAAAAAAAAGTAAGTAGAAAAAAATGTAAAAAAAATTGTAATTGGATTATTTTCAAACCTCCATTAATTGAGCACCATAGTTCTATTTATGATGAAATGAAATATAAAAATAACTTTATCATGTTCTTAATGTAATGGAATGGTTTAAATATCTCTAGAGAACCTTAATTATGTGGAAACAAATACCCTTTGATGTCAATTTTACCAAAAACCCCATGAAACTAAAAAGGAAATGATTTTAGAGATGACAATAATTGATTTGATAAAGTGAAGCTTAGGAAATATATGATATAATGTTATATTTTTGTAAGGGCTTATGATATGTGGATCTGGTATATACTTCAAGTTTTGTGAAAAATCAAACTCAAGTCTATCATCCATGATTACATGTGCATACTTGTGAAACCTTTAATGAAAATATTAACACAAATTTATTTAAGTTAGAATAAATACTAATATATTAAAATCATATGTATATGAGGGCCTTTCATATGAAGAATACAATGAGAAATATCTTAGTAAAAGAATTGCCTTTATCCTTCCCCTCCAACATCTTATATCGATAAATAAGGAGGTTTAAGATAGGAAGGAATATTATCTTTAAGGATATTCTCTCAAAATAGAAAAATCCTATTTTGAGAATAATAACTAAAAATATTCTTATTTATAAGTAACTTGTAAATAAGTTATGGATAATGATGTGCACATGAGGTGTGCATTTTCCATATATATTATTATTACAAGTACATCTTATACAATATAATAGTGTATGTCCTAATATACACTAAGATGTATTAGAATACATGAGATCACATGAAATCTCAATATAATTAAGTTTTAAAAAAAAAAAAATAGCCTAAAAATATGCCAAAATATGCCCACATATTTCCGCAATCATATAAAAGAAAGGCAAAAGAATTTCAAAAAACATGAAATAATGAGAGAAAATAACCAATCACATAAAGGAAAAACAAGAAATGAAAACCAAGATAGGAAAATGGAGAGGAATCCTATTAACCTAAAATTTCCATTAGAATATACATTATTTTTGGCATGTGGCCTCAATTAATGTGCTATCATCATTGGGAAGTTAACACCATATTATTTGGGATGGGCCACAATAAACAAAGGAAATAAAAATGTTTTAATAAATAATAACACAATTGTCAAATACTAATATTTAAATATAAAACTAATGTTGTCAAAATATAATTTAATATAATACAATAACTATAGTAATCATATCCTTTAATTTTATGAAATTGAGCATTGAAAGCTTGGTCAATTGATAGTTGAAGTGAAAAATAAAAAAAGGTAGATAAATAGATATGCATACTTAAATTATATAAATGTTTTAGATATTGAAATAGAGTCTAAAACTGAAAAAAAAATCTCTTTGGAAGTAGAATATATTTATATAAAAAGGACATAAATAACAGACTGTGGATTGTGACCTTGTTTTGTCGATTATGACCTTGAGCTATAGTTGTGTCCCCTACTTATTTTCAAGGTTTTTTTTTGAAATGCTTTGTTAGAGGCATATGACTATGAATCTAATTTCACTTTGTGGAATTTATCTATGTAGTCCTCCAAATTATATGTTCTTTGACAAAACCCTAATTTAAAAAACAAACTACGAATTATGAAAGCAATCGAGAGAAAAGAAAAAAATAAAGTATAATAAACATATGAAAGCCAAGAAATGAGAAGGTAAATTTAAAAATCAAATAAGATCAAAAAATGAAAAACTAGAAGAACATAGAAGCAAATAATAACTCAAATGTGTAAGAAAACATGGAATAATGCTAATGCATAAACAAGGGTTTTGTTTTGATGAAAAATAGTACACTAGTGATAAAAAGGGAAGTTGGATAAGAAAAATATATGAAATATGTAATGACATTTAATTTAAATATGTTTATAATTAAGGAGATTTTTTAGAGAAATAACTAGATTCTTACTTTCTTGTGCACTATTAGAGGCTGAAACTAAATGAAAATAGATCTAGAAGTAGTCTTGGCGAAAACATAGATAATTTATGTCAATCAAATAAGTATAAAAAAATAGACAATATAGAACATATAAAATTTAATCATGACCAAAATTGTATCATTGATATTAACAAGCTAAGGTTAGACATTGGTCAATGTGTTTGTTCCTGATTAGATGAGGTCAAATTCTAATGAAATTTTGTGAGTGTGTTTTTTTGTGTGATTATTATGATTATCTATTAGATTGTAAAATTTATATTTATATCTTCTATAATTATCTCTATTTATTCCAAACCTTAATCCATTCCAAAAAACCTTACAAGAGAATAGAAAATGAATGTAGTTGTGAGGGGTTTGCCTCAATCATACACCTATTCTTCGATTATTTTTAAGTCAAAATTCATGTATTCCAAGAAATAATATAGTGTAATACGAAGTTCCATACCCTTATTCATATCTATGATATTTAATCAATTGGTAGATTATACATGCTCTTTTACTAACCGTTCAAATTTTGATATAAGAGGTGTGTACACTTCAATAGATAGTAGTAGTAATAAAAAACAAAGTGTATCCTAAGATATGAATTCCAATCCTTGGTATACTTGGGCCTATTCCTATGTGTTTTTAAATTATACTAACATACTTGTGTATATAGACTTATTAAATTGAATTAGGACCTGTTAGAATGTAATTTGATAATAAAAAAGTGGGAAAGCTAAAAAACAAGGCACAACAGACTAAAAAATCATGAAAAAGGGTCATGGGACCCACAAGGTATATGTGATCAAGATTGAAAAAATCAATCTTTCTCACAACCAATATTGAACAACTTGAACATTTCAAGCTAACCTATAACCCTAAAATAAGGAATTAGACATTCTAGATGCATCGAGGGTTGTGTTGGGGAAAATAAATTGGTAAGGTGATCTAGATATGTGAGGGTGGTTATTTTTTTTATCCCAAGATATTGTCCAAGTATTATTATTGCTTGACCTCGATGGGATTCCTATGAACTATAATGATGATACATTCCATTTTTATTTTACGCTACATGATTGGGGTGTCATTAACAACACATGAGTCTTTAGGGTGTAGAAACTATGATTTCATCCCCTAACATTTGTACCAACTCTATACATCTGATATGGGATATAAATTTTGTTTCATTAAGGCCTTAAAAAATTTCTCATAAAGGGTTTCATGAAAACAATGAGTTGAGTGACATCAAAGATGATGGCTGTGAGCGAAGGTTTTAGGAGCGGCGGCATGACTGATGCCCCCAGGGAGGAATGGCCTCTGCCTGGGGGGAATGTGCAGAAAGGTGAAACGGTTTACATCAGTGAGACCTCCAAGTTAAAGAAGGTAAATGGTTGCTTTCCTTAAAGTTAAGACTGACCTATTTTGAAGATTTCCCTAGAGACAGTAAAAGAAGAGGTGGAGTACTTGGCCTCCCACGCTCTGATCTATAAATTCTTGGGCATCAAAATTTCCTCATTGGCTTTGGAAGCCTAGATACGCCGGACATGGCAGATTGAGGGAGACTTTGATATCATACTGGTTGGAAACATCTATTTTATGGTGAATTTTACCTCAGTATTTGACCGAAATCATATTTTTGAGGGAGGCCCTTACTTCTATGAGTGTAATGGTCTTTTTCTCAAACCCTGGCACCTGGGTTTCAACTCGGTTGAAGATCTTCTAGCTTGCGTCCCAGTTTGGGTTCAGCTACCAAGACTCCCTTTGGAATTCTGGTGAGAGGATATCTTGTGCCAAATAGATTCTATGCTTGGAACACCAACAACTATAGCGCACCAAACACTGGATAAAAAGGTAATTTCTTATGCCTGTATTTGTGTTGATATTAATTTGAATAATCCCCTACCAGATTCTTTAGAAATTTGCCTAGACACCTCTTCTTGGGTTCAACAAATTGACTACGAGTCTATTCCCTTTCATTGCCACATCTACCATGTGTATGGCCACCTACATCAGTAATGCCCCATGGCTGCTAGAGACATTGGATCACCTGATGAGCCCTCTAGACCCAAGATGACCAATGAAGTCAAAGGAAATGGTCAGACGAGCAATAGTGGATCGATTCACAATCATCTTGAAAATGCCACAAAAGGAAAATCCCAAGTTAACCCCACAAGTTCAGATCATGGTATGGCAGGCTTCAGGGGACCTGACAAAGATGGATTATTCCCAGTTTGAAGACGTGCTAAGGGCCACAACTAGAAGTGCCCAAATTATGATAGGCAGGCATAGATGGGTTTTAATCAGTTTGAAGCTCTGGATAACATGGCCATTAAAGATGGCATTTCAAAAGTGATTCAGGGAGAGGATACTGAGGCAGCTGATCAACTATCCTTATGTGATGGGTCACAAGACATGGTGGTACAGCAAACCCCAGAATTCCCCCTGGGGCCATAGGAAGATATCATTACAAGACCAATTGCCCCGGGTGATAAAGAGGTTCACTGGGCAGATTTGGTTAAAGACTTGGAAGCTAACAAGAAAGAAAAAGGATCCTCTTTAGCTCTTGGCTTATTGCAAAGACCCTTCAAGAAAGCTTTAGTAACCAATCTGTTAAGAGCTGGTCATCGAAAAGATCAAGACAAAATCAAAATCACATGAGATTTACTAGTAGAGTTAGGGGTTGTTCGGACCCTGGATGAGCATTTCCCCCACTCTACCTCATGATTATTCTCTCATGGAATGTAAGGGGACTACATAGCATCCCTAGACAAAGAGCTATGCATCATTTGGTAATGGAACAACATCCTGATATCCTTTGCCTCCAGGAAACAAAACTTTTTATTGATTCTTGTTCGTCTTGTATGTTCAAAATATGGGCTTCTAGTCAAAGCCAGTGTGTTGGAGCCTCAGGAAGCTCCGGAGGGCTGTCTATGTCTTGGAATCCCAATAAAATAATGCCACTTAACTGGCTGGCTAGTAGCTCGACTCTTTCCATGGTTGCCTCCTCCATAGAGTCTGGTGAACAAATTTTGGTTACCAATGTTTATGCGCCTATGGATCCCTCTGGACAACTCAGGCTATGGGAACATATCCAGTTTGTGAGAAGCTACCACCCTTTCTACCTTGGATTTTGAAAAGATATTTTAATGCAATTGTCAGCCTAGAAGTGAAGAGGGGAGGATTGCCCCGTCTAGGACTGTCTTTGGATATTCTTCGGCAAAATATTGACATCCTGCGCCTCTCAGACGTTAAGCCTTGCAACGGGCTTTACACTTGGAGCAACAGAAGGATTGGCAACACTGGGATCTCTGAGCGCCTGGATAGATTTTTGGTTTCTTGTTTTTGGTGATCTACCTCTACCTCCCTTGTTTTGGAAATTCTCAATTGGAGAGGTTTTGACCACTCACCTATTAAGCTCTCTACCAGCATTATTATTGGTCCAAAGAATCCTCCTTTTAAGTTTCAGCTTACGTGGCTTCGTGAAGCCTCCCTCTATGATCTCATGGCACAATGGTGGGGACATGGAGGACCCAGCTATGAAACTGCTATGTTCTCTTTCGCTAAAAAACTTTAGTTTGTTAAGAGGCAGCTAAAATTTTGGAATATAAACAGCTTTGGCAATCTCCATACTATGAGGAAGAAGGCCCAAAACTAGCTGGATGTGATAACCAGGTAGATTAGAGACTTCGGCTTATTTGAGGAGTTGCGCAGAGCTGAATCTCAAGCATCCAATGTCTTAACTGAGTGGGAACTCTGTGAAGAAATCTTTTGGAAGCAAAAGGCTCGCATAGATTGGTTATAGGAGGAAGACAAGAACACTGCATTCTTTCAAATTTCAGTTCAGGCAAGATGCAATAGGAACTTCATCTCTTTGCTTATCTCCCTGGATGGATCAAACCTGACTTCATCCCAAGCTATATCCAGAGAAGCTGTCTGTTATTTTTCTGCTCTTTTTCAGATAATTTGCCCCCTAATGACCTGGAAAAAAATATAGTTTTAGCATGAATTCCCCCTCTAGTGTCACGTGGAATGAATGACTCTCTTCTATGACCCATTGGCATGGCTGAGGTGGAGGCAGTGGTGTTTAGTATGAAAAGAGGCAAAACTCTAGGGCCTGATGGCTTCCCTATTGAATTCTTCCAGGACTTTTGGAATATTATCAACCAGGATCTCTTGGACGTGGTGCAGGAATCCTTCTCTAACAAAGAAATTCTAAGGGCCTTGAATGCAACCTTCCTTGTCTTGATTCTGAAGAGAGAGCAAACGAACCGGTTGGATTGTTTTAGGCCTATTGCGCTATGCAATGTGGTCTATAAAATCATCACAAAGCTCATTGCGGAATGGCTCAAGGACTACCTCCCCATGATCATATCTGAGGAACAAGGGGGGTTTATTGCTGGCAAACAAATCCTAGATGAAGTGGCTATTGCCTCAGAAACTATTCATTCTATGAGCACTTCTTAGGACAGAGCTATGTTCATCAAGCTTGATCTAACGCAGGCCTATGATAGAGCCAGTTGGAGATTTTTGCAAAAAGTTCTACTTGCCTTTGGTTTTAATCAGGACTGGGTTCATTGGGTGCTCAATTGTGTTACCATGCCTTCCTATTCAGTTCTTATTAACGGGCAGCCCTCTAAGATTTTTGGGGCATCTAAAGGTCTCCACCAAGGAGACCCCCTGTCGCCTTACTTGTTTATCATTCTGGCTGAGGGGTTAGGGTGGCTTATCAAGGTCAGAGTGTCTCTAAACATTATGCAGGGTTGGCAGTGGGGGAATGGATTAACCATGTCCCACCTCTAGTTCATTGATGATACTATCCTGGCAGGGAAAGCATGGGTTAGAGAAGCGAAAGCTTTCAGAGGCACCTTGGATGATTACCTGGCAGCTTCTGGACAAAAAATTAATGAGCACAAATCATCCATTTTTTTCTTCAACACCCCTGGGCCTATACAGAGGAGGATAGCTAATATTCTAAGGTTTCAAATTCAAGCTCTTCTATTGATTTATTTGGGGATTCCTATTGTTCTGGGAAGGTAGCCAAGACTCTTTTGGCAGAATGTGCTGGACAAACTCAGCCAAAGAGTTAATCACTGAACACACAGATGGCTCTCTACGGCTGGGAGGGTCACACTCTTGCAATCGGTGATTCAGTCTCTTCCCACCTATCACCGTATGATTTAGGCTGCCCCTATGTACTTCCTGAAGAAGTTTGATGATCTTTCCCACCAATTCCTTTGGAATGGTAATCTGCAGAATTCCAAATGGAGTCTCATTAACTGGGAAACCATGTGCAGGCCAAAGAAGGAAGGTGGCCTTGGATTACACTCTACTATTTTGGCTAGCCAAGCTCTGTCTGCCAAACTCTATTGGCACTGGTGTTCTAATAAATCCCACATCTGGGCTCGCATCCTATTTTTCAAGTACTTTCCTAGCATGGAACCAGTGGATGTCCCTAGGTTGCCTCTTGAGGGAAGTGGCTCCATGGTGTGGCATACCCTTAAGCTGGGAGCTCAGTTGGTGAAACGCAACCTTTTCTAGATTTGTAATAGTGGCAAGGAGACCCTCTTCTGGGAAGACTCCTGGGATGGATCTCCTCTGATCCTATCATCTCATCCTCATTTGCAACCTCTGTGTGATGCTCTTCAAGCTGCTAGATGGAATACTGTTGCCCACTTTAAGGAAGACTTCAATCTGGGTATGTCTACGGGATATAGGTGGAAGAGTTCTTCTGATTGGCCACCTGGTGGCTCTTTGGAAGAGAGGATGGAATTTTTTTAGATCCTTATTTCTAGACGATGTAGCTCCATACATGGCCAGGATGTTTTAGCTTGGGGAACTGATCCCACTGGGCAGTATTCAATTTCGATGGGTTATCTGGCCCTGACTAAGCAATTGTTTGGAGAAGCCGCTTTTCCATGGGGAAAGAAAATATGGAATCAGTTTGCCTGGCTCAAATGTAATTTTTTCCTCTAGACTTTAGTTTACAATAGATGTCTTACTTGGGATAACCTGTGTAAACGTGGATTCCAGGGGCCGTCTAGATGCATGTTATGCTCTAGTGGGGAGGAGAATGGCTCGCATCTCTTCTTCTAATGTCCCTTTGCTAAGCAAATTTGGCACCTTTGGTGGGAGGCGTGGGGTTGTCCTTACTAGCATGCATCTTCGCTATCTGAATTTTGGAGAAGGTTGGGTCATCCTCCATCTTCTACCTTATTGCTACAGATTGCTTGGATGAGTAGTCTCTCTTTCATCTTGTGGAACATCTAGCTTGAGAGGAATCGACGGATCTTTAGGGAGACTCAGCTAGAACTCAATGCCCTCTGGCAAAAAATCATTAACTCTTTGCAGGAAACTCTACTGGCAAAGGGATATAGGCTGCAAAGCCTCGGGCTAGAGGATGCTAATATTTACACTCAAATTTTTGTGCATCCACTACTCCCCCCTGCGTCAGGTCTCCCACCTGACCTGCGATGAGAACTAGACAACAATTGTGTCTAGTTAGTCGGCTGGGAAGGTGGACGCCCCCTGCACCTGGTATAATTAAGATCAACACAGACGGTTCATCGAGGGGGAATCCAGGTGAAGTTGGGATTGACGGTGTGGGGCGTGACAGCACCAAAAATATCTAATTTCTCTTTTCTATCTACAAAGACTGGTTTACCAATAACCTTATGGAAGCTTTGGCTATCTTGTAGGCTGTGGAATTTTGTTGCCAATATGGCTGGTCCAAAATTATTTGTGAGTCAGATTCTCAGATTCTTGTTAATCTATTAAATAGTCGTAAGGTTGTTATTGTGGACTGGTAGTTAGATGTTGTTACTCAAGAGATTCTTTAGCTTTGCATTTCCTTGGATTTTGTGGAATTCAAGCATATTCCTTGGGAATGGAACGGGGTCATTGATTGTCTCACCAAATGGGCCTCTGAGTAGGGGCCTCGTTGGAACATTCTAGAGCTTAGAAGTTTGCCTTTTGATTTCTCTTAGAAACTGGCCCAACTGGTGGACCAGGATAAAGTCTTGTAATTTCTCTTGTCTCTTTTATTTTTGAATAAATTTTTACCCCTTTTAGTTTTTTTTAAAATAAAAAAAACAACGAGTTGAGTATAAATGCTAAGCCATTATACATAACCATCAAGGAATTCAAGGTACCTTCAATAGGGGATGTATCTCTATATGAATATATCAATACCTGGATCTCTTCTTCAATAGATTTTGTGCCCTTTGAGGACCATATAGTAAACTAATGAAAACTTTAGATTCAAACATTTTAGCAAAAACAACTTCACTGATGAATGGGTGCAAAGGTAATAGCCTCTGAAGATTGACTCACACATATACACTTTGAGAGAGTGGGTCTTTCACCTAAATTTAAATAATTTTATTAAAATGAATCTTAAAATTTCTCCTCTCAAATTGAGTATATTGAAGGCTCGATGATTGTGATGCATTCCTGATCTACCACTAAGATAGGATCATGTACTTAGATAATTATTTTATTGGATATTGTGTTAAAAATCATTATGATATCAAAACCAAGTCAAAAACTAATCCAAGTCATAAAAAAATTTATACCACACCTACAAGATGAGGCATTAATCTACCCAATTTTTGGGCCATCTTTATCTCATCTTAGCATTATGATGACAAATTTACCATTATGTTTTTTGTGTGGTACCATTATAGTTTCCAATTCCAAAAACAATTCAAAACCAAGATCCAAACTCTTGTCTACACCATGTCATTATGCCATCCATTTTATTCCAAACCTAGTCTTAATTCCAATTTAAAGCCCAATTTCAAACCAATTCTACACCAAATTCTAAAATATTATCCAAACCATTATCATTATGCTTTCCATTTTGTTCCAAACCAAACCTAAATTTCAATTCTAGTTCATGTCCCAAAGTCAATAGTCAACCAAGGTCAACTATTCCAAATTCAAACATTTCATTTTCAAGAGGTTAGAACCTAGTTCAGTTAAGGTCAAACATTCAAATTAAACCAATCTCAAACACTTTCAAGACCCAAACATTAAATACTTGTATCTTTTTATGAGACACAAACACTTGAAATCATTTGATATACTAAGATTTAAGCACCCTTTTGAAAACAAGTTTGATTCACACACCTTTCTTATTTGGATACGTACATTGACAAAAATTAATTGAACTATTCCACTTTGACAATTGCATACCCATTTAAACATTCAACATCAAACCAAATCAACATTATCCTAAGTCTAAATAATTTCCACATTACACTTTCAAGATGAGGCATACCCTACCCAATTTTCAAGCCATATTTATCTCATCTTAGCATCATGTTGGTTGATTGTACCATTATGTTATTTGTGTGTATCATTATAATGTCCAATTAAAAACCATTTAAATTAGGTCTATTTGGACCCAAATCCAATTTGGAATCGATTATTCACATTGGGTCTCTTTTGACCCCATACCTATTTTAAGCCAACCAAAACCAATTTAGGTTCATCTTGAATCATGTACCAAACCAATTTTGAAACCAAATCTAAGTCAAAGACTAATTTGGTTTATCTTGAACTATGTACGAATCCATTCAAATCTAAATAAGGTTCATATTGAACCACATTATAATTTTAATTCTAAAATTGGTCAACTTTTGAAAAATTAGACCAAAGTCAACCATTTGAGGTCAAAATATTGAAATCAAACTAATTTAACATTCCAACTCAAGTTAACTTTGACCAAAGTTAACTTGAAAGCCACACATTGAAATAATGCTAAATCAGGCATATTTTAACCAAATCTAATTATTCTAAATCAATCACCATAGCAATTCACATCACTTCATGTCTTTTCATTCAATCTCCTACACTTGTCAGTTGGGAATGATGAAGTCATTTAATCCATCCTTTCTTTCATTTGAATCATATCAAGTCATTTCACCCTCTTTGGGGCTAGGCCAAGCAAAGACAATTACATTGAATCAAATCCACCCTCTTTGGGCCCATTTCATTTAAGACCAAGAATACCCCATTTGGTCCTCATTTCAATCTAATCCAATCCATCATAGTTTGGGCCATCACATCTAGTCATTCTAACCTACTTGGGGCCATCCTATCCTATCTAATCTACCCTTTTTGGACAAATTCTAATTTAGTATATTACACCCTTCTTAATCCCATTTGAATTAAAGACCAAGACCACATTGTTTAGGCCCATTTTAACCAAAAAATAAGACCACACTCTTCGGGGCCAATTTATTCCAATCCCATCCATTTACATGTATCTTTGCTTGGGAGAATTAGTTCAAGGTTAGTTTGAGTCACAGAGTCTCACGATCCTAAACTTATTATAGCATGGCCATTCATACGTCAAAAAAAAAAAGATCAAATCTTAAAAATTAGCCAAAACCTATCTCATTTTGAGTCCACTCTTGACATTTTGTCCAATAGTATGCAAACCATTCCATTCTTAAAACCATAATAAATCCAATAGTCCATATATATTATATTATTTACCCTCTAAGGGTTCTTATCTATTAATGACCCAAGTGTGTCCAAGTCTGATAACTACTCGATTGGGATATGTCATGATCCCTTTTCCAAGCATAATAAAAACATTCACTTCCAAATCAAGATCAATATAGTCAACCATTGTCAATATTTTTGTTGAATCAACCATTGTCAATATTATTTGAAAGGTTGATTATTATCAATCAAAATCTCATTATTCATCCATTGCCAAATAATACCCATTTTAGAAAATTCCTTTATCCCAAAGACTTTATTTCCAAGTAAAAAGTGAATAGGGTACTTATGGACAATGAAATCCACATGCCCTCTTTGTGGCTACATTTACATTATAAGTAGGTGTATACACATAATATTTTCACACTTTTAACTATTACTGATGATTTACATCTTATAGAAACCCATCACGATTCAATATCTCTGAGTGCATCCCTTAAGAGGTGCATCGAGAAAGGGGTGGGCAGACCTTTGGTGCTTACAAGATTGTTGTCCCTTATTTCCATATTATTCTCTATCCATTCAACTCCTAAAACCTTTCCATAAGCTATCTCTCCTTCCTTACACATTCCTCTAGTATTTTCCTCTTTTTATCCTTCTTTCCCTTGCCTAGTACCCTTTTTACCTATTTAGTAAGCTAGGTCAACTTGGTCGATGTAGCACAGTTTGGGGTCACTTTAGCTCTTTAGGCCTAGTTTCCATTTGGGTGACCTAACACAAACTTCAGACATTAGCCTAATGATGTGCTAGGTTGACCCAGTTGACCTAGCACAACTGACATGTCCAAGTGATTTTTGAGCTAGATACTCCTATATATACAAGGTCATTTCAATCATTTTCATATGAATATAATCAAGAATTATTATTCGCTTGCGCTTCTTCACAAGTTGATCTTCCACCATTCTACTTGAGGAGTCTTAGCTTTTAGATAGGTCTTAGATTATTTGGCCTAATAAATTGATCCTTATGAACCACAACAACCTCTTGCAAAGCCCCATTGGTTAAGGGAGAGATTGAGTTGCGATGGGTTCACATTTAGGTAAGTATATTTTAACTTTGTTCTCCTCTCTTTTAGTAAATAGAAGTAGAATAAGCGTTGGATATAGTAATATTACTCTTAATATTACATGTATTAGGGTGTTACTCATAATTAATTTATTTTAAGTTCCCTATACATGTATTTGATTGCTTTGCATCCAACCCCTTACTATGTGCCACAAGCTTTGGTGAGCACTAGATTAGTTTACTTTTATTTTTATTAGATTAGTTTAATTTTTTGTTCATTATCATAAGTTAATATACAAACCATAGGAATATTTGTAACCCTACCTAGCATGATGTGTTATGACAGATGATACAAGTGATCCCCTAATCAAGTCTAGCAGATCCTCATATTGGTCATGCTCACACTTAACAAGTGTGTGCCCCAATCAAAAGTGTCGGTGTATCTATCTTATCTGATCCAAAATTGATTCGTATATAGCATAAAATTTTGATTGTATACATTTTCGTGAACCTGATGTGAATCCTATTCCACAGCTAGTTGGATTATCTTCACATCTCCATTTTTATCTCTTTTCTTACTAGTACTAACAAGATTTATTTCACGTATTTTATTATTTTTTATAATTAATTTTATCATAATTTTATCACTTATTTATTATTTTAATTCTATACTTCATCATGAATCCAATGCATTTTAAGGTTTGTAAAACAGATGAGTATAACTAAATATATAGGCAAAACAATTTTCTTGTCTGTTATACTAGGTTGACTTGGTCGACCTAGTGCTTTTTCTGACCTCTGTACACTATGCTAGGTCAACCTGGTCGACCTATTATTGTCTTCATACCCTTTTTTGTGATAGGTTGATCGGGTTGACCCTGTACTATTTTCTTTCTTCTGTGCTTTCCAATTTAGCTTTTTGCTTTCCTTATATGTCTGATTTAGTTCTCTGTCTATCATTCTTATTGCTTAACATTATTTTCCTTTTATCCTCAAGCATCATGTCCCTCATTATAATCTTCTTGGATAACTTAACTCCATTTAGACACTCTATGGGGTTCTCTTTGTTTCTTATCCTTTACTATCTCTTCTTCATGTTTTTAGTTGTTGGGGCTTCTTGTGATGCCCTTCCACACATTACTTTAATCTTTGAGGCATCTTATGATGCCCACCTTCATGTACTTTCAAATTTTGGAGCATCTTTCAATTCCCATTCCTACATCCACTTACCCTTTGGGGCATATTGTGATTCCCACTCTTATTCTCCATTACATGCTACCAAACTAATTCAACTCCAAACCTTTCGAGACACATATGCTTGTCTCTCACATACTCATCCTTGATATAGTTGTTAATGTAGGATTATTTTACTTCTTGTCATGATTTTCTATCTATATCTCTCTAACACTTTTTTCAGGTTACTTAAGCACAGGTCTTTTCCTTTATAGCAGTTCCCTCTTATTCACAAACCTTTAGTCCTCCCTTTTTGGTCTTTTGGTTTCTTGATGTACCATAGTCTTCATTATCTTATTTTTCATTCTCCTTATGTTTACCAATTTTGATTTGGTTCCCCTTAGGGTTTTTTTTTGTGAGTTGCTTTGTAAGACTATGGATAGGAACTGGCTTCCCTCACCCATAGTCTCTGTATTGGCACCCCTTAGGGTTTTTTTGTGAGTTGCTTTGTAAGACTATGGATATGGTTCCCCTTAGGGTTTTTTTGCGTATTGGCATCCCTTGGGTTTTCCTTTTGTGAGTTTCTTGGTAATATTGTGGATAAAACCTATCCCTCCTCATAAAATTACCTTTATTTTCATGTTCTTTGTGTTTCTTGTTATTTAGACATTAGCTTTTGCTTCTTTTACTAGATGGAATCTATAAACAATCTATGTTAGCATGTTTTCCTTCACTTCCCATAGTCTTATGATAAGGAATCACACCTTTAGTATCATTGTATTCCTTTTTTCCCTTTGTTACATTTTTTGCAATTTGAAGAAATTTAAATTTGTTACATGTGTCATTTTCCTCTTGATGTCCCCCTTTCGTTCACCTCCACATTTGGATAAAAGGGGTCAAATTCAAGATAGAAATTTTATTTCACCTGGATTTGAGAGACTCTTAGACCCCATGCTTTTTTATTTTCTCTCTCTTATCACCCTTATCCCAAAGTTTTCTAATGAAATTCATCTGTAGCACCCATGTTTGGCCTTCTAAATCTGTATGGAGGAAGAATTTAAAAAAAGAAGTTAAAAGCCAATCATTTGAAAACAAAAGGCAATGATATATAAAAGGTAGCATGCAAATCTTAAAAGTCTAATTACATGAAAATACATGATTACAAGCACATCTTCTATCTCCAATCGAAGCTCAAACTCCATAGTCAGTTTCACATAGAACCAAAGTCCTTTGGGGTGTGATAGGTCAGTATATTAGAATAGGGGATTTCAAAAAAATCTATAGTGCTACCTTTCTCACGTAAGTACCTAATCTTCACAGTAGACTAATAGCTCTGTAAGTGGTCCTAAAGAGTAGGGAACACATCATAAGGAGGTAGGTCTATTTTAATTTTCATGCATATAGCCTTAATGAGATGATCTATATATTCCATTTGTTGACCTAAGAATTGTGTAGCTAAGAGAAGTTCTTTAGAGTCCTTAAGGTCGACAGTCCTCTTATTTTGACAAACCAAGTTTTAGTATCTTGACTTTGATAAAGAGTTCCTCTACCTTGTTTTTTATTTCATTTTCCTCTCCACCCCATTTCACTCCCCCCCTTGATAGACAAATTGTGATTCTAAATTTGTTTTCCCTCTTCTTTAAATTCCTTTTTCTTCATTTATTAAAAACATGCTAACACTAATTTTTTTCATTTTAATCTATCTTTATATGCAAAACAACATGTTTGAGAAACTATGGATCATTTTCATCATGTTCTGTATATTTACTAAAACTAATTTTCTTTCCTTTTCTCATTTATCTTGATTTTGTTATTGTAGACACTTGAGTTTTCACCCTTTTTACATTATTACGTGAGATGTGGATTGTTACTTCTCACCCAAACCTATTGTTTTCCATTTTATGCATCAGCTTTTTCCATTGATGATTGAGATGTAGATTGTTACTACTCACTCATCAATGTTGTTTTACCATTTTTATTTTTGAATCCTCTTTTTACCATATTGTTTTACATGTATCCTTGATTTGATTTGGTGAGTTTACCTTTTCTTACTTGAGGTTTACTAGTTTTATTTTTTTGGTCTTTAGTAGCCTTGGCTTTTTGGTTACCTGATTTACTCTTTTTTGACTTGGTCATTTGGTCTAACATAACACTTGTCACCTAGCTTGCCAAATTTCCAAGTACGTCCCATACACATAGCACCAGTTATCTTAGATTTTCTTCTACTTATTTGTTTTTACTCCTTAGTTTTATATTTTTGGGTTTATCCAAAGTAGTCTCTGTGCCCTCCAAAATCAAAATGAAAACACAACTAACAAACATCCTACGATAAAGGTAAGTCAAGATACACATCATTTACTTTTCAATTGTTTACTTTTTATTTAGTTTCCTTTTCTATCATTTAGTTTCAGTTATTTTATGCTTTTTAAAATACTACAATTTTTTTATCATCAGCCTTGTGTGTGTCCTTATGTGATTTCTTGAAGCCTCATCCCCTGTTACACTTTAGTGACACATGATGATCTTCGAGTGGGGCATATGTATATACATAATATTTTCACACTTTTGTTGATTATTAACACTTTACATCTTGTAGGAACCCATCATATCTCTCTAAGTGCATGCCTTACAAGGTGCACCAAGAAAGGGGTGGATAGACCTTTAGTGCTTCACAATATTGTTGTCCCTTATTGCCATATTATTCCCTATCCATTCAACTCCTAAAACCTTTCCCTAAGCCATCTCTCCTTCCTTGCACATTCCTCTAGTATTTTCCTCTTTCTATCCTTATTTCCCTTGCTTAATACCCTTTTTACCTATTTAGTAAGCTAGGTCGACTTGGTCGACCTAGCATAGTTTGGGATCACTTTAGCTCTTTAAGCCTAGTTTCTATATGGATGACCTAGCACAAAATTTAGGCATTAGCCCAATAATGTGCTAGATTAACCTAGTTAAGCTAGCACAGTCGACATGTCCAAGTGATTTTTAGGTCAGATACTCCTATATATACAAGGTCATTTTAGTCATTCCCATATGAATGCAATCAAGAATTATTATTCGCTCATGCTTCTTCACAATCTACTCTTCCACCATTCTACTTGAAGAGTCTTAGCTTAGGTTTCTTATTTGGATAATCTTAGTCTTGTGGATAGGTCTTAGATTATTTGGACTAACAAAGTGTTCCTTACAAATCACAACAACCTCTTATGAAACCCCATTATCCAATGGAGAGATTGAGTCATGACAGGTTCACATTCAAATAAGTATATTCTAGATTTGTTCTCCTCTCTTTTAGTAGATAGAAGTAGCATAAGTGTTGGCTAAAATAATATTACTCCTCATATTACATGTATTAGAGTGTTACTCATACTTTATTTGAAGCTCCCTATACATGTATTTGATTGCTTTGCATCTAACCCCTTACTTTGTTCCACAAGCTTTGGTGAGCACTAGATTAGTTTAGTTTTCTTGTTATTAGATTAGTTTACTTTCTTTTTTATTATTATAAGTGAATATAGAAACCATAGGCCTCTTTTAAGGTTGTTGTATGATTGTGTTAAATTGTAGGCTTTATAACCCTACCTAGCATGATGTGTTATGACAAATGATACAAGTGATCCCCTAATCAAGTCTAGCAGATCCTCATATTGGTCATGCTCCTGCTTAACAAGTGTGTGCCCCAATCGAAAGTGTAAGTCTAATCTATCTTATCTGATCTAGGATTGATTCATGTGCACCATGCAATTTCAATGGCATATAGTAGGTTCCATTTTAGAACCAACATTATTGTTAGCATCAACATCAGAATTGGGTTCCATTTGTGAACCAATCATAGATTTAGTATCAAAAGTAAAACTAGTGTCAGTATCAACATCAGATTCAGATCCCCTTGAGTCAAAATAAAATTTATTATAAAAATATATTAGTGTATATTATGACATTGGTTATACACTTTTATTAGATCCACTTAAGCTATAATCAATCATAAAATCAAAATACCTTAGTATATGTTACGACATCAGCTATACACTTCTGGAAGATTCAATTAAAAATTTTTGTGATCCTTTTACAAGTTTTGAGGAAGCTTCATTCAACATAGACACAAGTTATCATAATAGCATTTGTTATGATTGTGTTTCTTTTTACCCTTCCATTGACAATATACAAGTCTTTCATATTAACTGGCCAAGCCATTATATTGACATCCAATAACCCACAAACCAAGATTGAGACCAACATAATCACACATTATATCACCTATTCTATGTAAACATCTCTGTGGTACAATTTTTAGGGAACTAATAAAAAGTTTAAGTGGAAAAAAATCTCTTAGTGAAACCTTTTTTGAGATGCTAGGGGACAATCAAAGTTTAAACTTAGCATCTTCTATTGAAACCTTGTTTGAGGTGTTAGATTATAATCAAAATAAAAAATTAGAATCCTTTATTGAAATGTTGCTTAAGGTGCTAAGGGGAAAACAAAATAAAATATCAACATCCTACTATCATCAAAATTTTCACCCTTGAGGAGGTTATTCAAGCCTTCTCACTTAGGTGATAGCATGGGAACAATCCTAGGTTGTGGGTGACCTAAAGAGTGGATTAAACCTTTAGATAGGGTTAAATCCTTTTATACATCACTTAAGAACTATAAACTAAGCCTATTACTTGAAAGGTAAAATGGATAGAGAGAACTGAAAGCAAACTAATTAGGGAGTTGATACACCAAAACTATTTACCACTACCATACATTTATAGATGCACAATGAGCTTGTATCTAACCTGTTCATACACTAATTCTAATATATTACTCTTTCATCAATATTTTAATATGGAGGTGGTGGATGATGATTAGGTGAGGAGGGATATTTTTCTAGAGGTCTGAAATACACTAATGGAATATTACCTCACTTAAACTTCACAAAACTAATTAAACACTCCATATGACCTGCAAGAGTGAGTTCAAAATGCACATAGATGAGAGAATGAGACAACATTTCAAGGAGAATTAAATAAATATTAGACAAGATCAATCATTATTACATAAACACTAAAATACAATCATAAGGAAAGGTGAAACTAGCTCATTTATATCTTTAATAGCTTACAAGAAGAGTAGGGCTTCACCATACTCAAGTGGAAGATGAATAAAATGCAAAAATTAGGCATATTTAAAGAAGAGAATGAGAAGGAGAGAGAGGAGAGGTGTTGGATAATTTCATGAAAAATGTTATCTCATGAGGAAATAAGTTACAATCAATATTCAAGTTTCTTCAAACTGATAGGAACTGACATTTCTTTGAAAAGCTTGCCTGATTCAAATGGAGACTAGAATGACAAGTCTCTATTTATATCTTAGGCCTATTTATTTCCTTGAGTAATATTATCATAACTTGAAAACATTTAAAAAAGTTTTTAGAAGATCATTATACCCCTATTCAATCTCAAAATCATCTCCAAGATTGATACGCAAGCGCATTAGGACTATTAGGAACACTTGATGGCATATATGTGTACCATTATGTATCTTGAAACCTCTAAATGGTGTTGCAATAATTTTAGACCTTCTTATTAGTATTTATAATAATATTTTCCTACCTTATCTATATTTTATATTGTTCCAAGGTATCTCATTATATCTTTACTCTATCAAATTTCATGAAAGGCCACCAAAAATTGCATTTTTAGGCCTACAATAGTCAATTCTAAGCCAATTTTTGTACCATATTAGCCCACACGTTATAAAAAAATGGCCTATTTAGGTGCACATGAGACATATATAAGTCTCCCTAATCATTTAAAATCCATAAAAATGCATTTTAAGTCATTTGAGGAGAAAACATAGTCATCAGGTCATTTGCAGGGTGTTAGAAAGGTTTTAGGCTTGTAACCTTATTAAGGATAGTTCATAAAGATATGGATCCTAATATATTTAACGATACCAAAAATTATGAGGGAATAGACTCCATAAACACCTAATAACACCATTATATCCCATGCACCTACTCATGTGAATTCTCAAGTGCCAAAATTGACCTTTCAAGTAGGATATGCCTATTTGAGAGCTCAAGAAGGATGATTTGGCATAATATGACATTACCCTAATTAGTTTTGGACTTATACACCTCATTTATTTCTATTTAAATTTTTTTGAGGTATTTAATTTCTATTTTACCCTATTCCATTCCTTAAATTCACTGCAACCAATGTTAGCCCATGATTAGGGTTTGAGAGTAATATTTTGTTAGTGGCCCTAACAATCTTGTTTTGTTTTTTTATTCCTCTAAAAATGGATCCATATTTTATGTTATATTATACCATTACATTAAACATATCTTCTTACCATAAAAAAACAAAATATAAATACAAAAGATGCATATTTTCTTCATAATTTGATCACAAACCTATAGGTCTTCAATTAGGCCTACTACCTGACTATTCTTTGAGAGTATCTTTCTTACGTGTTTTGTATTAAATAAATGGGATCAATACATTTTTAAAAATTATATCTCATTTAATATTAAACACAAAATATCTTGTATCTCATATTTGAAACATAGGGTACATTTTCACATAGGCAAGCCTGTAGGTCTGTGTTTAGGCTCCATGACTGCAATTCTAAATGTAAATCCTTCTTTTAGATTTGTGTCACTTTTATTATTATAAAAAGTGTTAGATATTCTATTCATAATTATCATGTATTATCTATATAACTCTTAACCTTATTACACCTCACCATATGTGCCCTTTGATCATACCATTTACAAATAGATTGTAAGTGGTCATTTAGGCCTTTTTTGCTAATAGGCTTGCCAAGTTGAGCTCCCTAAATAATATACCCTTATTGAGAATTTTTTGTCTTATTTAAAATCTCAGTCACATTCCTTTTTGAACCATAAAACCTTAAAACCCCTAAAATAATAGTCACCAACATACTCATTTACTCTTACTACCTATGACATGCCTATAAGTGGTTACTAGGTCAAAAGAAACCTTCTTTCCTCTTAAACACCCCATTTTGAGCCTAATTTGCCATTATTTGAAAAGTGAAACATTATTTTAATATCTTTTGCATCATTCCATTGGGGTCAAATTTACTTGGATATCTATTTGAAACCCTCACAGTCTTTTTTTTAGGTTCACATAATCCACTTAGTTTACACAGTCCACTTGAATGCAAATTGAGCTGATATTTGAGCTTTCATAGGATTCAATGTTTTAGAGATGTTTTAAAACTAAAGAGGACATAATATCATGTTTTTTAAATACCATGTAAAATCTTAAAACAATAAAGAGGACATAATATCATGTTTTCAAAATACCATGTACACTCTCGATTAAAGCCATTTTGTGTCAATATTGACCTAGAGGTCTATAGACTTGTAAGTCCACAAAACCCTCTTGATCTTGGCCTAAAAAAACATCAAAACCCTTGAATTATAAATTTTATCACATGGACTACTTTATTGATAATGATTTTCAATGATATATGAATATGGTAATTTTATTTCAAAGGTATTGGCCAACAAAACACATTCTCAATTGATCAGGGTTATATCCACCATGGCTACAAGTTTCAACTATCTCAAATATACATGCATGATTTTTTTTCCTCCTTGAATTCCATTGATTCAATTATGTCTATATAATTATGATGGATATTTATAAATTTGAATCAATTGGAAACCATCTCATTTAATTCATCATATACACCAAGACACTTCACAACCCTTGCAAACTTGATTGTCATGCTTAACTAGAAACTCAAGGCTATTTGGCATTACTCAAAACATGATATTATAAGGGTCAAAGAGTGTTCAAGATTCATTCCATAAACATATTCATACATCACTAGGATTCAAAACTTTGCATTTGGATAAAATTGATCTTGGTGGGGTTTTAGTCCTCCTTATACACCCTTAACTTCTCAATGATTATTCATAAAGTTAAGGAGCTTAATCAGAGAAAAAATCACATAAAGTGGAAGGGAATTAGGTTCCACACTTATACCAAGATCTTAGGCTCCAACTTTCTCTCTCCTAGAGTGCCATTCACAAATCGGTTGGCCTCTTAAGGCTGCTAAGAAGCTCGATGGAGAAAATAATGGGTTTTATGCCTTGTTTAACTCTGTAACTCCATGTTTGCATGGATTTGGGTATAAGAATACCATGGGGGACCTTCAAGGAGTTTTTACACTACCCATTGATATAAAAACTCTACAAAAAACCTACAAAAGCATGTTTTTTTAAGAATCTACCTATTCTACCCTTTAGAACCATTGAAGATGATGAACTAGGTGAATATTTAGCTTCCCCTAACTTGTATAGAGGTGGAGAAGTGTGTTAAAACATTTCCCACCTCTATTTTCGTGTTATAATATGATGAATGAATAGTTATAAAAGGGATTCCAACATTGAAAACAATTATTTAAGACATTTGAAGGATATGTATGGACAAGTACAACATGATATCATAACATAGGTGTTAGATGACTTAAAAAAACTCCTATCCCATGATATAACATTCATAATTACTCTTTACTACAAAGGATCATCTCAAAATTGGAATGTAGATTAAGATTAAAGTAAACGAAATACTTTATTCTTATCAAAACTACATTAATCTTTCTAAATTAATTGAAATACAATGTGATCATTTTACTAGTTTTACTCCTTAACTAATTTGGTCATATTTAGATCATGGTTCTTCCTGGAGGGGTCACCACCTTGCCTCCTTGAGCTTGATTCCTCATTGAGTTGATTTCACACTTAACCTTAAATTTTTCAAATTTACCTTAAACAATGCTTAATCTTAATCTCTCAAAGTACACACATTAAAGGGTGCATCAAGAAAGGGGTGGACAAACCATTGGTGCTTTGTAAGATTATTGTCCCCTATACCACCACTTTTTATCTACACAACCGTCATATATACAATTCCCTAAGCCTTGCCACATCTCTTACACACTCCTCCATGCAATTCACTGCCTTACTTATCCCCTACCTTAGCCTGAAACCCTTTTTGATAGTTTATAATACATTGTAAGCATGGGTCAACCATGTATCTAATTTTTTAAAATCATGTTACAGGTCTAATTAGGCCTTGGCTGACCTAGACTGGGACCTATCCTTATTATCCTTACATACACAAACAACCTATTGCGAATCAACTATTAGGAATTAAATTTTACATTCTGTTAGTTTTTGTATTTATCAAAAGCTAAATAGTAATTGGTTAGTGTGTAACCATATAGAGAATATGATAAGATATTGTTGCATATAGTGTTTGTTAGATATATATTACAAAGAGAGTTTTTAATATATTATTATTGTACGAGTTTTTTATGTGAGATTTTATAGGGATATGTGAATCCCTTATTATAGGAATTATAGGTCCTATATATTTGTGTAATGTCCCATATTGATGAATATTTAGATAGTATAATATAATATTATTATCTATGAGTTTTGATATCTTTGTATTCATCTCTATGATTTGGCATTATCTTCTATGTTAATATGCTTAGATTTGGATCAACTCCATTATGTGGTATCAGAGTAGTCAAGATCAGGAATATCAATGAGAGTATGGGGTAGCTGTACATAATAGAAATTATTAAATCATCTTCACTATGATGTTCAACTGTTAAGGCACATATCTCTATTTAATTTATGGAATGCATCAACGTTAAATGTAGAGGAGTAAATAAAATCAGATATTGAATATAAGTTACACTCAGCTTATATGTTATGTCATATTTGGGTGACATCTAACCTGCTTGGATTTTTCAATCTCAAACTAGTTTAAGATCTATTAATATACAAAAAACTATGCATTTATAACCTACAAACAACATTAGACTTTGATTATTTTTGCATCTCTAAGAATTGAGAAAATCATAAAAAATTTCTACAGTCTTCGGTCACCAATACACCTGGTGGTACATCATTCTATGAAAGGAATCTATTTCCAGATGTACTGTTGAAAGTGATGTGAATATGTTACAAACATATCCTTGATGAAATCATTATTGCATCCCAGATATGCACTCGATTCATCAACTTTAACATTGATAGTCTTGAGAATATGCATCTTTGCTTTGCTTCTTTTAGGTTGAAGTCTTCTCATACATTTGCCATGATAACCTTTATTGTTATAAAGACATTCGCAGGTTCTATCATTTATACGTTTGTGTGAACTATCTTCCTATGTTTGGTCAATGTTATTGGTGTGTAATATCACATAATATCATTTGTTTAGTGTAAGTCATTTTATTATTAAGTCAGAAGCCTGTATATGTTAATAACTCTTGTTTAGTTTTATTTTTATAAATCCAATATGTAATTTGATTTTTAATAAAGTGTCAAAATTTTATATTAGTTAATTCACTATTTAAATTTTAGGAGTCTATTTTTATTTTTTAAGTCAAAGGCTCGTTGAAATTTTCACAAAGCAATGTGTCAAAGTCTTGTTTAAAGTTTTTTAAGTTATCATTAATATTTTTTTCGATAAGTTGATTCATTTAGTTTAGTCTATGTTTATAGATTAAGCTTTTGATAAAAGATTTTAAGTTTTAAAGTCAAGTTTAGAGTTTATTTAATCAAAGTTAAAGTCAATATTAAAAATCAAAAGATTATAGTCTTGTCAAAATAATAATGAGTCAAGTGTTAGAGTTGTTTTCTTATATTAATTATGTGTGTCAAAATTGTCAAACCCTTTATTGTAAAGGACACACTATCACTTTTATGCAATGTCCTAAGTCAAATATCAAATGTGTCAGTCCTATGAGGAAGACCCAATTCTATTCAAAGTGACATGCATCTGAGCTACATCAACATACCAGCTA
The DNA here is from genome assembly GCA_037957365.1 of Torreya grandis. Classification (NCBI taxonomy): domain Eukaryota; kingdom Viridiplantae; phylum Streptophyta; class Pinopsida; order Cupressales; family Taxaceae; genus Torreya; species Torreya grandis. The sequence goes on along the minus strand of JARHVA010001195.1, from coordinate 319,913 downwards.
AGTGAATCAGCGTCATCAACTAGAGGTTGGAGGATACACAGAGGAAAGAGGTCTTTCAATGACCTCTCATCAGTTGCCAACAATGGGGTTGTACCAATGTTTTGGTGACATATATAATGTGATGTGTTTTTTATATAGTTTCCACTGTGTGTTTGCAAAATATGAATAGAAGAATAATGCCTGATCATGTAATGTAATTTGTGTGTAAATTTCAAACATGATTCCCTAAGGTGAAAACATTATGAAAAGACAAAAAACATCAATATAAGTTAATTCATGGATCTTGAAAGGGTTTGTGGTAGAGAACCAAAAAACCATAGGAGGTGAACATTGTTTTGACAATAGTTAGGAGAGCAGCTACTACAGAGATCATGTGACTATCTTATTTATAGAGATGACCCCTATGCGACATACATATGGTCACATAAATTAAATATGGGATGCATTCCTTCGTATAATAGTGTTCATATACAACAAGATTGCATCAGTAGTATGTAGACATCAGAATATGTGATGGCATAAAATTATGTTCATGTCAAGGTTTGTGGTAAACCTGTAAAACCATGGGAAGAGTGAGGCTCTCTTCATATTAAGGTCATGATCCAAATAGGGCATGCTACAATGGGTGAGCATACTACAGATAAGAGTGTGAATATTTTTGCATCATGTAAAAACTATGGGAGAGAATGTTAGGAATTATTCTTTACATTGTGTTAGTTTTGGTATTTACTGAAAGGTAAATAGTAATTGGTTAGTGTGTAACCGTATGGATAATATGGTAAGATATTGTCACATATAGTGTTTAATAGATATATATTACAAAGAGAGTTTGTAATATATTATTATTGTATGGGTTTGTTTGGTGATATTTTATAGGGATATGTGAATCCCTTATATAGGAATTAGAGGTCTATATATTTATGTAATATCTTGTATTGATCAATATTTATATAGTAGAATATAATATTAATATCTATGAGTTTTGATATCTTTATATTCAACTCTATGATTTAGCATTGTCTTTTATGTTAATCATGCTCAAATTTAGATCAGCTCCATTATCACCTTGGCCAAGGGAGAGATTGAGGCTCAGTGGGTTCATCTTCAAACATAAGTATTCTTAACTTTGTTTCTCCTTTATAATAGTAGATATATTTGCATTTATACTTCTCTTCCATTCATTAGGACTTCTTATACATTAACTTGAGTATAAATAATTTATGCATGTTTAATTTTAATGTTTATTACCTCCACTTTGTGCAAAAAATTTTGGTAATCACTAGATTTGATTTTAATTTACTTATTATTTACTTAGTGAATATGAAAACATAGGACCTAGCTAGAGTTATTGCATAGTGTTGCTTGACTAGAGGCTTTGGAACCCTCTATAGTAATACTATTGTGGTAAGAGATCTCTTTGTTAGGTCTAACGAATCCATCTTGATCATGACCCCAAATATCTAATGTATTAATAAACGAAAGTGTAGGTAGTATTTCATCTTCTTCGGGCCAAGATTGATTAATATGTTAGCTTCATTTTTATTTGTATACATTATGGTGAACCTAAAATGAATCAAATCCTTCTAAATTTTATTTCATGCATTCATTTTATCTTCATATTATATTTTTTATTTTTTTAGTACTGTATTGAACCTATCAATATAATTATAATAGTTTGTGAGCATGTTTAACATATAGTCACTTCAAAATGACTCTATTTTATCTATGTAGGTCTTCTTCAAGTAAGTGAATGAATCAATTAGCTTGACACAATCTTATTTTTCAATTATAGGATTGCATACATAGTCGAGCCAATCGACTGTTATCATAAAGGTTTGCAGACATAGTCGAGCTAGTTGACTCTATTCACATCTTTTCAGCACATAGGTTTTGTAAACTCTGTCGAGCTAGTCAACTCCATTAATAGAATATTTGAATCAGCACTTGAACAACACAATAATTTTTTTACAAATTAATCATATTCAAAACCACCAAGGTTTATTCTTACCTTCTCTGGCATTTCAATTTTTCATTTCCAATATTGTTTTTCACAAGTTTGTAGTCTATAAAATTGTAGCCCTATTGTCTATCTCAACACAATTATGTATCTTGTCTTTTATTTATAAGACATAGACAACATGTTTGACTATGTTTTTTCAGATCTTGCTTCCATAGAACAACAATGACATTATCAATTTTATTATGTATTATTTTGATATAATATTTCATGAACTGACTCTGTACTCTTCAGAGTCAAGAAATTAACCTATTTTTGCTAGTAATTAGTTCACTTTTTATTTCAGTTGTTTGCATGCTTAGAGTAACAAACATAGATTAATTAGGTGGTTTTTAAATTTACTAATTGAGCCACACTATTTCTCTCTTTTACACACACTTTTAAATCACATTACATAAAAAAACATTAAATATTTTTCTTCCCAAGGTCTACCTACTTAGATTTCATCATCAAAGGAGAAGCCGATTTAATTTTTTGGCCAAGTATAAACACGTGGATGATGGTATATATTGACAAAGCCCTTGACACCCTTGTCACCACAAGATTGTGAAATAAGGGCGTAGACTCCAATACAAAGCTAGTATCATAGCCAATATAAATCCCATTCAACCTAAACTACCTAAAACTATCCATATATTACTTTTTAGTTCCTTATTACAACCAACTCTCCATTATATTAATTTTAAATTTTATTGTAGCTTAACAATATTTAGGAATGGCTAATTAGTTAAAATTTACTTTGAAGTTGTTACTTGCTCTTTGATCATTGTATTTTATATTATAAAACTTTTGTTAGCTAATGTTAGTGCAAGGTGTCTGATATGTATTCCAATTGAATCAATCACATTTATCCAATTACTTGAGTGATTTATTTCATTTGCTTATATATTGTCTTTTTTTTTTTTTAGAACACTATCGTCTTTGTCAACATGGTCTCTTACAGACTGTTCATCTTGTTTGCCTTCAATACATAGTCACCTTGTCCAACTATGTATCTTATCACCCGATTCTATTTTTTGTCTAGTAGCACATAATTGACTTGTATGATGGTGTTCTCTTGTTTCTTGTAGTACATAGTCGACCTGTATGACTATGTCCTTTTGTTCCCTATTCTATTTCTTGTTTTATAAAATACTATTGATATATCTGATTCTATATCCTATCAACTGATTCTCCTTTCTAACAATTTTTAGCCTCTTTCTCTCATCATGCATTTCTTATTTGAGGATAATACAGAGTTAAATCTAACAAACATGATGAGTCTTACCAATCGTAATAGGTTTCTCAAAACTATTAGAGAATTAACCTTAATTTGGATACTTCCTATAGTCTTTTAAGTTTATCCTAAGTCTTTGTGTGTGTGTATTTATTGTATTTATAAATATACTTTATTCTAGCCTTTTGAGGTGTCATTCACATTACTAGTCCACTTGTTAAGTTTGGAGTTACTTGCATGTAATTCTTCTTGCCTCACATGAAAAACATATCCTCCCCACATGTAAAAGGATTAGGACCACTTAGAATTCATGGCTGATCTTGCATATGTAACTCCTCCTCTCTCTTAGCTCTATATTAAGATCTCACCTCTCTCAGTCCTCTACACTACTCTCTCACAACTCTCTTGTTGTTCTAGTTTTGTTCTTGCATCCTTGTGATGCTCTTTGGTCTAAAATTATTCTTTTTGTCATATAGATTATTCATGTTATAATATTTGGAATTAATTATTTGAAACATTCTAATAGATTGTGAGGTTTTTTCACCATTCGACAATTTTCTCTACTTATCAAATCTCTTGTCTCATTTTTGGTTTGCACTTTATCGAGATAATCTTGTTTATTTTCACACTATTTTGGTTTTATGCTTTCAATGTTTATCAATCGTTCTTGGATTACACCCTAATATGGTATTAGAGCTGATGGTTTCTAACATTGAAAGTCTTTCTCCTTATAACATTCTATTTTTTATCTCATTAAATACTATTAAGCAAGTTTTTTGAGTTTTTATTTTTGTTAACCTTACATTACAGGGTGCTCAATCTAAAGAAAAATTACAATTGCTTCTATTTCTTATATAGCTAATAGTACACCATTTGTTATCCCGTTAAGATTGATACTTGAAAAATCTAATACCATATCTCTGTAATTTATGGTGTTTTCTACTCCAACCAACACTTTATCATTGTGTTGTTATTTAATTCATTTAATTTTTTGGTATAAGACATTAAACCTTTATCTTTTTGTATTACTTTTTTACCATGTTCATTTTTTTTGAATTTTCCTCTACACATTTTAACACAGCCATTTAATTATTTGGTATTCATGTCATTTAACCTTTTTTAATTAAATGTATGATATTTTTATATAAGAAAAATACGTATGTTAATTTTATATATATATATATATATATATATATATGTTTATGTTTTCACCTAAGTGGCGAATTGCATAATGCCTTGGGAAGAGTTTATTTTTCTTCCTTTGTGGCAATTTAATTTTTAGAAACTTATTCTTTTGGTCTTATTGTCATGTGGCACTCTTATTAGCCTTAAGAAACTTTTTACATTCATGTTTTAATATTATGAATATTTTTTTTTTTTTTTTACAAGTGGAATCTTTTTTTTAAATGTGTTTTATGTTTTTTTTAATGTGTTTTATGGTTTAAGGATTCAACTCAAGGAAATTTCTTTAAATAGAAAAAAAAAAGAGAAAATATTCCCTTATGTTTAATATGAGGAACTTTAATACAAACAAAAATCTTTTATGACGTGGAACATGTATTTTTAATATTTGTTATTACAAATGCTCCCATTACATTTACATCATTAATGTGTAATACTTTTTTATTATTATAAAAACAAAAAGAAAACAAGCTTTTTTTTGGTGTTAGAAACAAAAGCATTAAAAACACTTTTTTTTTCGTTTTAAAAGCTTGTTAGGTTTACTCCCCTTTCTAACTTGTACAAATAGTTTATTTCTTAATATATTTTTTGGGAGCTTTACCAATTATAATTGATTTTGAAGTAAGATTAAGTATGTGTTTTGTTTTGTTTTTTGTTTTTTGTTTTTTGTTTTTTTTTTTTTTTTAAAAAAAAAATTAGTCATCTTTATTTTAAAAAATCTTGTGTAATCTTTGTGTCATGGCTTTTAAATTGGTCATTTTTTAGCATTCAAGAATACTATGAAAACTCTTTCTTCTAAAAATGATGAGATAAATGCACTCAAACATGAAATTCAATGTCAAAAAGATACTATTACTACTTTTCAAACCTCCTTTACTACTCATGTGGAGAAAATGCAATCGTCTATTGACAATCGTAATGCTAAAATTATGTCTTTTGCTAATGTTAATATCTCTAATGATGATGAATCTTATCATCCTTCTAAACAAACTCAAATTCATGTGAACTCTTCTTCTTCTAACCTCGATTTGAAGATTATGAATTCTATGGGCTACACAAGTGGTGGGCTTAGTAAGTGCACAACTAGTATTCTTAAACCTCTTTTGCCTACTTCTAATCCAAATTATAAAGGTCTTGGTTTTAATGATTCTTCTACCTCTAATGCAAATTTTACATTTTATTGTCCTCCACATCAAAGGATTTATAATTTAACTTCTTTTGATTGTACTACTTCTAACGCGCATACTTTAGTTAAAATTGTTAAACCTTGTACGCATTGTGGAAAACATGGACACCATATATCTAAATATTAGAAATTGCATCCATGCATGACACTTTGCATTGTTGGAAAATGAATTTATCTCCTACCTCTAAGGGTAAAATTGTTTGGATTCTTAAAAAAATTGAATCTTCTAGAGACTTTGATATGTCTTCTTGTAATAATTCTTCTAATGCTTCACACAGGATATCTTTTATAAATGACACATCTCCTTTGTCTCTATTTTGATTCTCTAAATCTCTTTTATGCATTCATTGATTTTAGTTGCACAAGATATATGCTGTGATTATTTTGACTAATTTATTTTTGTGCAATATTACACACTTTATAATGGAATTTATCTTTTCTTAAATTTGTCTTTACATCGATTTTTATTACTTTATGTATATAGATTGTATTTTGATAGCATATTGATTATTTAACTTGAAATATTAGTATTAGCTTGTTCTATCTTACAAATTTTGTGAATCATTTCTCCTTATTATTGGTCTTTGTTCTATTATGGATCGACCACATTGCTTAAAGAGGATTTTTGGAGATAGTGATCACAATTTCTTCTTTGACACTTTTGGCGATACCTTCTCTTCTTATTTCTTCTTTAAAATTTTTGCAATTCCTCTTGAATGAATTTTATACTAAGGGAGATATCAATGAAATTTCAAATCCCTTTCTTGTTTGTAAAAGGTTTTCCCCATGTTTTTAACCCCAAATTTAAACTTAAGGGGGAGTGTTAGATAATTAAATTTAATTCAGGTTCTTCTTATAGTATTTTAAATTTATCCTAAGTATTTTTATGTGTGTGCATTTATTATATTTATAAATGCACTTTATTCTAACCTTTTGAAGTGCTACTCACCTCACTAGTCCACTTGTTATATTTGGAGTTACTTACATGTAACTCTTCTCCTTCGACATAGCACACACATCCTCCCCACTTATGAGAGGATTAGGGCCAATTAGAATTCATACATAATCTTGCACATGTAACTCCTCTTATATCTTATCTTGATCCAAAACTCAAAATCTTTGGTTGAAATATAATTCAAGAAATAAGAATAAAATAGTTCAAATAATGCTATCTCTGAGAAGAGATATTTTATTGATCAAATTTGCAGACCCAAACATATGCCTATCTCTGAGAAGAGATATTTGATTTCCATTTCAAGTTACATCTTCATTTATACATGTTTGAAGGTATGAGGAGGATGTGGAAGGCCAAAAATATTGAGGGAGATCAAGTGGTTCAACTTCCATGATTTACAATAATACAGAATTCGAGGAATTACTATTTTTAGAAACTTACTATTTGTAGATTGCACTACTAAAATTAAAATTTGGGGCACTTTTTTGGGGTTTTTAGGGGTAAAACTTTATCGAGTGGATCTCTATGACATCTCACCACATTCTCCTCATTCTTATCTTTCCAACTGTTCCAACGGTGAGTCAATTGGAGCTACGGTGTAAAATTATGGCTCCCAAAAGTTCCGTCATCAATTGGTGTGGACCCGTCACCTGAATTATCACTTGAATTATTGCCCAAATCATTCCTCCCTCCTTGAGAAGCAATGGTCCCTATTGCATCAATATTTTTCATCAAGTATGGCAGTTGTACTTTGATTTGATTTCTAATGCATACTTGGAATGGACTGTGATTTATGGAACTGTGTAGGGCTCAATTATTTACCATTTCTATTTGACCATTAGTCTGTGGATGCAAGGCCATGAAATTATTCAGCTTGGTATCTATTTGCTTCTGTTGTGTTTTTTGTGTAGTCAAGGTTGTAACATCATCCCTTTTGGATTCTTGTGGCTTGACCACCATGAGAAAAAATTTCTTGGCACTAATCAGAAAGATAGATGTAGAAGGTGGTACCTCGAGTACCCTATAGCACCATGTTCCAAGAGTGAGAGTGATCCTTTGAGTTCTTGATTCATAGATGCCATGTCGATCATACATGAATGGTTGACCAAATATTACATCACAAACATCTAGATTTACCACATCACATAAGACCTCATCTTGGAAAGATTTTATTGCATATGAGAGAAGACATTGGTGAGTGACATAGAGGTTTATCCTTGGACTCAACCATCCAATACTGTATGGCTTTGGTGAGGCTTCATGGACAGATTTAGGCTTTTCACAACATTGTAGAGATTAAATTCTTTTGACTTCCACTATCAAGAATGAAATGCAGAGGCTTACCTTTCACCCATAACTTAGAGTGAAATAACCTTTTCTTGTCATCTAGCATCTCCTCATGGGTCTATGATGAAGCAACAATAGCTTTAGGCTCAGCATCTACAATTTATTCTTCAACCTCTTCAACTACAAGGTCTATATGAGGTAGAGTAGTAGATGTTGAGGATTTTGATTCAAAAAGCAAGAACTTGATGACTCAACATTCTTCTTTGGAGTGAGTTCTAGATTTGTGATAATCACACCAATTCCTAGTCTTTTCTTCCTTTTGCTTCCAATTCTGGCCTCATGTTTGACCTTCTTTGTCACTTTTCCATTTTGAAGGCTGACTCTTCATATTCATTCTTCCATGCTTCTACTCAATCTTCATTGTGAGCTTATACACCTCACCAATGGTTTCCAAATTGAAGAGTTCCATTTTTCCCTATATGTACCATTGTAGTATACCACGATATTTGAGAACCTTGTGTTTTTCACTTTCTTAGATGCTCAATCTCATAGATAGAGAATGAAAAATGTTAGTGTAATCTTGAACAGACTATTCCTTACCTTGGTGAAGTTATTGCCACTCTATATACAAATCGTCATATACTCTAATGGGGTAGTATTCTTCCTTTATAGCTTCTATGAAATCATCCTAGGTAGGTTCCACCTCAAGGCCAATATCATCTGCACTGAATATCTTCTCTTTATTAATGAATTTATTTATAGAAAAATAAGATGAGAATTGATCTAACCAATTTTTTACGGCATCAACATTGATTTTGCCTTCAAATGTAGGGATATCAAAATTCACCTGAACCTTGAAGGGTGTTGGGACTCTAAAAGGATGTGGGGGTGCAGATGAGGATCCAAAATTTCCCATTGAGATTTTTTGGAGAATTTGAGATAATTTGGGGGTGTTGTTGTTGGAGGGATTCATTCACCAATTTCTTGAAAGGATCGGATGTCTCGATGTTGTTCACCATTTGAAGTCATTTGGAGTTAATAGGTGGATATTCTTTTGGTACTATTTTCCACCCAAGCTTCCTATAATCTAACCTCATCCTTGGGATCATACACTCTAAAGACAAAACACTCTGATACCAATGATCCAAAACTCAAAAGCTTTAGTTGAAAGATAATTCAAGAAACAAGAACAACACAATTCAAATAATGCTATCTTTGAGAAGAGATGTTTTATGATCAAATTTATAGACACAAACATATGCCTATCTCTGAGAAGAGATGTCAAATTTCCATTTCAAGTTACATCTTCATTTATACATGTTTTGAAGGTATGAGGAGGATGTGGAAGGTCACCAATCTTGAGGGAGATCAAGTGGTTTGACTTCTACGATTTACAACAATCTAGAATTTGAGGAATTACTATTTTTAGATTGCACTACTAAAATTAAAATTTGGGGCACTTCTATTGGGTTTTCAAGGGTCAAACTTTATTTATCAAAGATCCATGCCATCTCACCATGTTCTCCTCATTCTTAGCTTTCCAACGGTTCAAATGATGAGTCAATTGGAACTAGGTGTAAAAGTTATGGCTCCCAAAAGTTCTATCATCAATTGGGGTGGACTCATCACTTGAATTATTACTTGGATCATTGCTCTATATTAATATCTCACCTCTCTCAGTCCTCTTCACCACTCTCTCACAACTCTTCTATTATTCTAGTCTTACTCTTGCATCTTTGTAATACTCTTTGGTTTAAAGCCATTCTCTCTCTCTCATCGCCTCTTCATGCTATTGTATTTGAAGTTCATTATTTGTGAAATTTTAATAGATTATGAGGTATTTTAACTGTTTAATAGTTTTTTTCTACTTATCAAATCTCTTATATCATTTTTATTTTACTCTTCATTGAGGTAATCTTATTTATTTTCACACTATTTTGGTTTTATGATTTCAATGTTTATCAATCATTCTTAGATTAAATCCTAATAAAAACATAGCTTGTGGCTCCCATTTTGGATGAAATCAATATTCATGTTGTCACTCACACTATAAATTATGAGACTCCTCCCCATTCATCATTTATTCATAATATTTTGTTCTCCTTATAATATGAGCATGATTTAGAGTACACAACTAAAATGCTCTTTTTCATTAACGAATTTCCTCAACATAATAGAAAGGACCTTTCAACCATTTATTATCTTATGATAGGTCTTCAAGTAGAAGAAACTCTTTCACCCTCCCCTACCTTCTCTCACAGATTTGAGGGAGACACCTTCTTCTCTTTTCAACCTTTTTTTTTTCTATTTTATCTCTTTCACAAACTATGACATCTTCTTCTATGACTTCTTCAATTTCCATGCCAAGTATCTCCACTAACATGTTCAGTTAAACTTCTAGTGGGACTTTTCCAAAGACCTCTCTTCTTAATCATGCCACTAGTGCTTATTTTACTACCAATGTTAATCATGTTACTAGTGCATCTTTTTCTACCAATAGTGATCATGCTAATAGTTCTTCTTTTTATACCAATTCTTCTTATGCCACTAATGCAATGCATGATACTACTCATAGTACAACTCAAGCCACTAATACCAATATCAATGTATCACATGCTACACACACTAGTCAAAACATTGCCCAAACTCATCAAATTTTATTACAAACACTCAATCAAATCCATACTTTTCAAACCAATAATGAAAATCAAATGATGCATACACAAAACCATCTCATTAACCTTCAAAACCAACCCCAACAAGTTTCATGGGGAGTGGAAAATCTGAATTCACCCACCCCCTATGGATTCTTATGGTAACCTTATACCTCAACCACCCCTAATTAATAAAATAATCAAACATCTCTAAAATTAACCTCTTGTACCTCAAATTTCTAATATCGACATACAAGGTATCACAGCTACCATCACCTATAATGGGTCCACCAATCCCACATTACACTCACAAACATTTGACAACCTTTATAAAGATTGGTTCAAATTTAATACCTTTGTTGATACCAAGTTATTATCTAAAACACTCTCATGAGATACTTTAGATTTGTACAATCAACTAAAAACCCATTCTATCACTATCCTTGAAGAATTAGTTAACTCGCTAGTCTAAGAACTTCAAACTAATGATCTTCCTGAGAATAACTAATCTCACTTTATAAATTGTAAACAACTTGAAACTAAAATGACATAAGCCTTTATCAAATGATGGAATAACTTGTCTAAAAAATATGATCATAATTTGAAAGATGATAACCTCTTCCACCTATTCAATTATGCTCTCTACCCCAAGTTATAATATCAAGTTAGGAATATCTCCCCAATAACATTGGAAAAAGCCCTTAACCAAGCTAAGCAACAATATTTTCTCATGTACCAATTTGAACTATCTCAACCTACCACATGCACACATATACTAATATCCACAAACCATTATCCTTATTCAAGCTTTAAAATTTTCTTTCAAGGCCTCTACCATGAGATCTTGACCCCATTAATCCAATGAAATCATGGTATGATCTTAATAAATTTTGTTAGTTTCATTCATGTTGGGGCCACTCTCATGAGACTTGTAGATAATTACATAATATATCTATGGATTTTCTTCTTGGACCAAAATTTGATCATTAATCACTTGTTTTCAAGCTTCAACAAACATAACATAGCTTTTAAAAGCCCATGAAATGTAAAACAAAAATAAAGCTTTAAATCAATCTAATGCTCATCTTGCTATATACAAAGATCCTCTTCCCAAGCATCAAGATAACACTGACAACCCTAATCCTTCTACAAATAATTTTTTAAATCTTATAAACCTCACTACTAATGAGGAAAATGTGGTTAATATGACTAACATGTGAAGAGTAATTGATTTTATAGATACCAATCCAACACGCACACATCAAACTTCTCAAACATTTTACATCATTCAAGATACTTCCCCATTCCATCTCATGGAGTTGGGGCAAGAGGACCTTATAACCTTCCAAGAACCACTCTCAACAACTCAATTTGATCATACCTTTCACACTATCTCTACTCTTTCACCAACATCTACACATCTAAACAATGTTCCCTAACCTTCTAATAGTGTTTCTTCAACCCAACCACAAGAAATACCTCAATCAACCATCCCAACACCTTAAGTTAATCAACCTATTTTTCCTCAACCCAAAACAACTACACTTTACCAACACAAGTTTAATTACACTTCTAACCCTCCTTCATAATAGCTTTTATAATATTATGTGCCTATATATAGCAATGCCCCCATGGGTTATGATGAATAGGACACCATCATGGAGATTTATCATCTCTCATCTTAAATACATTTTTTTAAATTAATGTGAACTTCCCCCCATCATCAAAACCATTTAATTCAATTAATGTTTAAAATGAACATCCTTCATCCTCCTCTAGTAGGACACGAAGCTACCTTGTCTAGCTCCAAAGATAGTATCCTTCAATAATGTGAAGAGATGTCCATACATGTTGATGAAATTATGGATACTTATATTTTCCTTAATTTTCCTATCACGTCCATGATTCCAAATAATATTTGTATTCATGTGAATGATCCTTTTCTATTTATTAGCATCCAAATTAGTGACATCTAATTTAAGTACACATTAATTTATGAGGGATTAGGTACTTATGTTACCTCCCTTGATTTTATTAAAACTCTTGGATATTTTGAATGCAATCTCAAGTCCACACGTAACACATGGCAAGGCTATGATATAAGGCAAATTCCTCTTTGAAGTTGCATGTGGATTCCCATTACCATCCCTCTTGTCACCGTCTGCATGAAATTTATGATCTTTAACTTTCCCTTATATTATAACATCTTACTTGGTAGACATTAGAATCATTGTATGAGCGAATTCACATCCTACACATGTCAATGCATCAAATTCCCACATAATGGTGCTATTTACAAGATTCAAGGCAACACAAACCCTTGAAATTTCAAACAATTCCAACAATATGGTATCTTTAAAATTCCTACCCTTGAACCTTTTCCTAGTATCCCATTTAGGGAATCTTAACTCTTCAATTATTCTATCAATTCTATTCGAGGTTATCATGGTCATTCCAAAATAATTGGGAACATACCACCTAACATCATATATTTTGATGATGATGAGTTAGATGAGATAATCCTCAAGATCAAAACTTCCAATATATCCTCTCATATCATTTCCCAAATTCCTTACTATTTATAACCTCGATGCCATTAACCTCCAATTGATGATATACATGCCGTCTTAACTAAGACAAGACATTATATTCATCATGTAACTTCCTAAAATAACATCATACTTACAAGTACCACAATTTACATACACCTGATTATGATGATAGTTATGCTTTAGATGACCCATTTTTATGAGGACTTATCCAAGCTAAAAAATGTCAAGATTCTTCAATATCATACTTATTTATTTTATTTTTTTGTTCATCTTATGGTATTCCTTCCTTCATAGTGACTAAATCTAACATTATTCTTATTTTTCACAAGGTAGAGATGGAGTGATTTCATGGTACACCTCTAGTTTCAGTAGGGTCTCTCAGAAGTATGCTCATGGATCATGCCATGAGCAATCCTTACCATTTTTATAAATACCGAGATCCTTCTAGTTTTCTTCTCATAGAGATGCTATCTACTAATCTTAATACTTTTGTGTGACCATCCTCACCTTTAAATGAGCCTAATTCTATTCCTACTCCCACTTTACCTTCAATTGAGGTTTGTTCATTTTTTGATCTTACTCTACCTCTAGCTGAACCTCATCTAGTTTTTGATCCCACTTTACCTTCAGATGAGCCTAGTCTAGTTTATACTTTAGCTCTACCTTCCCTTGGTGATGTACTTATTCCTTTGCCATAACTTGATCTCATTCCCACCTAATGGGTTGATCAATCTTATTGTGATATTCACAAAGTTATTAATCATTAGACTAGAGACGTCTAGTTATATCAGCCATCCTTAGATTCTCCTTCTACCTTTTCTATTAGTAGACCCCCAAATTCTAATAACAATCATATATGTTGCTCTTATGGGATAGATAATCATTCTTCCACAAATTTTTGGAAGTTTTGGCATTATATTGACACATTACATCCTACCATTGCTCAACATAAAGACAAGGCCATACCTCCTCCTAAATTGTTACCTGAGTATATCCCTAAATATGGGGAGGTATATTGTCTGTGGCACCAATGCATTACCCATCACACTAATCATTTATATTTTCTCTAGTAGCACCTTTGTGATCACCTTCAGTTGATACCTACACTGTCTATTCCTCCTTCCATAGGTCACCCATGCAAGAAAGCTCTTCCTTATTCACTGATGGTACCTCCTTCTCCACCCATGGATCCTCCTTCTCCACCTGTGGTGCCTCATTCTCACCCCATAGATACCATTCCTATTCAATAACTTATTCCTCTCCTTTATTATTCTACACATGATATTCCTCATGAGTAAAATCCTTGTGATCCACTTTTATATATCTTATACATTTGACTGTGTCAAAATTGGTTTCACCTATATATTTTACATGAATATTTATATTATGCTTTATGTGTTTTATATGGTTTCATTTACTTATGGATCATTATAATTATTTCCATGATTTCACACTTATGAATATGAGTTTCTTTATTTCATGATTTCTTTTCTTTTCCAATGATTGTTTGCTACCTTATCTCAATTATAACTCAAATAATTATTATTCTGACTTGGTTATACAAAACTTGATTCTTTTAGTAATCTTCCTTGACCATATGATCAGTTAGAAAATAAGATGTCTCATTGTACTTCTATTTATCAATCTACTTTAGATCTCCATTTATTCCTTTATTTCCTTTAACATACTAAGGATACATAAAGTTGAAACTTGAAATTATACATTGGTTCATAGGTCAGCTTGAGTGTTTAGTCAGTCATATCTTTGGATACTTAGTTTCTTTTAACCAAATTCTAAATCTCATTCATGTGTATCACTTTTATCACTCATGTTGGTTATTCTAGATCCGTATGGAGGAGGAATCATAAAAGCCATAAAAAATTCAAAATCCAAATCATTTAAACAAAAGGCAATGATAAAAAAGGCAGCATACGAATTCAAAAGTCAAATCATAATGAAAGATGTGATTCATATCACATCTCCTTTTTTTAATCAAAGCTCAAACTCCATAATTGGCCTTTGATAGATTTAAGGTCCATCGAGGTGTAGTAGGATAGTAAATTGGGAAAGGAGAATAAAAAAATATTTTAGTGCTACCTGATTTCTCATACAAGTACCCAATATTCATAGTAGATCGATGATTTTGTAAGAGGTCATGAGGAACATAGAACATGTTGTGGGAAGGCAAGTCCATTTTAATTTTATTGATTTATATAACCATCATGTGTTGATCTTAGTATCTCACTTTTTTGCCTATATAGCTTTATACTTATTATGAGCAGCTATCCTTTGTATTTTGATGGTCACTAGACTCTTAGTGTCTCTCTGTTGTACCTAGTATGCCTCATGTTTACTAAGGTCTTTTCATAAATTCTTATGTCATGCTTTTTACGTTCCCTCTTTAATTATAACATTTTTAATATTTCCCCTTGAGAAATATTGTTTTTTAACTGATCAATCCCCCTAGGGTTTCCCTTTGTGATTTGCAGTGTAAGACCATGGATAAGACCATGCTATCTTCACAAATTACCATAATAAAACATTTCCTTATTACCATTCACCTCATTGGTATACTATATATGAGTTGTAGTATAAGACCATAGATGGACCAAGCTCTCCTTATAAATTACCACATTACAAAAATATTCTTAATTCCCATAGTTGTCCCCACCTCATTAGCGTTCCCTTTGTGAATTGTAGTGTAATACCATGGATATGAACATACCCTCCTCAAAAAATATTCCACTACCTAGTTCCTACTATAACCAAGTCACAATAAAATTACATGCATCAAATTTAAGATAAGTAGTATTTGATTATGAGTTACACATCACTGACATACTTCCCATCTTAATTTTGTATGTTTTATGCTTTCTTCATAAGTCTTTCACTTTTATATTCTTATTTTCTGATTGCATATATGCTTACAACCATTTTATTAAATTTTTCATACTTTCCATATTGAATTACTATGATTAATTTAATTTCCTTTTACATTTTGTCTTTCTTTTTATACTTCCCATCTTGATTTAGTATGACTAATTGACTCAATTGTTTTTATTTTTATAACATTGGTTTTTCATGTACCTTCCATTTTATTACAATATTTTCATACTTCCCAACATGACATAGTGTGATTTTTAATTTTTTTAATTTGGTGAAAATCTTTACATGGTTTGAAAACATTTTTTATCCTTTTTAACATCTTTGGTTTATTATATTTATTCATCTTTTGTTATTACACATTTCCCATCATGATATATTGTGTATTAAATTTGTTTTGATTACTTATACTTTTCCAAATCTTTTTTTTTTATAATCAACCATGCATGGGTATCACATAATGCTAGAAAATAAAACATACATCACATATTTTCCATAACATGTACAACAAAAGCTAAATACATGTGCTAGAAAGGAAATATATCCATGCATCCACATACAAATCCAAGTACAACTCATAATATCAATGAAACTATCACCATATATATATATATATATATATATATATATATATATATATGTATATATATCATATGTTTTATATAATACAAAGTAAAAAACGCATCTATAATTTTAAGACTATGCTCCATCATGTATGACATGTGGCCTAGCCATGCTATCCATGGACGCCTATGACTGACCCCTCTGAATAGTACACTATAAAAAGGTAGTATGAGCTCTCAAAATAATAACCTATCTTAGATTGGTAACCTAAGCCTATACCTATCCTATTTGGATGGTATCTACCATGTACATGGATCTCTCCTATGTTAGGGCCTATCAAGCCCATGCCTCTCCAAATACAACCCCTATCGATGGTTGTGACCCATCACTACATGCCTATATTTGCCTCATGACCTCTCCCACCAGTCTAAACTAGCTTGGCCTGATCTAGGGTAGACAAAATCATAGGATCGTCCAATGTGATATGGTTGTACAGTGTCAACACCCTTCCAAAATGTCATGATTTTTAAACCATAATAAGACTCCCCATCTAACCTCCTCTATCTTTAGTCAAAATCTCCCTATCTGCTCACCCATCGAGCACCTCCTCCATTAGCTACTTTCACACCAATGAAAATCCAAAAGTCACAATCTGATCTTACCATGATCTTTTCTTCAGTGGCCTCTCTATAGACTAACTACACCTTATAACTACTGTTGGATCCCCCTTTATGATAGCTAATACCTGCACCTCCTCTTGTTGATGGTGCCTCCATCTTTGATGAGTTTACGATGGTTGTTGCCATCTTTGTTATGGTCCCTATTGTACTCCCTCTTCCCTTACATCCACATCCATAACATCTCTTGTTGGTCTTCCTACCTCCTGATGTCATGCTCAACCAGCCCATGGTTTATCCTACTGAGGCTTGATTACTTGTATCTTCAGAGGTACCTCTTCATCTCCTCTCCCTCTCAGCTCTCTAATATGTCATGCAAAATAAGTAAACACTACTAGATGAGCATTTAGATGGGGAAGTCCTAGTTGTCTAGCTATGTGAGCCACTAAATGAAGCTCCACACATGAAGTGTAGTGGCTCATGATCCACACATGTGCCAAACCTCTAGCAATAGTATCCTGACTAGGCCATATGGAAACTATGTGAGTGTATGGATACCACACTATCTCCCTTCATGTAATAGTATACAAAGCTAGAACATGGGGCACAACTCATGTTACATGCTCTTACCTTCATCGAATAAACCTAGGTAAACTATCATCAACCACATGGGACAACCTAATTGACTAATACTTAGGGAACCTCTCATATATCCATGTACTTAAAGAGTATCATAGGTCTAATCATATTCTGCCCCTAGACAGCTTCCCATTTATATCATGCATGAGTTAAACCTAAATGATATAACTAAAAACATAAAATGTGCCTTGATCCAATATTGACTGACATAAGGCAATCACATAAAGTGGTACCATGTTGTCTAACTTGTGACACAACACTCATATTGTCATAAGTCTTATCATTGCCTTTTGTATGTCTAAAATGGCTATAATACAAACATCAAACAAGATAACTTGCAACCCAAGGTCGATCATATTTGAACCTATAGACCACCTAGCTAAAGCTCATCTCTCATCCTATGACTTTGATGTATTAGTGATCACTAATGTCCCACCTCTCAGAGGTCCAAGAAATGCATGGATGTCTTCTAGAGTAATAACCACCTCAATGGTGTCCCCCTCCACCTCTCATCAAAAAGTGTTGGTCAACCATTCCCATGCTCCTAAGAACATGACAATGAGATCATCACTCAAAGGGATCCATCTCATCTCCATAATGCCACCAAAGCCCAAGGTGACTAGTCGAACCCTATCCATGTTAGCCAATCATTCCAATAAATCTAGTAGCCATGACACATCCACCAAGGACCAAAATCTCTAGTGTCTCTACAAAATATTAAAAATAAATGATGTATTAGATCTTAATGTCATAATAAGTAAAATACATTCTCAAACATTCTCAAAGTTTATAAATTAACTACTTCATCAATTTATTTGATTTATATTTTTTAGTTTTTATATTTTTATACACCATTATCCCATTTGATACTAAATCAGCCCTATTACAATCATGTTATACTACATCATCCCATTGGTACGTATTCAACCTTTTATTTCACACTATATCAGCCTATTTTTTACTAAATCAGCCCTTTCCCAGCTTTAGTGTCCTACATCAGCCCTATGGTACACAATTGACCACTTTTTAGCAAACTATATCAACCACACATTACCTAATAACATCAGCCATAGGGTACTATGTCAACCATCTTCCTATTCCAAACTATATTGGCTTATTGATATGCATTCATCCACCTTTAGTAATATTATGTCAGCCCACTACTACATAACTAGCCCCTATTTCCCTCTTGCCTTACAAACTCAATCGATCAGGTTGACTCTATTCTTTGTCTTTGGTGACCTATTGATAATTTACCATAAATGCCTTAGGCATTTATTAGTCTGATATTTTCCTATCCAGTACCTCATTCTACCCCTAGTTTACCTAAAAATTTCTTGAAGTTAATTTTAGTGTCTAGATTTTGCCTACCATTCAATTTTCTATATTTATCTTAATTTAAAATAAAATTTCTCAAAATTTAAAATTAATGTTATCTTATATGTGTTGCACTAGCTAAGGCCATTATGTGTCCTCCACATCATAGTTGTCATCTACTCACCATGGTCAATCTTTCAACTCAAATTAGGTCTCTGAGAACAATGTTTTATCATAATAATAAAATAAATAATTGAATTGTTTTTACCCTATTTATATTTACTATTCAAAATTATTTACCTATCAATTATTTACAATTAGATCTATTTTTTTGATCATATCTCTATCTTTAATAGTTATTTTTCTAAACTGAAAGATGTTCTAGAATCTTAACATTGTAGAGATATATTTTTTAGATTACATGTATATTTTGATAATTTTTTTGAATTTTCATTCTTTTTCACTAATTTATACAGATTCACCTAATGTTCCCTACATTAGACTCCTTCACATTTCTTTCACTTAATTTCTTATCTCCAACATTAAGGTAAGTAAAGGTATGTGTTTTTTAATTATGTCCTTTCATTTATCTTATTCACTTCATATTGTAATTTATTCAGCTTATGTATTGTGTGTTGTTATGTTGTTTCTTGAAGCACCATCCCATGTTGCACCTACATGACACGTGATGATCTTATAGTAGGGCATATGTATACACATAATATTTTCAAACTTTATCAATTTATAATGCTTTCTCTCTAGTAGCAACCCATTGAGTCTCAATATCTCTAAGTGCATGCCTTAAAGGGTGTATCAAGAGAGGGGTGCATAGACCATTGGTACTTTTCAAGATTGTTTTCCCTATACCACTACTTACGATCTACACAACCATATCCTATACACTTCCCTAAGCCTTAAAACCTTTATTACACACTCTTCCAAGCAATTCACCACCTTATTTAGCCCCTACCTAAACCTAAAACCCTTTTTGATAGTTTATAGTACACTAATGGCCTAGGCTAACCCTATATCTAATTTTTTTTAAAGCACATTATAGGTCTAGGTTAGCCTTGGTGGACCTAGATTGGGACCTAAATTATTTTATCAAATAATGATACAAGGTAAAATTGGGCTGACCTTATTGGCCAAACTTTTAGAAAGGTTTAGGGTTAGATTCAACTATATATACACATATATTTATATCATTTATAAGAAATAGAAGAATAAGAAGATTATATTACACATCTACTTATCCACCATCCTACTTGAGGAAAATTGCATAGGGTTTTAATACTTTATTTAGATATATTAATCTTATCTTGTGGAGAAGTATTTTAGATACATAGAGAAGATATGTAGCCTATAGCTGATTTATCCTTATTATCCTTACATACCAAAATAAACTCTTGTAAAGCACCTTGTCTAAGGGAGGGATTGAGGCTTAGTGGGTTCATATTCAAATGTTGGTATTCCTAACTTTGTTCCTCCTTTCTAAGAGTAGATAGATTTGCATTTTTACTTTTATCCCATGTATTAGGACATCCTATATATTGACTTGAGTATAGACATTCTATGCATGTGTACTTTTTATGTTTATTACCCCCACTTTGTGCCATGAGCTTTGGTGAGAACTAAATTAGATTTTAATTTACTTTTTATTTACTTAAGGAATATGAAAACATAGGACCTAGCTAGGGTTATTGGATAGTGTTTCTTTACTAGAGGCTTTAGAACCCTCTCTAATGATGATTTTATGGTAAGAGATCCCTTGGTTATGTCTAGTGGATCCATCTTGGTCGTGACCTTGAATATCTAAGTATCAAAAAATAGAAGTGTAAGTAGGATTTATAATCTCTGGGCTAGGATTGATTAATAGGTCAGGTTCATTTTTATTTGTATACACCAATCACTCTTTAATGGACGAAATATATGATCCTAATAGGCGTGCTAAAAATTTTAACATCAAAAGTTGCACCCTTGATGAGAGTGTTCAAGCCTCTTCACTTAAGTGATATAATGGGAATAATCCTAGGTTTTGGGTGACCTAAAGAGTGGATTGAACCTCTAGATATTGCTAGCTCCCTTGATGGATCAGTTAAGAACTACAAACTAAGCCTATTGATTGCAAGGGAAAAGGGGTAGAGGAAACTGAAAGCAAACTAACTCGAAAGGTGATGGACCATATGTTTTGACCACTACCACACATTTATAGATGAATAATGCGAATGAATCTTACCTATTCATACACTATTCCTAATCTATTCCTCTTGCATCAATATTTCAATATGGAGGTGGTAGATAATGATTAGGTAAGGAGGCTATTTTTTAATAGCTTTGAAGGACTCTAATGGAATATTTCCTCACTTAAAATTCAAAAGACTACTTTAAAACTCCATATGACCTACAATAGTGATTTAAAATTATATATAGGTGAGATAATGAGACAACGTGCCAAGGAGAACTAAATTAACACTAGACAAGATCAATCATTCTTACATAAACACTAAAATACAGTCATAATAGAAAGTAAAAATAGCTTATTTATTGCTTCAATGGGTTTAGAAAGGAGCAAGCCTTAACCATACTCAATTTGAGGATGCATATAATTCAAAAATTAGGCATATACAAAAAAGAGAATGAGATGTAAAGAGAGGAGAGGCATTGGAGAAGTTCATGACAAATTTCATCTCATGAGGAGGCAAGTTACAATCAAGAAAGTCTACAAGTAGGTAGTTATTAAGTCTTATATCAACATGTGTGTACTTTATCTGATCCTCTTCTTCATCAAGGGTGGCAAGATTGACTCTTCACCTTCTAGGATGACTCATCAACCTCATTTAAGAAATTATCCATTTTTGGTGTAGGAGTCACAAGTATATGTCTTGACATGTGACACTCTTGATCATGCTTCTTGGAGATTTTCCACACCCTTATAATCCACTTAAATGTCTCTCTCATATTTTTTAGGTTGAGGATCAATACTCAAGTTTCTTTAAACAGATAGGAACTTGCATTTCATTGAAAAGCTTGCTTGATTCAAATAGAGACTATAATGACAAGTCTCTCTTTTTATCTTAGGCCTAGTCCTTTGCTTGAGGACTATTATCATAGATTTAAAACATATGAAAAAACATGTATGGTATCATTTAACCTCTATTTAAGTTTAAAATCATCTCCAAGATTGATACACAGGTGCATTAGGTCTATTAAGAACTCTCAATGGCATATTTGATTACCATTAGATATCTTGAAACCTCAAAATGGTGTTGCAAGCATTTTAGACCTTCTTATGAATATTTATAATCATATTAAACTAAATTTTATAGATCATATATAGTTTCAATGGATCTCATTAGGTCTTTAGTCAATCAAATTTAATGAAAAGCCACCAAAACCTACATTTTTAGGTCTGCAATAGCCATTTCTAGGCCAATTTTCATACCACCACAACCCACACATTCCAAAAAATTACTTATTCAGGTTCCCATGATACTTTTATAGGTTTACCTAATCATTTTAAATCCAAACAAATTCACTTGAATTCATTTGATGAGTAAACATAGTTATTGGGTCATTTACAGGGTTTTAGAAGGGTTTTAGGCTTGTAACGTTCTTAAGGATAGTTCATAAAGATATTGACCCTAATATATTGAATAATACCACAAATTTGGTTTAATAGAGTCCATAAACACTTTATAATACCATTTTATTCCATGCACCTACACATGTGAATTTTCACATGCCAAAAGTGACCTTTTAGGTAGGATAGGCCTGTTTGAGAGCTCAAGAAGAATGATTTGGCATAATATGACATTACCCTAATTGGTTTTGGCCTTAAACACCTCATTTAGGTATGTGTAAAATTATATAAGGTATTAAATATCTATTTTACCCTATTCCATTCCTCAAATTCACTACAACCTATGTTAGCCCATAATCAGGGTTTGAGAGCAATATTTTACTAGTGACCCTAACAACCTTGTTTTGGTATTTTCTTTCTCTTATAAGGCCCCATATTATATGGTATGTTTTACCATGACCTTAATCATCTATATAGACCATAAAAAACCCAATCTCCATACAAAATACATATTCTCTTCATAATTTGAGCACAGATGTGTAGGTATTTAATTAGGCATACTACCTTACTAGGCTTTGAGAATATCTCTCTTGGGTGATTTCTATTCAATACAGCAGGTTAGGAACTTTTTCACCATTTTATCTCATATAATATTAAACACAAAATATCCTTATGTTTTATATTTAAAACACAAGGTACATTTTCAAATAGGCAAGCCTGTAGGTCTCTGTTTAGGCTCCATTTGCAATTTTGAATGGAGATCCTTATTTTGGATTTTTTGTACTTTTGTGTTTCTCACAAGTGTTAGATATTTTCTTCATAATTATCATGGATTATGTATATAACCCTTAACCTAATTCCATTTCACCATATGTTCCCTTTGATCATATTATTTACAAAGAGGCTATAAGTGGTAATTTAGGCCTTTTTGGCTATTAGGCTTGCCAAGTTGAGCACCCCAACTAATCTAGCCTTCTTGAAAACTTTTTGTCCTCTTGAAAATCTCAATAAAATTAATTTTTTACCCTTATAACCCTTCAAAACCTCAAATAATAGTCACCAACATACTCTTTTACTCCTCTCTGTGACAGGCATGTAGGTGGTTGCTATGTCAAAAGAAACCTTCTTTCCTCTTAAACACCTTATTTTGAGCCTAATTGGCCAACTAAAACAATATGGGAAAGTGAAACATTATTCTAAAATATTCTCCATCATTCCATTAGATTCAAATTTCCTTTGATATCCAATTGAAACCCTCATAGTCTTCTTTTTAAATTCACACAGTCCACTTGAAAGCAAATTGAGATGAGATATAAGTTTTCACAAGCTTCAAATGTTTTATAGATTTAGTAATAGGTAATAGGAAATAATATCATGTTTTTAAAAAACCATGTATACTCTTAATTAAATCTATTTAGTGTCAATATTGACCTAAAAGTAAGAAGTCTTATAGCTCCATAAAACCCTCTTGATCTTGGCCTAAAGAAATCACCAAAACCCTTGACTTCTAGAGCTTGTCACCTAGACTTCCCTCTTGAGAATTATTTTCAATGCTATCTTAATATGGTAATTCTATTTCAAAGGTATTGGAAAATAAAACACATTCTCATTTGATTAGGGTTATATCCACCATGGCTACAAGTTTCAACTAGTTCAAGTATACATGCATGGTTATCTCTTCTCCTTGAATTCCATTGATTTTATGATGTATGCAGATGTCTAATGGATCTTTATAAAGCTAAATCAATTATAAACCATCTCATTTCATTCATCTCATAGACCAAGACACTTTGACATTAATCTAAACATGATCATGAAGAGACCTCAGAGAACATGATATTATAGGGGTGGAGTGTTTAAAAGACCTTACATAATCATCTTCATGCATTCACTAGGCTTCAAAACTCTACATTTGGATAAAACTAACCTTGGTGGGGTTTTGAGTCCTCTTTATACACCCTTAAATTCTTAATTATTGATCATAAATTTAGGAGCCTATCCAGAGAAAAAATTCCATAAAATGGAAGGGAATTAGGGTCCACTCCTATACCCAAGAGCTTGGGATCCAAATTTCTCTCTCATTAGAGTACCATTCATAAACTGATTAGCTTTTTAAGGTTGCCTAGAAGCTTGATGGAGAAAAAAATGGGTTTTTTTTCCTTGTTTGACTTTGTAGCTCCACATTTTGCATGGATTTGGGTTTGAGAAGACCATGGGGTCCATTAGAATATTTTTTACATTTCCCATTGATAGAAAACCTCGACAAAAGACCTTCAAAATCATGTTTTTTCAAGAATTTTCCTATTCTACCCTTTGGAACTACTGGAGATGATGAACTAGGTGACTATTCAGCTTCCCCTAACTTGGATAGAGGTGCATAAGTGTGTCAAAACATTTCCCACCTCTCTTTGCCTTTAACTCTTTCAATAACTCCTCATTTGGTGCTTAGAAGATGATGAATGAGAAGTTACAAAAGGGATTCCATTGTTAAAATCAATTATTTAAGACATTTTAAGGATGTGTATGGGCAAATACAACATGATGTCATAAAATAGGTGTTATATGACATAAAAATACCCCCATTCCATGATATAACCTTCAAATTTACTCTTTATGAGCAAGTATCATCTCAACATTGGAATGTAAAATAAGGCTAAAGTAAATGAAATACCTTAATCTTATCAAAACTACCTTAATCTTTCTAAATTAATTGAAATACAATGTGATCAACTTACTAGTTTTTTTCCTTGGCTAATTTGGTCAACTTTAGATCATGGTTCTTCCTGGAGGGGTCACCACCTTACTTCCTTGAGCATGATTCCTCATTGAATTGATTTCACACTTAACCTTAACTTTTTCAAACTTACCTTAGATAATGTTAAACACATAATTAATACCATAATGAATGACCAATACATGGTAAGACAAAGTGACATAAACTTTCTACTCACTAGACCATCATAAATGACCTTCTAAGCTGCCAAGGAAGACACACTAATTATCATCTTATAACATTAATTACCAATATAATAACTTCATAATGGTTATCAAAAAATTTAAGATCAAGTACATCAAGGTTTTGAATTATACTCATTCATGGTATCCAAATTTTGGCTAACATCTTTGGCAATCTCCTAAGATTGCATGCCTACTATGCATCTAGACTAGTTGCCTTATACCTCCATTGGGATATGGAGTCACCTCTCTCTCAACCTTAGACCTGATTGAACCTTGAACTTGATTATAAATACCTTGAAATAAAGATAGATAACATACATACCTCCAAAACAAATAACAATAAGAAATAATGTGAACACACACACAATAGAGTAATAAGACAAAACATTATGCTAAAAATCACTTAGAAGAAAGACAAGACAAAAAATGCTATACCCTATACTAACCTACTCTAATCAACTTGATATAGCCATAAACAACATCATTAATTAGTAGTGCAAAGTAGCTACCTTTCTTCACCAAGATCATGTGACTATCAAGCTTGATGGCAGCCATGAGATAATGGAATAGAAGAAAATGTATGTTAATCTTTTTTACATACTCTTCTTATTCAAAATCAACATTTTACATCTCCACCTTGATTCAAGCATGAGTGATCAGGGGTAAAATCTTGGAATGATCTCGAATATGTTTAGGCTCATCTTCATGTTTTGAAATGAACATGATAGGCAATGGGTCCTCCTTGTTTCCTTCCAACTGAGATAAGTAGTTGATATGGCATGCTCTTGTGGTGGTATAGGCCTAATAAAATTTCACCATGTGAAAAACCTTTACTTGCTAAAGAGTTCATAGATCAAACTGAATGGATTGACATGTTTCTTACAACATGCTTGTAGAATTGGGTTCAAGATGTGAATATTCTTACTCTTTGAGAGGTTGATGCCAAAAGAGATTTGTCTTATTTTTTGAGAGTAAACATGTGCCTAAAACTAAATCAATAAGTTGATATCCCCCCTTGAAAATATCAAATAATTTAAATTAAAAATAAGTAGCCTCTTGGAGTGATAATTTTGGAGAGCTACCATATTCTTGCTTATTGGTTTGATTGACAAAGACACCTTCCTCAATCTAGATCAGACCATAACATCCCTTTAAAAGAGTGTAATCTATTCTTAGGACTTCAAACAAGTAGTCCAAATGAATTTCACTTGGTTTTATCTCATTTGGACCTTCTTTTAGCTTGATAGGAGCTGATATGGAGGTAGTCACAAAAAAAATTGAGAAGGAATTAAATGTTGTATCTCTGATCATATTCCTGGGGTTAAAAAAATCTTTAGCAACTTATAATGAATATTTAGGAGTCACTTATTCCACTAAAATAACCTGATCAAAACTTTGCTCATGGTGGGAAGGGTCATCTCCTTCAAGGTCTACTATCATTTGATTAACTTATACTCCATCAAGATCACCTTTCTCTTCATATTCAAAGATTGAATCATTTTTATCTTCACCAAGAGATATTCTAATGATGACATCTTCATCATATTCACTTGAAGTGTCCTCCTCATAGCCTTTTTTAGGATCACTTGACCTTCTTCATTGGCCTCCCATAGAACATGTTCTTATTCAAGGATGGGTCGTTCAAACTCACAAAAAATGTTTGGGATCTTGAGATCAATGAGCTTATCATTATTCTCCTCCCATTCACCAATAAATCCCTTAGATATAGATATTTTTTGGCCTTCAAAATTATCAATAAGGGCCTCCTTCTTCATTTGGATGCTCTCTTGTATAAAAGTCCATGATGTGAAATTTTTAGGTTCTTCAACCTTCTCAACAAGGACTTATTTATTTATTTGGATTCCTTCTTATATTGACCTCCATGATGGGAAAGTTTTAAGTTATTAAGGAGGGAGGAGTTGGGCTTGAATATACACAAGTTCTTATTTAGCTTAAATTTATAAATTCAGGCATTTTCATCTTTCTTTCCACATGACTCTACCACTTGATTCAAACTTGGACCCTTGAACTTACGAGCTTCCTCTAGATGATGTGTTACAACTTTAGGGGTATATGAATGGTTTGGAAAGATTACAAACTACCTTGGTTTGGCCTCAAATTTTTGATTTTGGATGAGCATGATAGAAGGTTCTTGAGGGAGCGTAGAGGTTGAGGAACAATCAGTGAAGATTTCATAGAATCAATATTTTTTTGATGTCATATCAAAAGTTGAAGCAAGTTAGGATAATAATATGGTTGATGGTATTATACTTCTTGATTATCCCATATTACTAACCTATCCTCTATGTATTAATTTAAATCTCTTATTTCCAACCTTTCATTAGTTAAGACATGTTGGTTTCCCTCCTCAACGGCTTCCCACTCACTCCTTGAAAATTGTAATGAGTTCCTTAAATTTTTAATGAGATGAATAGGTAAAACTTGGCCAAGTCATACACTTTTATCTATATTTATCATTATCATTTCATTATTTAACATTTTCATGAGCAGTTGAACGTCTTGATCCTTCTTAGCTTGAATTTGCCTATCTATATACTCCTCCTTATATCTTAGATCTTGCTAATGGAAATCTTGATAGGACTGATATGGAGGCTGACAAGCTTGGTAAGGTTGATGAGGAGATGAGGAAGAAGAACACTCTTGATAGCAAGGCTGGTCATATTGATAGCTAGAGTGGTATGAAAGGTAAGTAGGCTCTTTTTAGGGCTGATATGGGTCAACATAGGGTTGATATGGCTCATTAGACTGATGGTAAGGATCATGATTTTTTTGGTAAGGATCAACATAGTCTTGATATGGCTCACCAACTTGAGTAAAATATAAATTCACTCCAAACTCAGCCATGAAACTTCATGAGAAAGGAAAAATACAAAGATTACTTTCTTGAAAGAATACTTGGGTTGTTAAAACCAATTGAATGTGCTTAGATTTTCCATTGGTGGTTATGTTCATGGATCCAAATGGTAGTTTATTTAATAGTATCACCAATCACTCTTCAATGGATGAAAATGGTGATACCACTAGGCATGCTAGAATTGTTATCATCAAAATTTGTGTCCTTGAGGAGATTGGTCAATCCTCCTCAATTAAGTGATAGCATGGGAATAATCCTAGGTTATGGGTGATCTAAAGAGGGTATTTAACCTCTAGATAGGGCTTTCTCCCTTGATGTAACACTTAAGAACTACAAGCTAAGTCTATTGCTTACAAGGGAAAAGGGATAGAGAGAAATGAAAGAAAACTAACTATGAAGATGATGCACAAATTTTTTTGACCACTACCACACATTTGTTAATGCAAAATTATTATGAATCTAACCTATTCATAAAATACTCTTAATTTATTCCTTTTTCATTAATATTTCAATATAGAGGTGGTAGATGATGATTAGGCAAGGAGGGATGTTTTTAAAGAGGTCTGAAAGACACTAATAGAATATTTTATCACTTAACCTTCACAAGACTAACTAAACACTACATATGACCTACAAGAGTGGGTTAGAATTTTATATATGTGAGAGAATGAAACATGTCAAGGAGAACTAAATCAACACTAGACAAGATTAATCATTCTTGCATAAACACTAAAATACAATCATAAGAGAAGGTAAAACTAGCTTGTTTATTACTTTAATGGATTAAAAAAGGATTAGGGATTCACCATACTTAAGTGTATGATGTATATAATTCCAAAATCATGGATACATAAAGAAGAGCATGATAAGGAGAGAGAGAGAGGAGAGGCGTTGGAGAAGTTCATGACAAATGTCATCTCAGGAGGAAATAAGTTACAATCAAGATAGTATGTAAGTAGGAAGTTATGAATTCTTATATCAATATGTGTTTACTTGATCTGGTATTCTTCTTCATCAATGGTGTTTTAGAGTGATACTTCACTTTCTACGATGTCTCATCAACCTCATTTAGGAAACTACCCATTATTGGTTTAGAAGGAATTACAAGTCTATGTCTTGACATGTGGCACTCTTGATCATGATTCTTGGAATTTTTCCATGCCATTATATTCCACTTCAATTTATCTCTCATCTTGATGAATTTGAGGATAAATAATCAAGTTTCTTCAAACTGATAGGAACCTGTATTTCATTGTAAGGCTTACTTGATTCAAATGGAGACTACAATGAAAAGTCTCTCTTTCTATCTTAGGTCTAGTCCTTTTCTTGAGGACTATTATCACAACTTAAAAACCTATAAAAAAACATATATGGGATCATTCCACCCATTTTCAATCTCAAAATCAGCTCCAACATTGATACACAGGTGCATTGGGTTTATTAGGAAGTCTTGATGGCATATTTACTTACCATTAGGTATCTTGAAACCTCTAAATGATGTTTCAAGAAATATAGACCTTATTATGAATATTTAGAATAATATTAACCTACCTTTTCTATATAATATATGGTTCTAATGGGTATTATTAGGTTTTTACTAAGTCAAATTTCATGAAAAGCCACTAAAACCTACATTTTTAGGCCTATAATAGTCATTTTTAGGTCAATTTACACACCATTTTAGCTCACACATGCCAAAAAATTGCCTATATCACGTTACCATGAGACATATATATTCACCCTAATCATTTAAAATCCAAAACAATGCATTTTAAGTCATTTGAGGAGAAAACATAGTCATAAGGTCATTTTCAAGGTTTGAGAAGGGTTTTAGGCTTATAAACTTCTTAAGGATAATTATTAAATATATAAACCCTAATATCTTGAGTAAGACCAAAAATTATGAGATAATATGGTTCATTTATACCTCCTAACATTATTTTTTCCAATGCACCTTCTCATGTGAATTTTCATGTGCCAAAAGTGACCTTTTAGGTAGGGTAGACCTGTTTAAGAGCTTGAAAAGGATTATTTGGCATAATATGACATTACCATGCTTGGTTTTGGCCTTATACACCTAATTAAGGTATTTTTAACCTTATATAAATTATTCAATTTCTATTTTACGTTATTTCATTCCTTAAATTTGTTATAAGCTATGTTAGCCCATGATCAAGGTTTGAGAGCAATTTTCAACTAGTGACCCTAACAGTCTTATTTTGGTCTCTTATTCCTCTTAAAATGGATAAATATTCTATGTTAGATTATAAAATTAGAATAAAAATCTCTCTTGACCTTAAAAAACCCAATATCAATACAAAAACTGCATATTATAGTCATAATTTGAGCACAGACCTGTAGGTCTTCAATTAGGCCTACTACCTTACTAGGCTTTAAGAATATCTCTCTTGGGTGTTTTATCTTAAATAAATGGGATCAATACCATTTTCACCATTATATCTCATGTCATCATAAACAAAAAATATAATTATATCTCATATCTAAAACATAGGGTATATTTTCATATAGGCAAGCTTGTAGGTCTGTGTTTAGGCTCCATGACTGCGATTCTAAATGTAGATCCTTCTTTTGGATTTTTGGATTTTTTATGATTTTAAAAAGAATTATAGAGTTTATTAATAATTATCATGGATTATATACATAACTATTTACCTCATTCCACTTCATGTTATGCTCCCTTTGATCATATTGTTTACAAACAGGCTGTAAGTTGTTATTTAGGCCTTTTTGGCTATTAGGCTTGCCAAGCTGAGCTCCCCAACTAATATGTCCTTATTGAGAAATTTTTTTATTATTTAATATCTCACTAATATTCCCTTTTTACCCATAAAACCCTTAAACCCATCAAATAATAGTCACCAACATACTATTTTACTCCTATTGCTTGTGCCAAGCCTGTAGGTGGTTATTAGGTCAAAAGAAACCTTCTTTCCTCTTAAACACCCTATTTTGAGATTAATTGGACAAATAAATCATTATGGTAAAAAATTTAAAAAAAAATGAAGATATTCTCCATCATTTCATTGGGTTCACATTTTTTGGATATCCACTTGAAAGCCTCATAATCTTCTTTTTAGGTTCACACAGTCCACTTAGTTTACACAGTACACTTGAAAGCAAATTGAGTTGAGATCTGAGATTTCATAGGATTAAAATGTTTATATATTTTTTAACATGAAATAGGACATAATATCATGTTTTCAAAATACCATATACACTCTTCATTAAATCCATTTGGTATCAATATTGACCTATAGGTCTGCAGATGTGTGGGTCCATAAAACACTCTTGATCTTGACCTAAAGAAAGCATCAAACCCCTTGAATTATAGATACTTTCATATATATTAATTTATTTATAATTTTTTTAAATTATATCTAAATATGGTTCTTCTCTTTCAAACTTCTTGGATAATAAAACACATTCTCATTTGATCAGGGTTATATCCACCATGATTGTAAATTTCAATTGGATCAACTATATATGCATGGTTATCTATTCTCCTTGAATTAAATTAATTTAATGATGTATTAAAAGGTATTATTGATATTTATAAATATTAATAAACTAGAAACCATCTCATTTCATTCATCAAATACACCAAGACACTTCACAACCCTTGCAAACTTGATTGTCATTCTTAAACTAACAACTCAAGGCTATTTGACATTACTCCAAACATGATCATGAAGATACCTAAGAGATAATGATATTAAAGGGGTGAATTATTTTTCAATATACCTTCCAATATCATCTTCATGTATTCACTAGGCTTCAAAACTTTGCATTTGGAGAAAATCGACCCTGGTGGGGGTTTTAGTCCTCTTCATACACCCTTAACTTCTTAGTGATTGTTCATAAAGTTAAAGAGCCTAACTAGAGAAAAAATTCCAAAAAATGGAATTTAATTATGTTCCCATCATCTAACCAATATCTTGGGCTCCAAATTTCTCTCTCAAAGTACTATTTACAAACTGGTTGGCCATTTGAGGCTGCTAAAAAGCTTGATGGAGAAAAGAATGGGTTTTCTACCTTGTTTGACATTGTACCTCCAATTTTTGCATAAATTTTGGTCTGATAAGACCATGGGGGCCATTATATGAGTTTTTACACTTCCCATTTATATAAAAACTCTTTAAAAAACTTCAAAATCATACATTTTTCATGAATCTATCTATTCTACCCTTTGAAACTGCTAGAGATGATGAACCAAGTGACTATTCATCTTCCCCTAACTTTTATAGAGGTGGATAAGTGTGTCAAAATATTTCCCACCTCTCTTTTCTTGAAACTCTTTTAATAACTCCTCATTTTTCCATTAGAAGATGATGAATGAGTAATTACAAAAGGGATTTCAATGTTGAAATCCATTATTTAATACATTTGAAGGAGGTGTACAAATAAGTACAACATGATGTCATAACATAGGTGTTAGATGACTTTAAAATACCCCTATTCCATGATATAACCTTCACATTTTTTCTTTAATCACAAGTATCATCTCAACATTGGAGTGTACAATAATACTAAAGTAAATGAAATACCTTAATATTATCAAAACTACCTTAATCTCTCCAAATTAATTGAAATATAATCTGATTAAATTACTAGTTTTGCTCCTTGGATAATTTGGCCAAATTAATTGAAACAAAATGTGATCAACTTACTGAGTGTGCCCACATTTATGAAATGGCTGGCTGAATCCACTACCTCAGTTATGCTCATGGCATCCCAAATGACCACCAATCAATATGTCATCAATAATCCAGTAATCCTTTAAATATATACGAGAGTAATGGTAAAATCTCCTAGGGCCTGAGGGAACATGAATGTGTTCTTCTCAAGATCCCCATATGTGAGCAAGTCACATAATAACCTAATCAAGGGGTACAATACCCATAAGATGCTCGATCAATCAAGAATGGCTAACTTGTCCACTATCAAAAGTGCTATGAATTGAGGGAACCACTCTTATTGTTTGACTTTGCTTTAGCATATGTAGGCCCCATACAATAATAAAATATCCCAAGTCAATGTTCGGACCATTTCCAACTCTCAAAAATCTGCCTTTTACCCTTTGTTTCCAAATGATAGAACCACCCCTATTTGTAAGCAACAATTACTTAACTTCTTGTGTTTATAGATGGTGGTTATATAAAAAACATAGGTGATTATGTAACCACCATTTAGAGGCATTTGTGTAGCTACCCATTCTATAGACAGTGATGATTATAATTCTATCTAGTGGTGGTTATGATTTTATTATGGTAATTACATAACCACTAATCTATGAAGACCAGTAATTCTATCCCTGATGTGATAATTCTTTTAGCCATATGTGTTCCCATAAAACCCTCATAAAAACATCCAAAACTAATAAAAAATAACAAATTTATTGAAAATACATAGTCTACCCCTCACACAAACATGTCTATGTTAAAATTTTCAATTTTCATGGGATTTTTAGTAAGTTTCACATAAGATTTCAAAACTATGGTAACATGTAAAAATGCATAAAAATATGTATGACCCTACCTAGCTCCTCTAGCTAGTAGTTTCACCAGTTTCCTTTCATACTCTACTTATAGACTATTTATTTTCTCAGATCCGTCATAGGTATCCAAGAGCTCAAAAATCTTTTAGATTAATTGGCACAAATAAAATTGTTTTTTACAATTTTTTTAATATATTGGGCCCCCAACTAGCCATTTATGTATAAAAACTTTCCAATTTTGGCATGATCTTATATTTGGTGCTTATTTTCATGTTTATAATTCATGTTTATCTTCCTTTTATGACTAACATTTCAAAGCTAATATTTTAATTTCATCACTATCCCTTGTAGCATATTTTGTAAGCATATGATAATTTTGTACTAGTTTCGGTCACCTGACTAGACAGTTTAATTAATATGATCTTCCTTGCACATATGGTATATATTCTTGTCCATGTTTCAATTACATGGTATAGTTTCTACTCTTTCATTTAAATTTCACTTGGTTCTCATCTTCTATTTTCAACTAACTTTGTTACACCACTAAGGTAAGTCATGTAAGTATTTATAACTTCCTATTTCCCTTTCACACACCATTACTTGGGACCGCATAATTGTTAATTCATGACAAAGCATCCTCCCAAGGGAGAAATATATATGCACATAAAAATTACACAGTGTGATATGTCTAGTACAATGTCTGATGATGATGTAGTGATATCCTAATGAATGCTTATAACAAGGTTATCTCTAACCACCTAATCCTATTTCCTTCCTATTATTCCCTTGAGTCTCCCTATCCTCTTTTTGTTGGCCTTTGCATCCTCTCATAACTCAATTTTAAAAATTTCCATGCATGGCATAACCATTGCTTAAGGTGACGAGATTACTTAGGGTGGTTTTATCTTAAAAGGTAGTTTTGTAACATAAATTAGTGTTTATATAAGCTAGAGTTTTAGTTATGTAATCACCCCTATAAAAAGGGTGGTTCTATCACCTCCTCCCCATCTTCTAAATTTAGCTCCTGAGATTCATTATTTCATGCATCTTTGTATGTTGCTTTTACATTTCTTGATTTTAATATGTTAATTTCACCTCCAATCAAACCCAACTCACTCCCTCTTCTATTTACAATTGTTTTGAGTCCATCCTACGTTCTACTCCTAGTTCAACTCATTTAAAATACTTCATGAAACCTACATGGATCTTCTACAATTAAGTCAATTTTGGATCCAAAAATTGGCATTGGAGCTTGAAGTTTTGAATTTTTTCATAGCCACAGACTACTATCATTGTCTTGAAGCTTTGTCTCTATTTCTTTTATGTCTAGTACAATATTACAAGAAAGGGAGTGTCATTGATTTTATAACTTGATATTTGTAAGTAGTGCACTCAGCCAACCACATATCATTTTATCTTTGTTTGGGATTATGTTTGTCTTATATTTCCATTTATATTAGAGAATTCTTAAAATCTTTGATTGGATAAAGAATCTATCATACTAAGTATAGTAACAACACATACTAAATGCTTCCAGTTGATCTCTTCCTTGATCAGGTTAGATTTTAATTCCTATTCTTTTCAAAAAACAAAGTAGTTAGTCTATTTGTTTGTTTGTGTTCATGAGATGCATTCATAGTATATAGATATTGCATCCAATCTATAGGTAAATATTAAAATAAGATGCATCTGTAGGTAAATATTAAAATAGAATGCACATAATTTTATCCATAAAAAATAATCAATTTTCAATTTCAAAATGAGCTCTTTTCAATCTCTCTCTCTCTCTCTCTCTCTCTCTCTCATCTCTCTCTCTCTCTCTCTCTCTCTCTCTCTCTCTCTCTCTCTCTCTCTCTCTCTCTCTCTCTCTCTCTCTCTCTCTCTCTCTCTCTCTCTCTCTCCTCTCTCTCTCTCTCTCTCTCTCTCACACACACACACACACACACACACACACACACACACACACACACACACACACACTAGCAACTAAAAAACTCTAGATCAACCGAGGTAGAAAAAAATGTTTTAAATTATGATTTATCTTATTTTTGTACAAAATTAGAATGTTTTTTTAAGTCTACAATAACAAAAAATCATAACTTAGTCAATCATCTTAATCAAAACAAAACATTGTTTATAACTAGTGTGCATCCAATCTAAGAATATAAAAAGTTTGTTTTGATTACATATGAGGAAGATAATTCTTAGGAACTTATTATTATTTTTTTGTTTAGAATTAAAACTTATTATTGAATCATTTACATGCTGGTATAAACTTTAGTTCACATAAATATATTCATACTTTATTTAGAAAACCACAAACAAAAAAAAAACACATAGTTGCATCTAAAAAAGTTATAAATATAAAAATTTGTTTAGTTAGAGTAGATCCCTCTCTTTATTACCTTCTATGCATTTAAAATCAATTGAAAAGGACCAAAAAATAGGTGTTCTATTTTCTTAAATTTAATTTACTTATTGTTCTTTGTTTTCAAGTAATTTAATTTTAGCAAGTAGTCACCTTTTAATTTCAAGCAAAAAATAAAAACAAGCTAAAAATAATGTCAAATCCTTTCCCAACCATGTAAGCCTCTTAATTTAAAGCTTGATTCTAACAACACAATAGTTCCACTCAAATAATCAATTATCCACACAATTTTATATGCTTACACCTTACTTAGCCCCTTTGGATGACACTTCCTAAAACATTTGGTCTTATTAGAGAGGGTGTTTTCCCTAGGGTTAGGGCACCTAGTCCCATAGTCAGTATATAGTTTGATATCAACACCAAGAATAGGAGAGAGGTTTTCCATTATACCCCAATCCTTCATGTCATTTTTGACTCTCTCAATTACTTAAAGGAATAAGAACAAGTTCTCAATCCCAATAATTATTTTCCCCCATAATAAAGGTCAATAGTATAACATGATTCAAGCCTAGATCTTCATCTCCACCCATTTATTCTCATCCTTAGTTATATCCTCATCATATATCATTCACATTTTTGGATGAAATTTATTGGGCATATCCAACCTAACATAATTGATCTCATCACATGATTCATTATGTTGAACCATCCTCATTTACCAAATCTTAGTATTGATTAGGAGTTTCACCTCCTCATAATCTCATAAATTGAAGGACCTTGGAGCTATATTTTTGTACATCTTGATGCTCTCAATGAGCATTCATATGTTTTGGAGGTATTTTGGTTCCATCACGAGATCTCCTTGCCACCACCCCTTCCAAATCCCATTCTACCTAATAACTATCCTAATTCATAATACTATCCATAACCCATCCATTATGTTAGCTACCTCAACCTAACCTCAGGGAGTCGAGTGCAAAATATAGCTTTTGTTATTCCCATGTACACATGTTTATTTTTTATTACTTTTCCAAGTGTAATAAAATCTCCCTTTGCTCCAATATTATTTCCTCCCCTTTTATGTCCACTGTCTTTCTTTTCCTAACCCTCTAAATAATGTTAGTTTACTTATCAAAGCACGTACTTATATTTGGAAAATTTGTGAGGACCAAGACCATTCATTCATTTTACTATGAAATAGATGCACTCAACCAATGAAATTTTATTTACAAATGGATACTGACATATGATTTGAGAAACTTTCTAGACCTCAACTTACTAAAAACTTAGGGTAAGAAATCAAAGTTTAGTTTGGAGTGTCATAACCCAAACTTGGCTTCCAAATTATAAAAGTTTTGAAGATTAATTATTAAATCAATGATCATGATCCATAAACTATGTGGATATTTCACATTAAGTTTCATCAACATGAATCTTATAAACTCCTAATAATTTATTGATTTATTATTTCACTGTTTGTTTGATTTGCATAAAACAATCATTAAATGGACTTAGGATAAATTTTAAGTGTTGCTTAATGAAATTAATAATGAAAAATGAAAGTAGAGGAATAAACTACAATAATATAATAAAAAATAAATTTAAAAGAGACACAAGATTACCTTGGAAAAAATCAAAATGATAAAACTCAAAAAGAGTGAGGGATTTCATCCACTTTCCACTCTCTTTTTGAAATTACATGTTTATCGCCTTCTAAAGGCCTTCATGAGCATACTTTGCATTACAATGTGTCCAAACACTCATTCATAATCTGCAACTTTCTCACTCACTCTTTATTTTTCACACTCTAACTCAGAAAACCACATATAATCAAGAATAAGATCTAATAGGAACATTATCTTGCTTATAAATACCCTCTCCATACATATATACAATGTTGACACCAATGATAGCTCAAATAAGAATCAAGAATAAGATCTAATAGGAACATTATCTTGCTTATAAATACCCTCTCCATACATATATACAATGTTGACACCAATGATAGCTCAAATAAGAATCCAAGAAAACTTTTGATATTATGAGGAATCATTTGTAGTTTTTAATCAAACTGTTCTTTATCTCCCTACAAAACATCTAATTTATGCATGGAAAAACTACCACTTACTTTAAAAATTATGGTGGCAGTTGTAAAACTATTTTGGCGATTATAAAACAACCACCTATTTAAACCAGCAGTTTTGCAACCAATCCAAATGGACTAACTTCTTGAGGCCATAAAATTTACTTACAAACTCAGATTGACATGTAGGTTTTTTGGAAATTTAATATATTTTTTAGAGGGACACAAATATGCAATTAAATTGTAATTTTGATGACATATTAATATTTGTATAATCCTTTGCACCAAAACCTATCTCTTTTGAGGTCTTAGGGTGTCCCATCTTCTTAATGAACCAAGTTAGTGGTTACATAACTTAACCAATAGGAAAATAGCAATATAAAGAGTGTTTCAAGTGATTTAAAGTTACATTCTTATACAAATAAAAGAGTGGATTAGTTATCTCATATGGCTAACATTACTAATCTAAAATTCAAATCATGCCTCCCTAATTTGGATGCTTTTCATCCCCAAAATCTTAGGCACTCATATAGTGAAGAAATTTCTTTCCATGCTTCTTTAACCTCTCTTGTACTTTCATGTGTATGTGTTAAATTAAATTACCATCCTTGTGAAATTTTAAGTCCACCTTTTCATGCCCTTTGTGTAGATATTTTCCTTCTTTCAATGCTTGTTGATGAAGACCCATGTCAGGAAGAGGACAACTAACTATTAATTGCATCTCATTCTCTTTTTTAGTAGGACTTATATGAGTATCCGTTCATTCTACTAATACATTATAGTGTTTATCATTCAAATGAGAAAATAAAACTTCCCACTATCATCAAGTAATTGGTTAGCTTAAGTGGCACTTAACAAGGAAAGCATAGATTCGCATTCATAGGATTTGATGTTGTAGTTTTTTCCATCCTTAACAAAATGATATTGATTAGATATCCTCATGAAAGTAGCATATCTAACATACATATAGGGGATACCAAATATCATACCACAAATATCACTAGGTGCAACATCTACCATAACTTCATCAATGAAATTTTAATTTATTGCAAATTTAACTCTGCATTGTTAAGAGACCCTTATCTCTAATCCTTCTTTCATGCATCCTATAGCATAATCATTAGAATGATCATACATTTCCAACCCAGTATGTCTATTAGCTATTTACGAATAAAAAAATTTTGAGAGCAAGAATACAAAATATAATTAAATTTTACCATCTTAATTTGAACTTTGAAATGAAAATGCTTATAACGCTCACCTTTTTCTTAAACATCATTACTACAAAAAAATACCTTTATCTGGATGGAGATAAACTAAAACTTCTCATCCACCTCTACGCTGAAATTAACAACTTATCCTTAAAGTGATGTCATGGCCTTCTTTTTTTTATTTCTCTTACATGGATGCAATTTTGGATACAACTTCCAATAAGTCTCATCGATATGGCCATTAACATCATAATGCCCATAATGCCTTGTATAATCCATATTATAAATAGTATAAGTAACATTAAACCCATATTTCTTATTCATAATATTGTAATGATGGAACCTTATGCTCATCCATATCAAGATATTGGGCTTAATAAAAATCCCCACCTGTCTTTTGGATTGGCAAGAAAAATAGGCCTCCTTAAGTGACTATGCAAGCCTCTAACATACTTCATGAGGATGTCATGATAAAATGCATCTTTTCCCATTTGAATTGCCTTTTTTATAAACTCACTTGTATATACCTACAAACTTTGTCCTTCTTTTTACCTCAAAAATTCCAATTAATAGACCTTTCCTCTTCATAAAAAATGTGATAAAATTTCTTAATCAATCTCATAATTTTATCCCATTTACTAATTAATGGTAGCATATTAATAGTTAAGGAATTAAAATAACTCTTAAACCAAGCTAGAGCATGCTTAGCTAGCTTAGATCTTGTAAAATAAATTTATTTATCTTTATTAATTTGATGCAAACTAAATTATACCTCTAATTGGATTAACCAATGATAAATTTTATTTTCATTCACCTCAACTTCATACCACTTAATGTTTATATTTACCTATACTTTGAATGGAGGTGGAGATTGGATGGAATGGGGATTCTCTTTCTTATCATCAAAAGTATTAAATTTCACACTTGCTTTAGAAGCACCCATAGAAACTCCTAACTTTTCCATCACAACTTTCATTATTTTCCAAAGATCCATCAAGGATTGAGAAATTTTGTAACATTCTCTTCCAATTTGTAAAATATTTATTTACCATATTTAGGTATCCTCTCATCTTTAGAAGTCATACTTCTCAATTCTCTATTCTACTTTCTTGTTGATATCTCTTGTTTTAAAGAGACCAAATCACCTTTTCCACTAGTACTTGATGTTCTTTTAATGGGCATATATCTACACAATGGTCACCAAACAAACCACACACTATGGAACAATAAATTTATATGATACCAATATGACCCATAAACTAGGTGGATATCTCGTACTAAGTTTCACCGGTAGACATTCAGTTACTAATAATGTTGAGTTGAAATTATCAATCTTACTCGAAATTTACTCGAACACATAATTTAGTCCAAAAGCACTTAAAGGCACTAAATGGTTTGAGTTTGTCATATACAAGTGTCAATTTAGATTAATGTATCCCTGAATAGGTAAACTCATTTTATTTGATTATTAACTTTTCTCAAATCATTTTGAGTCAAAATGATGAAAATGCAAGTTAACCCTCTAAACCATTGAATTATTTTAATTCAAAAGCATATGACACATGCATGTGTTATTTCATGTTGACAATGTCCTAAATGGGGTATTGGTCTCTACACAACTAACATCTTCCTCTAATTCCACTCCTATCAAATTACAACCCAGTAATATGACATTATGACTAGTTTGATTAATTGTGTAACCAATTTCCAAATAATTGCATAAAAAGTGATTAATCTCACTTAGGCAAATTAATTCAAATTGAGGCCTTAAGTGGAAATTCTATGGAAGTTATTGAATATATTTTAATTTAAAATTGATTATTAATATTTGCATCATCAAATGACTTCATCTGTGAGGTGGCATCCATAAACCATAAATGCAACAAATATTAGGTTTAAGGCTTCCCATGCCTCTATAATCCCCTTCCTCCCAAATATTTATGAGGATATTTATAGATATTTCCTCTAAAATTAAATTAATTCATGGCCACACATCTTGATCTCAAAATGGACAGTCATGGTTGATTCTGATCAAATTCAAAAATCTATAAATAGGAGGGCCAAGATCACCATTTTTAAGCTTCATTTATGTAAACTTACTATGTAGAATTCTCTCCACAAGCAATTTGTGTGTAGTGTTATAGTGCTTAATTTATAATAGGATAGCTTTATTGATAGACATACATTTGATTTCATATCATGAGCCTAGTTTCATTGGTGCACTTGAGATGATGGAGGAGTTTTGCCTTGCATCATTGACGAAGACTTGAGCACCAAATCAAGGGAAAAATAAAGTTTTGAGTCGCATTTGGATGGTGGGATGCTCTTCGTAAGGTAATGTGTATGTGCTTTCTTTCAATTGCTCTTAATTTTCATTATGTTCTTATGCATTTTCTTGAGTTTTCATGACTAATGTTTGATCTAACTATCTTTAGATTCCATCTCTATATCTTGGCATGCCCGATGGGACCACACATCCCATTCAAGCAAGGAAGACACTTTGGCAATCTTAGATTTTCTAAAAAGTCCTTAAAAAATCCTCAAAAACCCAATTTTTATCATCACTTTCTCATGTTTTTGGAATTTTTGTTGATACATAGGTCACACAGTGATTGATATCGGTTCTATGTAATTGGCATCGATCCTAGCTAACCAGAATCAGTTCTGGTGTAGGGTATAACACTGAGAAAAATTGGGTTTTAGAGCTTTCTTCAAAATTACAAGTTATCATTTTGGATTTTTAAGTCTCTATCTAAACTTTTTATTCCATGATCTAGATCTTTGTTGGAGATTTTATTCTAACTTGGGCTAACAAGTGTTTTTTATGAAAAAAAATTGTCTAAGGGTTCACAAGTGATCAATATCCATCTTTGTTGATCGGCATTAGTTCATTTATGACTGACATCGATCTTATTGCAACTGACATCAGTCATTGGTGACTAACATCAATCTTCATGTAATAAAAATAGAGAACCCGAGAGCAAGTTTTTAAAACTTTCTTGTTTCATTTAAAATTATACTTCAAAGTAGAAATAAACTCTTTAACATCTGTAGGACCTACATGGAAATGTGCTAAATTTGACAATGCTTAAATCTTGAAAACTTCTATTTGGTGCTTAAAACGAAGTTAGATGGTTTATTTAATTATTTTTGTGAAGTTTTTCAAAGTTTGTAATTAAATCCAAGGGGCCAAAAACTTCTCAAAACACTTCACTTTTGGTGCATAAAATTTACACTCACTTAAATTAAAAAGTTTTAAAACGCATGTTATTTTATGCTAGATCATTTTAGACTTGCTTATTTTTGTGCAAAATGAAGAGTGCGCATATGCTCTCCCCCCATCCCCTTTAGGGAACTTGGGTGAACAAAAATGCCTTTTCATTATGATTGTTCCTTTGTCTAAGGCATGAAAATAATGTTTTCAAGTCTCTTCCCAAAACTCATATGGTTTGGGTGATCTAAAAACAACCTTTAAATCCTTTTCACTTAGTTTTATTTTATGCAACTTGGCTTATGAGGGGGATTTCATAACTTCTTCATGAGTTATTTAGGGAATCTTTGTCCTGACCTTTCATCTCCTGGCATTATTACAACCCCACTCCATGGTGGGGTATATAAATTGAGGATGACCTGCTGGAACATTTGCTTCAATTGTTAAGAAAACTCTGTTAGTGGCAATCTAGCTTAGACCATAGGGGAAATTTAGACATCATACTACACTAAGAAATTGATAGATGTAGTGGTTGTGACAAATTGGCATTAAGCATCTCTATCATTAGCCATGCTTGGGACTATTTATATAGTCAAAAATTTAAGTTTTAGAACAACTCCACTTGCCACAAACATATTATTGATGCAAGGTGAGTAGCCCAAAGGTCCATGTCACCATACAATCTCTTGGGAGAAGGGGGTGTAAAAACCCTACTACTTCATGCACTATTATTTTTGGATTAACACTTAAAAATCCTTGTAAGAGCATGTATATAGATGGATTTCAATAATACGATGCAACCTTATTAGTTCAAGGCTTAAACTGATTTACTTAGTTGTATTTGGTCTTTTCCTTTATTTACTTGGTCTTATTTGAGTCTAAAACTTGTTTTTAAAACAACATGTCATAACCAAACACATTTATTATCCACCATTTATTGAGTAAGGAAGTGTTACATTGGTTAAATCCAAATCATCATTTTCCTTCTTTAAAAAATAATTTTATTCAATGTGTTTGTATTTGTCTAATCCACATTATTA
The DNA here is from genome assembly GCA_037957365.1 of Torreya grandis. Taxonomy (NCBI): domain Eukaryota; kingdom Viridiplantae; phylum Streptophyta; class Pinopsida; order Cupressales; family Taxaceae; genus Torreya; species Torreya grandis. The sequence continues at coordinate 276,003 of JARHVA010001195.1, read as the reverse complement.
TGCTACCCATTTGAGTTTAGACTATTTTTCAAAAATCTCCCAAGTCCTTCACTTTTTAATTCAAATTTAGAATCTCACCTTTCTAAGTTCTAGCCACAATGTTAATCAATTTTTCCATTTGCACTTGACTTGAGTTAACTTGGGTACGATTCCCCATTTGGTTTGAAGGCCATTTATAGACTCATCATCATCATTTGATCATTATGAACTTAGGTTATCTTGTGTGTCGCTTACGCTTTAATTTCTAGAACATATTTCATTCTACTTTCTATTACTATGTGATGGCATTGTGCTACCTATTTGGTTTTAGTTTTATACTTAGAAATTCTTGCATGTTTTCACATCTTGATTTTCTTAGTTCAAATTGTTACCTTCCTAATCTGAAGGTCTTTCTTCTAGTTTTCTAGTTGTAACTCATCGAAGTTTAACTAGGTTTTACGGTATTGACATATCTTTGGCCTATGTTTGGTATACTAGTTTACACTTTAGGTTTTGAAGTTATCATACCCTCTTCTGATTTAATGATTTCAACCCACAAAGGTTGAGTAAATTCATGAACATTTCTTCCAATATTGTGGTACTATGCCACCTTACTTTTATTATAGTCTCTTTATTACCTTGTCATTTATTTGGAGAAAATTAAAACATACTTTGTTAATCATTTTCCAAAAACTTTCCAAATTTTTTTAAACATAGAGAACACATATCTAGACATGATGAAAAGGTACACTCATAACTGGGTCTCTTACAACCCTAGTTATGAGGAGGATCACTTTTATTATGGATAAGATAATTTCATGGTATTTGAAGACATTCCCATGACTATAGGATTTGAGAAGGATTATATTGAATATCAACCCTAAGAGGACAAGGATGAAACACTCCTAAGGTTGATTTAATTTGATGCTAGATTGCCATCAGACTTTCCTATGGAACAATTACACACCTTGGCTAGATAAGGAGAGCAAAAGTGAGAACAATCCCTCACACATATTAAAAAATCAAATGATGATTATTCAAGCAAAGGAAAAGAAGCATTCATAGAGTTAAAACCTAATGATCAAGATATTATCACCAAGATTAAAAAGATAAGTCAATGATATGCAAGCCAACTTATCATGGACTTAACTGACTCTTTAGTTATCACTTCAATACATAATGATGCTTCCAAGGAACAAGGGAATGTGATTGAACCAACACAACAAACTTTAGTTGAGAACACAACTATGATGGATCAAAATGTCTCAATGGAACAACACAAGACACAAGAGGTATTGAAAAATGCTTCGCCAAACATGGAGCATACTTTTTCCAATCATCAAGAACCTCTTGACCCTTTGTATAATCAAGGACCAAAATACTTAGTACGTATTGAGGAGATTCCTCAAAATAACTTGGCAAGTTATTCCTGACCAACACATACTTTGGTAAATAGACCACGAACTCCCCAAAATCAATAACACACTTATAATTTAAGGTAGTATACTTGAGGGAATGTTTATCAACCCAATAATCAGTGGCTCATTTACTTGACTTAAGGAGTGAATCAAAACAATTTTATGGATAATAGGGTGTATAACCCTAATAAATCCATGTAATAGGGGCACATACCACTCCAAAAAAATTATATTCCACCCATGAATGCACCAAACATGCAAGAGTGGAATTCCATGAAGGAGATTGTGTCATGATTGGAGACAAGAAACAGAGTCAAGAAGTATAAATTTGATGAGATATGTCCATATCTATTTTATTTGAGTATTCTCCAAGTCCTCTTTTCATCTCAGTTTGAGGCACCTAAATTTGACAAATATAAAGGAAAGGTGACCCTTGTGAACACATTCAGGCATATTTTGTGTTATGCCAAGAGGTCACTTACAGTAGTATTTATTGAATTTGCTTGTTCCCATGAAGTTTAGTGAGACAAGATTTAGATTAGCTACTTAAGTTACCAAAGGGATTGATTTCATATTAGAATAAACTATCTAAAAAATTCATCAACCATTTCTCATACAATATTGAACAAGAATTGACTATTATTGACTTGTGTAAATCCAAATTATAGGATAGAGAAATCTTCATAGCATATCTACAAAGGTGAAGAGCATTAGCTGGTCACTTTAAACATAATTTGCCTAATAAATAGTTGGTAAACATATTTTCATATAACTTACACCTTGAGGTGTCATACAATATACGGTTTGTTGTGTGAACACATTTGAAGAAATAATAGGCAAGGGTGTGTAGATTGAGAAGTTACTTATTACCAAATGCCTTATTAAGATTTATGCATAGGGTCAAACATAAAATCAAACCTAATCACCAGTTCAAATGGTTGTGCAAGATAAACCTAAGGGTTTTAATAAGAACAAGAACATGGTAGGGAATGGAGTAACTAAATCAAGACACGTACAAATGGTGCAAGCTCCACTAGCTCCAAATGTACAATTAGATCTCGCTAAGCCACTAGCCAATTTATAAAGAGCCCCATCACAAAGGGTATTCAATAACAATTTTAGAGTCTTTATCAATTTGGGAGAACCTATTGAGGTAGTGTTCCAAAAACTCTTAATAGTTAATTTGATTATATGGCCTATATTGAGGCCATTTCCTATAGATCAAACCAATAATGATTTGTATCAATAAAATGAATTTTGTAACTTCCATCATGTTTTTAGGCATGGTGCTTATAGATGCATTCAATTATAGCACCTCAATGAATATTAGATCGAAAGTGGTGATATTGAGATCAAACTTGTTCCATAGGAGACTAATCAGGATATGGGCATCTCCAAAGATCCATTTCCTAGACATAATTAGTAGCTGCTAGGGAATAATCAATACTAAGGATAGAATTAATGACAAAATCAGAATCAAGGTCAAAATTGTAACCAATATGATCATTGTGATCAAGGAATTTAACTCAAGAAAGGAGGTTAGTATAGAGTTAGTTCCAAAAATAATGAAATAAACTCACTAACAATCTAACATCTCTAGGCCTAGATCATGAGTGGAGCATGGTGAACAAACCAATTAAAAACATAATTAAAAATGGAAGGAAATGATAATTTAAACACAAAATACAAATTCCTTACACAAATCCTTGATTGCTCCAAAAGGCTTCTTCATTGGCTTGCTCAAATTTAAGCTCAAAAGGTCTTCATCAATGGAGTGTGGCTACCTTCATATTCTCTTAGAACCTTGTTTAATGCTTGGCTTGATTTATGGCTTGATGGAATGATCAATTCAATGGCTTGATGTCTTGATGGCTTGATCAATTCAATGGCTTGATGGCTTGATTGATTCAATAGCTTGATGGCTTTGGCTCAATTTTGGCATTATAACACTAGGCTTTTAGTTTCATGAATCTATTCCTGCATTCTACTTTGATTGAGCTCTCTAAATGAAGATCTCTAGTCTTACTTTTATAGGCTTTAAAATCCCTTGGAATGGGTTAAATGTGACCATGGTTGATTTTATTAAGCTTGATTGAGTTTGGCATATTCATAGGATATTCTTTTAGATATTTTCCAAAAGTGACAACTCACAAAAGTAATGAGTGTATTTTAGGATGTTCTAAGATGCTCTTGAATTTCCTTTTTAGTAATTGATTTATTAGCTCATGGGTGAAATCAATTAGGATTTGAAATTGATTTAACTTGCTAATTAATTTTGATTAGGGTGTGAAAGTTAATTAATTATTTTTAAGCATTTGGTCATTTGTTTGATTTTGATTAACTTAATTTGTGTATTTGCCTTGTTTAATTGATTTATTAGGTCAATTGATTTAATGCAAGGTTATAAAGCCAAATTCAAGACTAATAGAAATTTTTAACTTAAATGTTTGATGATTGGAAATAATTGATCTAATAGTCTAATATAAATCCATTGGTGGCCAAATTTGCATGTCTACAGTTTGCCCCTATTTGGGAAGATGTTGCAAGATGTAAGCATAATAACATATTTTATGATTGCAATGGTAATGATTGAACTATTTCTTCCCCCTCAAGGGAGTGGTTGGCAAGTGGATCAGTAAAGGGACCTTCATAAGAAAAAAATGAAATGAAGGGACCAAAAAAATGAAGATGATGGGGTGATAACATAATGATTTTCCCAAAGTTGGGAAAAATCACTAAGAAATGCAAGTGGGATGATGTATAATGGTTTTACCAATGGCAGTTATAAGAATTATACCCTGATAGTGGTAACGTGGTATGATAACACAATGATTTACCCCAACAAGTGATATAATCATTGAGAAGATGGAGCTACCTCAGTTAGGATAGACAAATAAGAAAAGAAATTGGTGATAACATAATGATTTGCCCCAACAAGCAATATAATCATTCAGAATTCATGTGGGATAGTGTATAGTGTTGATACAGTATACCCTCATTATGAAAAAAATGATTCATGGTTGATGATTGATAAATTCATACAAATGAAAAAGATGAATTGGGACAACCTGCTACTAGGAAGATGCTCATTCGAACTAACAAAGGTTAAAATTATTTCTTTACTAAATTACTCTATTTGGGATGTGATTGGGATTATTGTTAATGTCAGTGTTAAGGAGGTGGTGATGATGCATTGATGTTGTAGACCTCTCAAATCTGATTTTTGATATAACATTTAATGGTAGGACTCATGATAGAACACTATGTGGGCTTGGCCAAAATATACATAAGGACTGACTCCTGATATCTGATATACAATGGAAAATAATTACACTGATGATAAAAACCATGATGATAATGTAGACATTTGAATATGGATAGATTCAAGAAAAATATGCAAGGAATCACCCAATGACCACATAGACTAAATCAAGGCCACAGTGCTAAAAGAAAACAAACAAGCACATAAACAAATAAATAAAATAGACAAATAAAAAAACAAATAAGTGTTAGTCCCTATGTTAGTATAAACATCATGATGAACATTGCGCCTAGAAACTAGGTGATAACTAAATAAACAAACAAGATGGGGGAATAGAAGAAAAGGAAGGGGATGGTCAAGCTATCTCCATATGCACTAGGCAAGTGGACACTACCTACATATTTCCATGGATATGATGATCCAATAAAACTTCAAGCCAAATGTATATCTCTTAGGAAATGGGAAGAAAATGATGTGTCAGGATCTTGCTCCACCAATAGAGCACACATATGATTACCTCTTGTATTAGCAACTAAACACGGAATTTAACCAAAATCAATAAGTAACTAGAAATATGAAACAACACAGGAATATGAGAGACAATACACAATTGTATTAATAATCACTCAGAATAAAATACAATAAAGAAGATGCCACTTCTTTTTCCACCTCAAAGGCTCACCACACCTCAAGACCTTCTTCCCTCTCTCTCTCGGTCCCAACAATCAACTCCAATACAAAATTGATGTTCACCTCCACCAGTCAAAAACAACGCTGCCAGTACACCACCATACTCCAAGTAGATCTCCTACTCTCTACTGCTACCTGCAAATCACTAGACCTTACTCACCATTGTAGATATCCAAAAGAAGCCATGCACACCTGCTGACCAAGATCATACAAATATGAAGAACCTTTCTAATTCTCCAAACCAACACCCACTCTTGGTACTATGGCACTAAGAGGAACACACCATTGCTCTCTTCTCTCAGAAGGAGCTTATTTAGCTCTCTTACTCTCTAGCACTCTAATTTACACTACATCCCATGAGTCTATATATAGATCTCATGATTACAATAATTAGACTATCTTAATTACAATAATTAGATGCGCAACTTAAGACTACGACTAGCTTTCAACATGCAAACTAACAGTCCAAAAATAAACTCTCCAAAATCAACATGCAAACTGCATGTTCACGTACAGGTTGTCGACATCAGCTCCTCCATGACTGATGTCGGTTGACTAGTAACCGACATCAGTTGCTTCTTCACTGCCATCTGACTGACATCGGTTGCCCTGCAACTCATTCTGCAACTCTCTGCAACCTCTGTAACCTCCGTAGCTCCTCCTATTTGCATCCTGGTGAAGCTTTTAGCTCCACAACCTAACATGATGATTGATATAAAACATGATGGATGTGACATAAGAATAGGGATGAAATCAAAAAATGGTGGTAGCATAGGATAAAAGGTCAAAAATGATGGGGAAACTAAGGAACAAGTGATTTATTTGTGACTTAGTGAGGGTTCCCAGAATCCTTAAGGCAAAGAAGTGGTCAATGTTTTTTGGTTTTTTAAAGTGATTTTCAAATGTTTTTTGAATTTTCAAAGCATCTCAACTCAATAGAGAATGAGGAGACACTAAAATGGTCTAAGCTCATAAAATGGTGAGTGTTATAACTTAAAATGATGCTCACAAAATGGTGAGAGCATGGTTGAAGTTTCTCATAAAATGATAGAGTGTGACTTAGGGTGGACTAATATGACCTCAACATGAATCAAATGTGACCCACATAGTCACAAAATGGCTTTAGCTCATAGCATTTCACCTCACATCAGAGGAATCTGACTAGTGTAGTAACCAATTCAAACAAAATAGACACAGTTGGTATGATGCCATAATATGACACATGAATGGCTAGGTGATATGTCAAGGCACAATAAAAAAATATTACCCATAGTTTTCCCATAAGAGGTTATAACTAGGATACGACTGATAGATCAATGATACCAATTTGCCCCAACATGCAATATAATTAGTATCAGGATTGGTGAACATTGATTTACCCCAATAGGCAATATAATCAAGCTTATATAAACATACTTGATAAGAAGGGAATAAGAAATGAAGGATACAACTACCAAAACTTCTATCATACTACTCCAAAATATTACCTCTATCTAAATTGCTTGAAATAACTACTGAAATTGATCTAATTATGTATGCTAAAAACATGAAACCAATGGATAAACCAAGATCAAATGAGCTAGGTTAATAAGATTTAAAATATGTTTGGTTGAGTAGGAATGGAATGGTTGGACGGTTTGGTTGGAGTGTAAAAATGAGATGATGGTAGAATAGATAGTTTGATAATGGTATAAATAATAATATTGATAATATGGTACAACTTGAAACATTCCTTATAGATAATACATCAAGTTACTCAAGCATAGTATCAGTTGAGGTGAATAATGTTCATCAGCTCATTAAGTTCATTACCATCTGGTGTGGTGAGCCTATATGTTCTAGTGCCATATTCTATAGTGATGATGAAAGGACCCACCCAATTGGGTTTAAACTTTCCTTTATGCTTCTTTTTGGTTATGGTATACTTTTGGTTATCTTTTAGGATGAGATTGCCAAGTTTAAATGTTCTATGTTTTACACGCTGATTGTATTGATCTTGAAGTTGGTTTTGATAGGCCTAAAAATTATTCATAGCATCCATGTGTTTCTCATCAAGTAAATCTAGCTCTTGAAGGTGAGATACTCAATAGTCATTATCATGGAGAACATGATTGAAATATATGTGTAATGAAGATAACTCAACCTCAATGGGAAGTATGGCTTTAGTATCATAAACAAGTGAGTATGGAGTGGCTTTGATGGGTGTGTGATGATTGGTATGGTATGCCCAAGGGCATAGAATATCTAAAGGTGCCAATTATGATCAACATCATTAAAAATCTTTTTGAAAATGTTGAAAATGGTTTTATTTCATGCTTTGGACTGGCCATTACCTTGAGGGTAATATGTCATTGAAAAGTGGTGTGTGATCTTGTATTTAACACATAGCTTTTTGACATCCTTGTTCTTAAATGATCCTTAATTATCAGATATAATGTCATAAGGGATACTATAGTGATAGATGAGATGGTTAAAGATGAATTGGGAAATTTACTTTCCAATGACGTGAGGGGTATAGCTTTGACCCACTTAGTGAAATATTTAGTGGTGGTGAGAATGTGTTTATGACCATATAATGAGGTGGGGTTTATCTTCCCAATGAGGTCAAGTCCCCATGTAGCAAATGGCCATGGTGTCATCATTAGTTTTAAGGTCTTGGTGGGTGCATGAATCAAATTAGCACATTATTGACACTTGTCGCATTTCTTGACATATGTTGTTGTATCTATGTCTATTATCCTCCAATAATAACTAGTATGTAAGAGATTTTTGGATAGGATTTCCCCATTAGTGTGGGATTCACATACTCCTTCATGAATTTCCCATAAAATTAGTATATATTTTGATGAAGGTATAACACAAAGTAGAGTTCCATCAAAACTATGGTGGTATAGGGTTGGTCTGAGTAGGGTGTAATATTAGGCATTGCGGATGAAATATTTGGTTTTTTTTTGGGATAATTCTAGTGGGAGGATTTAATCATGTAAATAGGCATATAGGTCTAAGTACCAATTAGATCTAGGACCAAAAATATCACATATTATTGCAACAATTGAAGGTTCATGAGCTGGTATTGTTAGATTTTCTATAAGAAACTGATACTCGCTAGTTGTGTTTACATGATGAATCAATGATCCAATGGTAGCCATGGCATCTATTGTTATGTTGCTCATTCTTGGTATATACTCAAATTGAATGTTGGTAATCTATTACTTGAGAGTGTCAACCATTGCCTTATATGGAACCAACTTGTCATATTTAGTCTGGAAGTGATTTGTAACCTAATTGATGATTAATTGAGAATAACCATAAACTGTTAGATGACATATGTTCCATTGTATTTTCTATCGAATACCTATAATGAGTGATTCATATTATACCATGTTATTGGTACAAGGAAAGATAATTCTAAATAACTTGGGGATTAGATCCCCTTGAGGCATTATGAATAAAATGCCTACCCCGATCCATGTGCAGTGAATGATCCATCAAAATATAGCTTCCAGGACTACTCCTTAGTAGGTGTTTCAATGATGGATTCATCAGGAAACTGGAATATTAATGGCTCTATGTCTTTAATAGGTGCTTCAGTAAGCTGATCTATGAAAACTTGCCCCTTGATTGATTTTTGGTTTATATATGCTATCTTAAACTCACTAAGTAGCAAGATCCATTCAGCCATATGGCCTTGCAAAGCTATTTTTGATAGTAGATACTTAAGCAGATCTAGTTTGGAAATAACCATGGTCTTATTGTTCAACATGTAGTGTCATAGTTTTTGAGCTGTGAAGACCATAGCGAGATAAGATTTTTTTATGGGCATATAGTTGTGCTCAAACATGACTAGTGTATAGCTTAGATAGTAAACTACATACTCTTTTTCCTTGTCATTATGTTGAGCTTGAAGTGCCCCCATAGCATTATCAGTAATTGAAAGATATAATAATAATGCTTTCCCTAGTTTCAAAGGAAATAGAACTGGGGGATTCATGAGATAGTTATTTAGTTGTTGAAAAGCCTTTTGATAGTCATTATCCCAATGAAATGTGACACCTTTCTTTAGTAGGTGTGTAAATGGATGTCGCTTGTCTGCCAATTGAGATATGAAGCATCAGATGGATTAGATCTTACCTTGTAAACTACAAAGCTAATTTAGATTGGTCAGTGGTATCATCTCTATTATGTCTCTTACTTTAGATGGATCAACTTCAATGCCCCTGTGAGACATAATGAAGCCTAATAATTTCCCTGATATAACTCTAAACACACACTTCTTGGGGTTGAGCCTAACTTTGTATTCTTGCAGTTATTCAAATATCCTCCTTAATGTTGCTACATGGTCAACCCTAGTTTTAGATTTGCCTAATATGACATCGATATAGTCTTTGAAAATACCATGCATCATATCATGAAATATGACTACCATAGCTCTTTGATAAGTGGCCCCTACATTTTTAAGGCCAAATGGCATGATCTGAGAATAGAATGGTCCCCATAGAGTGGTGAACATTGTTTTTTGCTAGTCTTTTGGTGCTATTCTGATTTGATTGTAACCTGAGAAGCCATCCATTAGTGAAAGCATCTCATAACCCATTGTGGAGTTGACTATCATGTTAATATTAGGCAGTGGAAAGTCATCCTTAAGGCATGCTTTGTTAATGTCATGGAAATCAATATAGATTTTGATTCCCTCTAGTTTTTTGCTGATAGGTACTACATTGGAAATCCATTCAGAGTAGTCAATTGGTCTAATACATCCTACTTCTAAGAATTTCTCTAACTCTTTCTTCACTAATACAACAATGTGAGGATGCATCTTGTGTAACTTTCATTTTACTAGTTTTGCATCAATATTGACCACAAGGTGGTGTATAACCAAGGTGGGGTCCAAACCTAGCATGTCAATATATGCCCATGCAAATATATCTATAAATATCCTCAAAAGGGTTGTAAGGACTTCACACTCCTTCTTAATAAGGGATTCACCTAGCTTGATCCATTTTGGGTCATCTAGGGACCCAATGTTAACCTTTATTGTATCTTTGATTAGAAGATGAGCCATCATCAAGGATAGTTGGTAATGATTTGAACTAATTGGTAACATTAGAGTCCTCTATTAGGATTGGTTATTTGACAAGCTCTCCAAGACATGATGAATCAGAATCTCCTAATAGGATATTAGGCCATGTGATAAAGATAGTCAAAAATTCCTGTATGACTTAATCAAAGGCTTCCTGCCTTTCAAGATTGAATTCAGACCCATTATCATGTTCATTATTAACATCCTCTTGAATGATTTTATCAAAATCATGTTGATATTCAAGGCTAAACTCATATCCATAGTGAACATCATCATTGTTAGTTTCTTACATGATTTGTTCAAAATCTCGATGTTCTTCCATACTAAATTTTGACCCATAGACAAGTTCATCATTGGTGGTCTCCTAATCTATACAAGAAGAAGGTTGAACACCCCCATCTAGTTGTACTTGAAATAGGTTTTCACTAGTAGAATGGCCTTTATCTTTACTACTTCCCTAGTCAAAAATCACCTCAAAGAGGTTTTCACTTTGAGATCTCAATGTTTTATTTGTTTGTTTTTGACTAAGGGTGTTCAACCATTCTCCAAAATGGGCTTTAAGATCTAATTTGATTGAGAATCATGATTTATGTTCTCCCAATAGAACATTGTCCCTAAGACCTAGAAAATCATTGAATGCTTCATCATTTTGAAACTCATCAAATGGTATGTGTGCCTCTTATTGGTCCCAATATATTAGTTGGGGATAATATAATGGTAGGGGATTGCTATGAATGATTGGGTGAAGGGTGCAAATGGTGTGATAATCAGACACATTGGTCTAAGCTAAGTCATCGAATAATCCATGATCAAACTCTATTTCACTATCAGCATCCTTATCATTAGTCGATGGTGATGGAACATGAGTAAGGTATATGGGGTCACCCCCAAATAATTTAAATCCAAGTCCATAGGGTCCTCCATACTTGGTCATATAAATAGGTTCTAATGTTCCCTATAGATTTGGCTAGAGGCCCCTTCCTTCATAATCTTGGTTTTTCATGATGCGATTGGGAATGGGATACTTGGGGTTCTTGTAACAATCAGCCAAATTGTCATTATACAACCACGACTCATCTCCTTCAAGAGGGTCTTGTTCTAGGCCAGAAGCTGGTATGAAAATGACTAGTCCTAGATTATGAACATGGCCTTTTCCCTTTCTTTGTTAGTGCATGTATGGCATAGCTTTAAGTCTTCCAAAGGATTTTGGGTTTTGAATAGGGTTTGTGATATGAAAGGTATCATGAGTCAATTACTCTCTTGGGCTATTAGTCGACATGGTAAAATGATTAGATACTTTAGGAGGCAATATGTGACTAAGAAAATTAAGGGTATTATGATCAATGTAGTTATCCTTTAGTAATTTGAGGAGTATTACCTTCCCCTTATCCTACTTATTAGATGGATTCATGCCAAAATGGTAGTTGTAACTTTGGAACTCAACCTCTAGATGTTTACAATGCTCATATGAATGCAAATCTCCTGGAATGTTAACCTTCATCCCTAAATGGGATAACTTGATACATTGGTGCAATGTCGATAAGACTACATGAATCTCATATAACCTAGGCTGACCCAGAAGCATATTGTATGGAAAATCAAGATCCAACATATGGAAAAGGGTATCATGAGTCAAGGGCCCAATGATAACAGTAGGCTAATGGTGCCCTATGATTCATACTCTTGATTATCATCTGCTTTGATGATTATCATTTATACTTAGAGATCTATGGTTGTGTACCCAAAAATCTTGATGAGTTTAAGAGACATTATGTTTAAACCTGATCCATTGTCTATAAGGACACATTTCACTTTGTACCTTATTATATATACTTCAATGTATAATGGATTGTTATGCAGTGGACCAAGAGGTGATATATCACTTTGGTTGAATGTGACTTGTTGGGTTGGAGCTAGGTGTCCAGCCAAGGCTTGAAATTGATTAGGGGATATGTCATTTAGAATAGTGGATTGGCTAAGACATTCATTCAATATTTTACTTTGGATTGTTGATATGTATAATAAATCTAAAATAGAGATTTATTCTGGCATCTTTTGCAATTATTCCACTATATCAAATGTCTTTTCTTGAACAATGTTAAATGGCTTATTATGAGGCCGAATAAAGGGTTGGATGATGGGTGAAGTGGCAGGTGGTTGTGGGCCTAGTATGGTAATTTTATACCATCGATTTGTGATTGCATAATCAGGATTAGATACAGGACTATTGTTGTTAATCGATGATGGTGAAAGGGGCCCAGATAAGATAAGTCTCGATCATAGATGCACTTGAGTGTGGTCACAAGTAAATGATGAGTTATCAATATAAGGTCCTAACATGGGAATTCCTTCTTGTTGGTTCAATTGTGTGTGGTCCCAAGTCAAAAAAGGGTTACTAAAATGATTGGATTGGTTTGGTATGACTAGAAATGGTCTTGTCTAGTTGAAATTTGGTATAAGATAGATGAAAATGGTGTTAATGCTACCTCCCAAGATATGACCTACAACTAAGTTATAGTCATGTGCAATGGCATGGTAGGTTTATTGGTTGTGGTCACTATTCTAGCATTGGTTTTGTCCATTATTTTGGCTTTTTTGGTTTTGTTGTTGATTCTACTGATTCAGCATTTGTTGTTGTTGTTATTGTTTGATTGTTATGTTGAGGAAATGGGTTCTGATAGATGCCAAGTTTTGATTGGATGTGGAAGCTCCATTATCTAATGTGATCTCACCATTATCCAACATATTTTAAATAACATGTTTTATTTGCACACAATGTTGTAAATTATGTCCTTTAACCCTATAAAATTCATAGAACTATTCTGGCTTGTACCAGTCTAGCATGTTTGTACCCTCATAATATTATTCTTTTGAAACATGGTATCTGATTAGGTTAACTACTAAGAGATTTAAAAATAATAATATGATGGGTTTTCCAAAGTTGGTAAAATCACAATGAGTAGGTGGCTTTCTCCTTGGAGGAGGTGGGTTTTGCAAAGTCAAATGATGTTGCAGTTGTTGCATTTTTTTCACTAGCCTAGGCTATGCTTATTGTGCATGTTGCAGCTATTGAAGAGGTTGTTAGGTAGGAGTCAGGTGGAAAGGTGGCACTAGCTAAGCAGATGGTGTTTGCATAATTTGGACATGGTGTGGCTCTATTACTCCATTCCCAACAACATTCTTGTTGTAGTTAAATTGTTTTGGCCTATCATTATTATTAACTTATGCCAGTTATGATGCTTGCATTTAGTTTGGATTTTGGTTTTGATTATTGGTCTAATTTTGGTTTTGACCAATTAATTTGATTAGTTGAATTTATTTTTATGGTCCTTTTATTGATGAGGGCTCTTTCAATCATTAAACCTTTGTCGATGATCTAATTGAATGTATTTGCACACTATAACTCCATATAGTAGAATAGTTTACTATGTAGATTTTTGGTAAACATGGATGCTTATTGATTTTTTGGTAGACTATGGGTAAATCAGCTTTCAAGGGCTCTCCATCTTTGTAAATAACTTGTAAAGCTTTCACCTGGTTTTTGCTTTACTTGTATTAAGTTGACTAGTGAAATCTCATGCTCAAGATTGTATGAAAAGTATTACACAAACTTGTTTGATAAATCATCAAAGTTAAAAATTGAGTTATTTGGTATTTTTAAAAACCATTCCAAGGCTTATCTAGCTAAACTCCTTGAAAATAACAACAATAAATAGATGTCACTATATGCCACTAGTTGACATGCAACAAAGAAATCTGTCAGATGTGCTTTAAGATCACCTTTCTCCTTGTATTTGTCAAACTTAGGTGGCTCATATCCTAGAGGGAATGGAATTTGTAAGTACTCCATGTTAAAAATATATTAAGACACATCATCCATTTTGAAATTTTAAACCTGTTTCCTAGCTTGGATGGCAGTAATTGCATCCTTCATTTGTTGTAATTCTTGCTCAAGGAAACTTGTTAGAATATTAGCCTGGGTTAATGGTTGGGCATTCAAAAGTGGATGAATTAGACTGGGATATGATGGAGGGATTTTTTGAGGTAGGTTACATTGTCTAGGAAATGGTCCAGGAATGTGCATGCATAGATTAAGGTGCAATTATTGAAATTATACCTATGGTAATGCAACACTCTAGTTGGGGTTGGATATGTATGATTGATTTTATGGATATTGAGTCTAGGATGGAGGGATATGACTATACTATACTTATTGTGGTTTAATAGGGACTTATTGTTGACTATTCAAACATTGTTGTTGAGTGGGAACTTGTGAGCCAAGACCCTATCTCTAAACCTGTGGTACGTTCTGCACAAAAGGAAATCATTGCCTAGAAGGTACTTGAGGAACATTGAAACCTCTTTATTACATGAATACCTATTAATAAGTGGATTCATATTGGATATCCAGTACCTATCATTGAATAATATGAATATGTTGTTGATTAGTTATCATTTGATTTTGGATTGTTATATTGGCCTACGAGGGAAGATGTATGTTTGTTTCTACTTGGTGAGGTAGAACATTGGTTGCTCCTTGTTGAGGTGGTAATGTGTTCTTCCTTTGTTACATTAGGATACTTGATTATGCCTATTTTTATAGAATACTACTCATCACATTTTATGGAGGAGTAGGATTCAACATATTTTATTGTGGTGTGGCATTGTTTGTTGGCTAGCTACTTAATCATGTTAGTTATGTGCTTGAATAAGTGGTTGGTTGAGGATTAGAAGTAGTTGGTTGAAGTTTGGATGTATAAGCTCCTACTCCCTGATTATGAAAACCACTAATGATGCTATCCGAAGGCATGTTTTGTCATTTATTTATTGTTTATGTGCCTACACCACTTTGGTTTAAATTGGACTTTGCTTGTGCTTTATCCCCTATGTTTTGCTCAATATCCTACATAGAAGCTGAAGATATTTCCTCTATAATTAGTGAATTGAACATGGTTACAACTAAATTTTTTTGTGTAAATGGGTCTAAACCCTAATTATCTTGACCTATCAACTCTGTTAAAACTTTTTTTTGAGGAGCTAGATTAATAAGAGGTGCATTTGACAAGGCCATTTTAGTGAAGTTATGCACTAAATTGAGATATGTCTGGTATGCTTAATTTATTTGATCAAAGTGGTCATCCATGGGACCTCTTTTTGGGGTAAGCACATGGGGTTTTTGATAAGGTATTGGTATAATGGCATTAGGATTGCTAGAATAGAACTATTCATGAGTCTGATTGTAAAACATGTTGGAAGGCCCTCTTTCTAGATTTTTTAATTTTTCGTACCCTACCTCTATGATTTTATTGGGATCATACATTGAGGGCATTATGATGTGATAAGGTTGTTTTTGAGTAATTTTTGTAACTGATGGTATGTTAGATAAGTACTAGGTCATTATCTCTTGATCTTACTCTGTATATGGAGGTGTACTAACCAAATTGTTGGCCAAAGGATCTTGAATTTGTCCCCTTGTTTGAATGTTTTGGTGTGGATAAGAATTTGTTTCCCAAATGACATTGTCTTTAATAGGGTTTTCCACAAAGTCCCCTTGTGTGAAAGGATTTACATATCCTGAATTATACAAGTTCCACTACGTGTATAGTGAGCCATGTTCAAATTAAATGACAAATATTTCATAAAAAGAGAGGGGATTAGGGTTCTATAAACTCTAAAAAAATATATTCCTTTTGGAAATACAAAGGGTACAAATGTGATCTAACTTGGTCAAAGGTGGAGTTGAATCTCCAAAATGTTTATGCAATAACTTGATAAAAATAGTGTAGCATCAAATGACAGATGCAAAGTTTTTAATACATGCAAAGGTCACACAAAATTACCTAAGAATCAAACCATCAAAGTCTAATGTCAAAACATGTTCCAAATAGGTCTAAGCTATTAAAAGGAAAAAATTTAGGTCTTTTGTCCAAACACATAGTCAAAAGAAAGGATTAAATGGAACATGCAAGGAATAATGGCTAAATGGTGGTAAAATCTCAACTTAAAAAGGATGATTAATTAATCTAACAAACTTGGAAAAGTTTAACATTTACAAGGTACATGACTATAGGCATAAAAAATGATTTGATTGGTACAAGATACTAAACAAGAGATGTTTGAAGATAAATTGATTTGACCTAAATAATATAATTTTCTAAATTTGAGTGATGAATTAACCCAAGTTACATAATCCAAAGGAGGAAGATCTAGGTATCAACCCCATGAATTGAGGTCTAAACCGAAATCAACCAATATTTGAATTTGAACTTGTAATAGTTAATCAAGGACTCAACTAAGGATAAACTATGAATATGATGAAAAAGAGATAGAAATATTTGAACAACATGACCATGCTAATCCAAGATTTAAAAAGTCTCAAGTGATTGGTTACAAACAAATGATAATAGAGATGCAAGATGAAACAAGACAAGATCTTTTAAAACAAAATGGGTAGCCTAACAGTGTTAGCACTCTTGAAAGATGATGTGACAAATGATTTATGTTTCAAGACTTCAAAGGCATGATATTTTGAAATTATTTGGGCAATGTAATAGTGCCCTCCTCAATCAAGTGTTACTCCCAATGTTTTGACACAAAAAGGGAATGTTTACTGAGTTATATCAAAATCTCATATGGATGATGTAATGCCTCCTCAAATAGTGGAGTGATGTGGACTCATGAATCATCAAATGACATGTTTTGAATAATACAAGTTTTAGTCTAACACACCAAGCAAAAATGATCAAAATACACTAAGTATAATTATCCAAATCCTACCAAGGGTATGGCAATGTGGGGTTGACTAAACTAATTATTTTTTGAATGTTCTAGATGGATCAATTGCATACAACTTTCATATTAGTAAACAAAATAAGTGCACATCATTTGGGTCTATATCAAATGGATTGTTGTAAAAAGGTCTTTCCTTTTTTACAACCACTACATCCAGCATTTGGTTAGTGTAGTGCAATGTTCAACATGCTCAAACATCCTAAGCTTATCCTCTACTAATGGAGATGGTTTAATCACTCAAACCATCATCTAAGTGAGGGGATCCCAATTTATATACCCCCTCATAGAGAGGGCTTAAAAATGAGTCTAGGAGATGAAACCCTAGGTCAAAGCCTCTCTAAATAAATCGTGGGAGGTAATAAATTCCCCCTCACAAGCCAAGATGCATGAAATAAATGACACAATAGAAATACTTTATGATCACCTCAAAGTCACCCAATACTATTGCAAGTTTTTGGGGAGGGCTTTACATGACATCTTGTTATGCCTTGGACTAGGCTCAAAGTGAAATGAGATGGCACTTTTGATCCCAAAAGTTTCCTAAAAGGGACAGATGGGAGAGCATACATGCACGTCTCTTTTCGCTAAAACACACAATCAACAAGTAAGTTTGAAAATAATTGAAGTGAGGTTAATTTCGTTACACAAAATTGAAAGTGTCTGATTAGATTCATTACTAGCCCCTTGGATTTAATATGTGCAAATGTAAATAATTTCAAACCACCCAAAAATAAGTTGGTGCTTTTGATCCCAAAATTTCCTTAAAAGGGATGGATGGGAGAGCATATATGTGCAAATCTCTATTTACTCAAACAAGTTTAAAATAAATAAATAATGAAAAAAACTTGAATTTTTTTTAAGTGTATTCAATTTTATAGCACTAAATGAAATGTGTGGTGGTGTTATTTTAGCCCCTTGGCTTCAAGTTGTGAACTTTGAAAGAACAATCAAAACATTTAACACAAACATACAAAACTTTCTTTTTAAACCCAAATTGAAATACCTAATTCATTTTAAAACATCCCAAAAAAAGTTTGAAAAAACTAACAAAGATTTTTTTGAGTATTTTTCAAATGGGCCCTACAAGAAAAAGGTCAGCACTTTGTTTAGCCTTGAAGCTTATTTATCAAATGAGACAAGCAACTTTGAAGGGTAAAATCTATCGATCTGAAGGCAAAACCACAAAAGATAAACATGTTAGGTTAGGAAATGGTTATAAAAATTTATAACAAAAAACTCAATACATCTAAAAAAATTAAAATAAATTTATGAAACATGCAAACAACAAGTTAGAAGGTTAAAACAAAGAAAATCAAACACATAAATCATAAAAACTTGTAGTTAGTACTTTTATCATAAATTTTAAAATATGAATCCATTTGTCACTAAATTTTTGGATGTTGTTTATAGGTTTAGGTCTCACTTCTATAAAAAAAAAAAATCAATTTAAAATATTGAATAACAAAAAAATTATTAGCTCTGTACTAGTCATTTTTTACCAAAACATTAGAAAATAAAAAGTGACAGTCACTAAAAGAGTCATAAATTCTAAATTTTAAATTATATTTTAATGAAATTTTGAGAGAATTAATATGAAACCAGTAATAAAATACTATCTAAAATTCATAAAAAATAGTAAATAAATTTAAAATAAGATCTATTTTAACATCTATTTTTGTTCAAAAATATGGGGTGCAATCATGTCTCACTGGGCGTGCCATTTGTGATCAAGGAATTTGACTCAAGAAAGGAGGTTAGTATAGATTTAGTTCTAAAAATAATGAAATAAAATCACTAAAAATATAAAATATCTAGGCCTAGATCATGAGTGGATCATGGTGAACAAACCAATTGAAAACATAACTAAAAATGGAAGGAAATAACAATTTAAACATAAAATATAAATTCCTTACCCAAATCCTTGATTGCTCCAAAATGCTTCTCTGTTGGCTTGCTCATATTTATTCTCAAAAGGTATTCATAAATGGATTTTGGCTACCTTCCTCTTCTCTTGGCACCTTGTTCAATACTTGGCTTGATTGATGGTTTGATGGCTTGATTGATTCAATGGCTTGATGGCTTGATTGATTCAATAGCTTGATGGCTTTGGCTCAATTTTGGCATTATAACACTAGAATTTTAGCTTCATGAATATATTCCTACATTATAACTCTACTTTGATTGAGCTCTCTAAATGAAGAGCTCTAGGATTGCTTTTATAGGCTTTCAAATACCTTGGAATGGGTTAAATCTGACCATGGTTGAGTTTATTAAGCTTGGTTGAGTTTGATATATTTGTAGGATATTATTTTAGATATTTTTCAAAAGTGACAAATCACAAAGGTAATGAGTGTATTCTAGGATGTTCTAAGATGCTCTTAAATTTCCTTTTTACTAATTTATTTAATTGATTTATTAGCTCATGGGTGAACTCAATTAGGATTTAAAATTGATTTAACTTGCTAATTGATTTTGATTAGGGTGTGCAAGTTAATTAATTATTTTTAGGCATTTGGTCATTTGTTTGATTTTGATTAATTCAATGTGTATTTGCCTTGTTTAATTCATTTATTAGGCCAAATTGATTTAATGCAGGGTTATAAAGGCAAATTTGAGACTAATATAAATTCTTAGGTTAAATGTTTGATGATTGGTAAGAATTGGTCTAATAGTTTGCTACAAAGCCATTGGTCGACAAATTTACATATCTACAATCATAATCAAGATCATAATACCCATGATGTTAACTTGGGTTACAACAACATGCCTTACGACTATAACAACACTATGGGGTCATTTCTACAAACCACATTGCCACTAACACTATCAAATCCCATGAACCATCTCGTATTCCTCAAAGTACGAGACCCATTATCATAAAGTCAATGCCTTCTCCCTCAAGTAACACCACATCAAGTACATACAATTCTATTGCACCTCTATTTATATGGGTTACTATTTATGGACCCCATCCTTCCTCTAATTATAATGGCTCTTCATCGATTTCAAATTGTGCCAACATAACTAGACCCCCATGAGTCACCTTCCAATGCCCTTTGCCTTTGTCTTCTAATTATAATGGTCCTTGCCACCTCTAGATTGCAAAATCATAACTAGACACTCATGATTTACCCTTCACGGCCCTTTACTCTCTTCTTCCAATACTAAACCCAACATGAATATTATGCCTTTAGATCTAAAGGTGAACATTATGCTATCTAAGGCTAAACCATATTATCCTACTATTGAAAATCCTTATAGTCTATCAGACCAACTAAGTAAAAACCCTACGTATATTTCTGTTTTAGATCTCTTGTGTACGTCTGAAGTCCATATAATTGTTTTGAATAGTCTTATTCAATAATCTATTGTTCCAAATGATATTTATCTTGAATAGTTCCAAACACTAGTGGGACATTTGTCTTCATTTTGGCAGGGTGCCTTTGATAAAAAAGACATGTCTACTCTTGGTCCTAGCCATAATAACACATTGTATATTGAGGTCATCATTGAAAACCATAAGATCAAGTGGGTTCTTATAAATAATGGTTAAGGGTTGAACATAGTGTCTCTCAAGCTAGTATAGAGATTGGGTTATATTACGAAGGACATTCAGCCAGAGATGATCACCATAAAGAGTTATGACAATGCCAAGAGAGAATCTTTCAGTACCATTTGTTTGTCAATGATTGTTGGATTTGTTTCCCATCACACTTTATTACATATTGTGGATATTGAGCTACCTTATAACATACATTTTGGTCATCCTTGGATCTATGAAGTATAAGCTATTCCATCCACCTTACATTAGTGCCTTAAGTTTCCCCATGATGGGATCGAGGTTACTATTCCTACCAATCTATAGCCTTATCAATATTACAAACATCTTGAGGCTAATTTCCATAATTATAAATATTATCTTGGTTTTGAATTCATTGTAAATAAGAAAAAGAAAATAGTTTCACATCCACCAAAATCTAATTATATCAACCCTAGTGACCTTGATTCCACTTCGACTGATCCATTTCTCACAACTCTTGTAAAATAAGTTGTTATAGAAGACATGGGCATTTCCACGTACCATCTTAAGGATGCCTTCTATGTTGCTAAGTTTTTGAAGTCTCTTAAATCATTTGGTAAACCCAAACCTACCAAAATACCTAATAGACCCAACATGGTTTGGCAATAAAAGAAAGATACATGAAAACCACCTATGGTATTTATACCTACTACTTCACCAAAATAGGATCAAGAAGCTCTCACTGAAGGAGATTGGTTATATTTTGATGACATTGTTGATTTTTTTAGAATCCAAAATATCCTATCCCTAATCAAATTAAGGTTAATTTTGATTACACATAAAAATGCCTTGGCCCATGAGTGCAAGGAATCCTAGAACCTTTAATAGTTGGTATACCTAATTTGAATCATGGTCTTGGATTTATGCCACCTAGGGGTGATCTCATTTCTTTTGATAGTGATTCTTATGAATCAACTAGTGACAAGACTCTTGGTAGTGATGTAGCATCCCATTATTGTTAGGTTGTGGAGCTAAAAGCTTCACTAATGCAAACATGGAGGAGGTTGCTGAGTTGCAGAGCAACCGATGTCGGTCTGATCAGTTGACATCGATCATATACAGTGAGAAGAGCAATCAATGTCAGTCAGGAATCAGCCAGCATCGGTCACCTCCAGGCAGATAGAGACTGACGTCAGCTACCTGTGCAGTTCTAGAACTGTCAGTTACATGAATAGTTAGTTAACGAACCAGTTGTTTGCATGTAGAAGGCCAATTATAGACTTGAAGTTGTGGATCTAATTATTGTAATTAGGTTTCTAATTATTTTTTGCATGAGATCTATATAATAGACTCATGGGCTGTATTTTAATTTGTGTTAGAGAGTAAGAGAGCAAAAATTAGCTCCTTCAGAGTGAAGAGAGCAAGATGTGTTCATTCTAGTGCCACAGTGCCAAGTATGGGTGCTGGTTTGGAGAATCAGAAGGATTATTCATGTATGTAAGATCTTGGTCAGTAGGTGTGCAAGGCCACATTTGGAGATCTACATGGTAAGTAAGATCATTGATTTGCAAGTGTATGTGTGTGTGAGATCTAGGTTTGCAGGTGTGCAGAACCAGATTGATTTGCAGGTGTGCAAGATCAGGGAGGTCAGCAACACAACAGGCAACAATATCAGGGGAGATCTATTTGGAGTACGATGTGTACTCAGTTTTAGAGCAAAGAAGAAGGCAAGGTAGATCCTTCCAAAGTAAGATCATTTGAGTTGTAGGTTATTACAAGTTCATGGGAGATCTACTTGGAGTGCGTTGTGTACTCGGTTGAGTATGTGTGTATACTCAGTGTACTGGCAGTAGTGGATACTGACTGGTTAGAGGTGAACACCAACTCTATGTTTGAGTTGTGTGTTGGGACCGTAAGAGAGAGAGTGAGCTCTTGAAGAGATTTATTGTTTATGCTCTAGATGTGTGTGAGCTCTAGAGATGTAAGGAAGAAGACTGTGGCATCTTCTTTGTTGTATTTCTTTCTAGAAGAGTATTAATACAATTGGGTATTATCTCTCATATTATGTGTTGTTTCTAATTCTAGTTACTTGTGATTCTGGTTTAATTATGCATGTTAGTTGCTTGGTAATCAATTATGCTTCCTAGATCCTGACAAAGTGGTATCAGAGCATGTTTGTTATTCTAGATTCCTGACAAGTGGTTTCAGAGCTAAGGTTGCAGGGAGCAGGTTTGTGTTTAGTTATAGGTCACTCTTAGGAGTTTCTAATTGAGTGAGAGTATAGCAATGATAGAAGAAAGTACACTAAGAATGGAGGAATTGAAAAGCATGAATGGTCAATTACAGTGTTATGGAAAGAAAGAGTAGGTAAAGAAATATTGTTGGTTGGTAGAAGATCAGCATGAAGGAACTGAAGAAGCAGATGTTACAGGTGTTGTTTCATAGGATGCTCTAGGATGTTTCTTGGATAAATTAGAATCTTGTTTTATAGATTATGTTGCCTCTTTCCATGCATCCCCAAATAGAGGGGTTGGTGAGCCCTGTCATAGTATTGGCAAAGGGGAAGTGCGACTGAAATTGCAGACGGCCAACACATGGGTGTTGAAGGAGGTCATGCAGGTCCTAGTATTGAAGATGTAGCTAATTTATTTAGGAAAGTTAGGTGATGAGAGATGCACAGTAACTCTCACAGCAGATTCTTGGAATGTTACCAAGGATGCACTTGAATTAGCATGTGGTAAGAAAGCAGGTACTCTTTATCTACTTGCTTGTATTACTGATTCCACTTCTGTTGCACAGGTGTGGCTTTGTAGGATTGGTCACATAAGTGAGAAGGGAATGGATGTTCTTAAGTCAAATGGTAAGAGTTCAGCTTTGGAGAGCATAGATCGAGATTTCTGTGAGCAGGGGGATGCTACAAGAAAGGATTGTGTTTATTGCAGGAAAAGGAAGACTGATGTATTTGATAAACTTAAGAAATGGAAAGCCTTGGTGTTCTTGGAGGAGATGACAGACAGAGATTAGTGGATGGGGCTGGATACTTATGAGCAGGGTAGTTTGGACATGGGTATGATTCAAAGAAAGCTCACAGGTAAAAAGTCATCACTCACAGGCATACACAGGTACCGACATTAGTCAAGGGGAACCAATGTCAAACAGATAGGTACCAACGTCAGTCATGTGTAGACCAGAGGAGTTAGTGGTGTCGGGCAGGTGGAGATCAACGTCGATAGGATAACTGGCATCGGTGACCTGGACAGTCGCATGGAACTGACATTGGTCGGATGCAGACTGTGTGGTGATTGAGGTCAGTCACTGGAACAAATTTTGGGCAGACAACAAGCTATCAAGGAGTCTCAAACACCCATGTGGAGGACTGAAAGGGTAATTAAGCCTCAAATTCATCACTCATCTTCTTTATACTCATTGCTCACTGCAGAGCAGGAAGGATCCAGGAAATAGTGGGAGCATGGCATGAACAGGATGCAAAACCAAACAGGAGATTTGGTAGGGTTGCCAGCCGATATGAAAGCACTGAGATGAATGGATACCTTAGTTAAAGAATAGAGAGAATGGATACATGAGATGAAAGGCCAGGTCATATGGTCTTGAGGAAGCTGCAGGATAGTGGTACAGGTTTTGACAGGTGGATGACAAAGCAAGGCTTTAGTCAATGTCAGTGTAACCATTGTGTTTGTCTTACCAGGTGGATGATGGTCGCAACATTATCCTATTACTGTATGTGGATGGTATGCTAGCTAAAGGTTCAGACATACAAGGTTTTGTTCAGCTAAAGGTAAGGTTAGTTTAGTGGTTTGCCATGAAGGATTTGGGAGCAACGAAATTCTTTGGCATGAGTAATCCTAGAGACAGGGAGATCACAAGTTGATGTTGTCACAAGATGATTGTGTGAAGGTAGTGTAGGATGCAGAACAGGGCAGCAAACCTATGGATGGACAATTTACAGAATAGGGTCCCTAATCACATGATGAGGTTGAGTACAAGTGTACTCCCTAATTTTTCCCCAATAGTAGGAGCTGTCAGAAAGTTTGGATCCGATCTGAGAAAGAAGCACTAGAGGACAGTTCAGTGGATTCTCAGGTATCTGAAAAGGGACTAGCAGTAGGTCGACATGTTATGCAGGGTCAAGTTCTTTTCTACATGGGTTTGTAGATGCGAATGTGGTAGGTTACTTGGATGACAGGTGTTGCACCACATGATGTGTGGTGGTTGGTCTTCAGGATTGATCTTGAAGAGGGATACAAGCTAGGAAATAGATTAGACAGGGTACAGGTATAGGTACAGTGTAGTTGTTTATCTCCAAGTGGGAGATTGTTAGGTTGTGGAGCTAAAAGCTTCACTGATGTAGACATGGAGGAGGTTGCTGAGAGGTTGCTGAGTTGTAGAGCAATCGATGTCAGTCTGATCAACTGACATCAGTCATATACAGTGAGAAGAGCAATCGACGTCAATCAGGGATCGGTCAGCATCAATCACCTCTAAGCAGACAGGGACCAATGTCAGTCACCTGTGCAGTTTTAGAACTGTTGATTGCACGAATAATTAGTTAACGAATTGGTTGTTTGCATGTAGAAGGCCAATTATAGACTTGAAGCTGCAGATCTAATTATTGTAATTAGGTGTCTAATTATTGTTTGCATGAGATCTATATAATAGACTCATGGGATGTATTGTAATTTATGCTAGAGAGTAAGAGAGCAAAAAATAGCTCCTTTAGAGTGAAGAGAGCAAGGTGTGTTCCTCCTAGTGCCACAGTGCCAAGTATGGGTGCTGGTTTGGAGAATCAGAAGGATTCTTCATGTATGTAGGATCTTGGTCAGCAGGTGTGCAAGGCCACATTTAGAGATCTACATGGTAAGTAAGATCATTGATTTGCAGGTGTATGTGTGTGCAAGATCTAGGTTTGCAGGTGTGCAATATCAGGGAGGTCAGCAACACAACAGGGAGCAATATCAGGGGAGATCTACTTGGAGTACAGTGTGTACTCAGTTGTAGAGCAAAGAGGAAGGCCAGGTAGATCCTTCCAAAGTAAGATCATTTGAGTTGCAGGTTGTTGCAAGTTCATGGGAGATCTACTTGGAGTGCATTGTGTACTCGATTGAGTATGTGTGTATACTCGGTGTACTGGCAGTAGTGGATACTAACTGGTTGGAGGTGAACACCAACTCTGTGTTTGAGTTGTGTGTTGGGATCGTAAGAGAGAGAGTGAGCTCTTGAAGAGAATTATTGTTTATGCTCTAGATGTGTGTGAGCCCTAGAGATGTAAGGAAGAAGACTGTGGCATCTTCTTTGTTGTATTTCCTTCTAGAAGAGTATCAATACAATTGGGTATTGTCTCTCATGTTCTATGTTGTTTTTTATTCTAGTTACTTGTGATTCTGGTTTAATTCTGCATGTTAGTTGCTTGGTAATCAATTATGCTTCCTAGATCCTGACAAAGTGGTATCAGAGCATGTTTGTTGTTCTAGATTCCTGACAATTATAGCCTTTTTGATGGGCTTACTACACATACTTATTTGATTCAAATGTCATTATGTCCATAACACCTCATTATTCCCTATGTCTTTGCCATCATGAACTTACTAATTGGGACTAGAAAAATTTGGCCATACACCTTGATGAATTGTATAATGAAGACTCTATTACAGAGTATATGGGCCTTAGAGATGGATTGCCAATTGGCGATCATAAACAAGTCTTTGATTTTTCATTAGATCCTTCTGCCTACTTTGGAGAGCAAGTAAACTTTCTTGGTCTTGAAAAATATAAAAAACAATATCTTTAGGTGAAAACCTCTTTGAGGTATTCATTGATCAAGGGAAAAGTAAATAAAAAGACAAGCCCTTGAGTGAAAACCTATTTCAAACACTCTTGGATGGGAAAGTTTTCTCATCCCCAAAGGACGTACAAGGTCCATCAAATCATAGCTCCATAGCTGGTACTAGCATCATGTCTAAACAAAAACAAGTCTTTGAGCATCTCACTCTTGAATTTCTTGAGATATTTACTAGTTGGCTATTACTTGAATTAAAAAATTCAAATCTGTCACATTATCCAAAGCCTTGAGAGGAACAACAAGAAATTTTAGTATAAGAAGTTCATGATCACACACTGCATAATAGTTTAGAAGATGGTTCTACATTTCTTGTAAAAACCACTATGGAAGTGAACACATTATATCCATTTTGAGGGATTTTATCAACATCTTTACATGGGCTTACTCTTGACATTCTAGGATTAGACCCTGACTTGGTTGTGTATCAACTTATTGTTCATCTAGATGCCAAGCCAGTCAACCAAAAATTAAGGAAGATGCATTCATGCATCACTCTTTTGGTAAAATTAAAACTAGAGAAATTTTTAGTAGTAGGTTTCATTAAACCACTAGACTATTCTAAATGGATATCAAACATATTTATAGTCAGCAAAAATCCATAGGGTATATGTCTTGATACTAATTTTAGAGATATTAACAAAGCATGCCCCAAAGATGATTTTCTTCTACCTAAAATCGACATGATTGTCTATTCTACTATTGGGTATGATATGTTGTTCCTCATGAATGGATTTTATAGATATAATTAGAATAAGATAGCCCAAAAAGACTAGCACAAGACTGCATTCACCACTCCATGGGGAAAATTATGTTATCAAGTCATGTCATTTGGCTTGAAGAATGCTAGAGTCACTTATCAATGTGTTATGACTATCTTCTTCCATGTCATGATGCATTATATTTTTGAATACTATTTTGATGACATCCTAGCAAAATCAAAAACATGTGATGGACATCCTAACATTCTACGAAGAATCTTTGAGAGACTTTATGAGTACAAGGTCTATCTGAATCCTAAGAAGTCTCTTTGGCATCACTTCAGGAAAATTACTAGGTTTTATTGTATCACAATGAGGCTTCAAAGTATACCATGCTAAGGTCAAGGCTATTATTGAAATGCCTCCACCTTCAAATATCAAACAACTCTGAAGCCTGCAAGGAAAGATCTAGTCTATATGCAGGTTCATTTCATAACTGGTAGATAAGTGCCACCCATTTACACATCTCCTAAAGAAAGGGGTCAAGTTTCAATGGGATAAATATTGTCAATTAGCATTTTCTAGGCTCAAAACATATTTGGCCAACCCACTAGTTTTGAGACTACCAACACCTGAATAACCATTGCTTCTTTACATTTCAACAATTAAGCATGCACTAGGGGCACTTTTGGCCCAACATGATGATCAAGGTAAAGAGCATGTTGTTTATTATTTGAGCCACACACTAGTGGATTATGAACATAATTATACTCCTATTGAGAAGGCATGTTTAGCTATGGTGTTTGCTTCCCAAAAATTATGACATTATATATTGAACAACAAAACCATTATTATTGCTAAGGTGAATCCTCTCAAAGTTTTATTATCCAAATAAGCTCTTGTGAGACATATGGCCAAGTGGTCCTACTCTTAAGTGAGTTTGATGTTGAGTATTAGAATCATAAATCTATCAAGGGGAAGGTTATTTCTAATCAACTTACAGAAGCCCCTATTATAGAAACTCAACCACTCAGATTTGACTTTTCAGATGATTCTATTATGATAATAGAAGAAGGACCACAAGAACCTGAATAGTGGAATCTAAATTTTGATGGCTCATTTACATCCCATAGATATGTATCTGACATTTTTTTGATTACACCATAAGGGGATTTGATTCCCAAAGCGTTTCATATCAATTTTCATTATACTAACAATATGGTCGAATATAAGGCACTTATTATAGGACTTCATCTTGTAGTATAGTGGGATATCCATTACTTAATGTTATATGGGGATTCTCAATTAATTATCAATCAAACCATAAATAAATATCAAACTGGAGATGACAATCTTGTCCCCTACAAGCACATTGTGGATAATCTCAAGAGTCATTTTAAATCACTATAGCTTGAACAAGTACCAAGGGCCAATAATAGATATGTCAGTGCAATGGCAATAATTAGGTCCATGATATAGATTGATAGTAGTGCTAAAGAGTATCAATATCTTATCAAAAATCTTATTTAACCTACACATGTCTTTCCAAATTTGGAAAGGGTATGCACCATTGTTGGTCCTAATCCCCCACCTGAACTACCTTGGTTTCAAGACTATTATTATTATTATTATTTTCATGATCACATTTTTCCACCTAACATTTCCAACAAATCATCATAAACTTTTCCTTCATCATAAAGCACATTATACCCTCCTTAGAAACATGATTTATCATAAAGGCTATGATGGAATGCTACTTCATTATTTATCTTTGAGAGAATCCAAACTAGTGCTTAAGGAGGTTCATGAAGAAATGTGTAAGGCCCACACTAACAGTGTAGTATTAGCTAAAATACTACTCATAATAGGTTAATATTGGCATAAAACGGATATGGATGCTTGCAATTATGTGAGGAAGTGTGTTCCATGTCAACATGGAAATTTGATACATGCACCTTCCTTGCCACTATAGCTGATTCTTAAACCATGGCCATTTTCAACTTGGGGCCTCAATCTCATCAATAAAATAAACCCCACATGTTTAGATAGACACAAA
Source organism: Torreya grandis (assembly GCA_037957365.1). Taxonomy (NCBI): domain Eukaryota; kingdom Viridiplantae; phylum Streptophyta; class Pinopsida; order Cupressales; family Taxaceae; genus Torreya; species Torreya grandis. The sequence continues at coordinate 246,651 of JARHVA010001195.1, read as the reverse complement.
CATATTCTCACTACTACTAAGTACTTTACTAAGTGGATTGAGGCCATTTCTCTCACTTACATCATGAGGAAGCACATTGCCAAATTCATTCATTACCACATCATCTATCAATATGACATCCCATCACATACTATATCTAATAATGGTGGATCATTTGTAAACATATATGTTAAAGAGCTTTGTGAAAAATTCAAAATAAAGCATAATAAATCCACACCATATAACCCGTAAGGCAATGGTCAAGACAAGGCATCAAATAAAACCATTGTAGCCATTCTCAAGAAGATTGTCAATGATGCTAGCCATAATTGGCATTTATAAAAAAAATTGACCTTTGGGATTATTTAACCAATTATTGAACCCCTATAGAAGCCACTCCATAATCCCTTGTTTATGGTACATAAGCTATTATCCCAATTAAGATAGATTTGCCTTCATTGTGAGTATCTTTGGAGAATATTGAAGTTGATAAAGAATATAGAGTCTCAAGGTTGAAAGAACTAGAAATCCTTGATGGTAAGCATTTGGATACCCTAGAAAATTTACAATCCTATATAATAGATTATGTCAAATCTACAATAAGTGCATTCTCCTTCGGAAGTTTGAGATTGGTGATTTGGTCTTGAAAGAGAACTAGAATAACATAAATGTTGAACTCAAGAAAAAGGGTAAGTTCTAACCTAATTAGTTTGGCCCATATGTTATCATAGAAAATTATGGATCAGGGGCATATAGATTGGATACTCCAAATGGTGAAGAACTTTCATAACCCATGAACATTGTGCATCTTAAAAGGTTTTGTGCTTGAAATCTATTTGAACCATTATCTATGAGACCCCTTACTTGGGGGCAACTTATGCTACAGTTATTTTATCCTACCATTATATCCTGGACCATCCCATGTTGGACCATATTATTTGTATTTTGACCTACCCTAGACCATTCTTACAAGAGCCACATTCTTTATATGACTCTAGATAGTTGAAACTTTAGACCGTCGGCACTCTTGATCATTTATATTCTAGCTTGACTCATTTTATCCCACCTTGGACCATCCTCTTTTGGACCCTATTCATTATGGATTATTTTGTTTAGAGCCACATTCTTCTAATGTCTTAGGCCATTTCAACCTAGATACTTTTAACCCTTAACCAATTATGATCCTAATTATGACTTATAGGCATCCCAAACACACTCAACATTAATTATAATAAGCAGTCCAGCTTGGATAGTATTGTGTATCTTCCCCTTGTAGATAAGTGAACACAGGTACATTGATGCATGATTTTAGCTTATAAGATATGAATTCATAGTCATCTAGTACTACACACTATTTTACTATTGTTTTTTCTAATTTTTAGTAGGCATTATTGCCTTGGTAGGATCTTGCTCTCACTGATTTGTGAGCATAGGTTGTTGCAACTAGTTTTAGCTGTTGTTTGAACTCTTACCTGTGGATGTGCATCTCCTTAGCTAGTTAGTTCCCTAGACCTTTTGTGAATATCTTATTTCTGGTTCTTATCTCAAAAATCTAAAAACATTAAAAAATAATTGAAAAAACAAACCAAAACATTGTCTTGCACTTTTGTTTATTCTACATGTCTCACACTCTTTTCATTTTACAAGTACTTAGTTGAATGCACTCACTATTTTGCAAGCACATTTCCTCATTTCTTATATAACATCAATCATGTTTTTCTTTTCGTCACTTTTCTTCTATCCCATTTTTTGGGATAACTACATTTATCCTGACATTCATGTTAGATCTTATGTCCATGGAACTATGTAAGCAATGCCTACTTGTCTTGTACATCTTGAGTCAGCTCGGCTACCCCTTTATTTTCTTCTCTTTCCCCTATTATGTGGTCTTATTACACTATTATATAAATTAATGCCTCTGCTCCATGTGTGTGAACAACTATGGCTAACTCTTATTTATGTGTGTTTATTTGCTTTTTATTGTTGTTTTATTGTGCTTTCTTTTCTCTCCATTTATTTTGTGTTTTGATCATTTCTTTCATTTTTTTCCTTGGTTGTTTCTTCTTCTTGGTTATTTGGTCTTTTGAGTTACTATTTGGTCTTGTTATTTTGCTTTTATTTTACAAGTACTTCTTGATTCTGCACGTGGATATTGATTATTCATATCTTGTGTTCATGTTGCTTATTAAGTTGTTCTTGCTTTACTTTTTTACATTCTTATTCTTACTTAAATCTCAATTGTTCATATCTTGATTTTAAGTTAGGTTACGCTTATGCATTGTTTTTATCTTTATTTTTTGTTTAAATGTTGTTGGGTGAATATTTTGTCAATTAGCGTACTGATTGACAAAATAGGTCTGATCAACCATAGCAGGTTGATTGGTCAGCCAATTGTGTAGATTTACCACATCAAAAGAGGACTAATCTCTCCTCTCATCAAGGGGAGGTTCCCTATTAAATTTACAAATCTATATACAATATAAATAAGCAAAAAATAACACATGGGGGTAGAATAAACCATCCATCTCTCTTCTTTCAAAGATGATGCTCACAGTCAAAGGAGAAAATCCTGGTGGATGCACTAAAGGCACTTCTCTTCTTTCAGAAGTGTTCTTGCAGGAAACAACAAGAGTTTCTTTCAGGTAGTAAAAGTAACTGGTGACAAAGGGCGTAGTAACTAGTAGGATGAAATAGAACAAAAAGTTTCCACCTCAACTCCACAAAGACTATAACACAAAGGATAATGGGGACACAAAGTCATCCTAGAATCCTCAACACAGAAAGAAAAAGAAAAACACACGCTAAAAATAATTGTGAAAGCACAAAGTCTTTTCACATTTGGTTTTAGGACACCTCTCTTTTTACCTTCACTAATTTTGCTTGTCAAAATAAATGAATAAGAATGCTTCTAGGAAATAGACATAAGAACGATTTCCTAAAGTGACACAAGCCAAAACAGCACAAAGTTTGCAAGCAACTTGCTTTCTCCTTCAGATAAAATGAAATGAGATTATAATCTGAGCTCAAAGTCTCAGTCTTCTTCTTTCAAATGGGCAGAGTTTCACTCTTGTAAAAATGAAAAAGTCTCCTTCCAATGATATGAAAGATTACATTATATAGAGGTAGAGGGAGGCCTGATGCTTTTTCCCATGGAGTGACCCATTCAGTGCATTGATGCCTTGGATGCATTCTTGGTTTTGTCATGCTAGAGCAAGACAACTGCTTTAACTATGATGTGTTGGTTCATCTCCTTTGCCTACTCCTTAGCCTAAATCACTCATTCCATCACCTGTTATCCCTGTGATTATCTATTCTGCCTTTATCTCAAAGGGGACAAGCAGATGGCGCTTTTAATGTTTACAGGCCCAAAATATCTACCCAACGAACTACTTTACTTATTGGAAATAACTCCCATTGAGTTTCCCTCTTTATCTCTTCCTCCTCTCAGGTTTGGCCTTAGGCTCTTTGAATGCATTCGAGTATGTGCCTTGAGTCTGCTAGAATCAATAGACACTTAAATACAACTGATTTGGCATTCATGGGTCTTTCCTCGATTGAAGGTAATGGCTAGCTAGTTGCTCTGAATTTGACATTCACGGGCCTGTCATTCTGCTATGATGTGTCTTTGAAATAAGCTTATCAGAATGATCTTTGAAATTGTTAAAGGCTAGGGGCACAGATACAGACACATGGCAGCTTTCATTGCACTAGGATGGGACAATGGTGAGTTCCACTCTTTGAAGCTTCATTTGAAACTATGTCTCGATATGCAACACTTGACAGCTTCCACTACTTCTTCAGGGACATGTGGCATCCTCTGCCACTTCACACTAAAATGTTCCGCCATTGACACTTGGCACTTTCTGCTCTCGGGCTTTTACAACACCATAAAAACATTTGGGGCTCAGTTAGGCTCTCGTAGATGATGACACTTATTGGCCCCCACTGATCTATTTAAGGGACATGTGGTAGCTTTTGCCACTCCTTTGAAACAAAGTATAATGGGCTCAACTGACGACACTTGGTAGCATCTGCTTGGCCCTTGCTTTTGAGCACACTTCTTTCCTTAACTGAGGCAGCCTTTAAACCTTTGAACCCATGAACCTTTGAACTTTAGAGCAGTTCAAGGTTCAATGGTTCAATCAGTTCATTCTATTTATTTGGCTAAGTCCCTTTGATATCCTTTTGAACCAAATGCGTTGAACCTATCTTGAAGATGACTAAGTATTGGAAACTAGTTCTTCTGATCAGACTCGCCTACGGAAGCCTTTAAACCTTTGAACTTGCTAATCCCTTTACTGAAAAAAACTTGAAAAATGAGCAATTTGAAAGCTCAGAACAAATTTTTGTAAAGGGAAGGGACAATTTTGGTCTTGTAGGGCCAAAATAGTCCATATGTTGGCCCAAAAATGAGAAGTCATTTTTTGGGGACAATAGTTGGCTCCTGTTGGGGAACTACCTTCAGTTGGAAACTTGAAACACAGCTAAGGGGAGTAGAAACTAGAATCTCTAGCACCTTGAAGTGTACCATTGGGCTACGGAGTCGTGATACCCAAAAAGAAAGGATCCAAAAATGAAAATGAAAAGAACAAAATAGAAACAAAAGACTATACAAATATACATATGTACAGGGGAACTTATCTGATACTTCAAGAGTTGAAGTGCTTCAGATGTTGCCCATTGTGAGGCAGAGAAAAGAGAGTGCCATCTTGATACTTCAATAAGAAACTAGTTTTACCATTGAGCTAATGAATAGTGAAATGGCCCCTCCATAGAGAATCAAATTTTCCATGCATCCCCTTTGGTTCTCTTCTCTTGTCCCACAACAGGACTTGATCTCCAATCTGGAAATCATAATTCTTTGCTTTCTGGTCGAAGAGCTTATTCAGTAGACTTTGATGGGTGTCAATTTGGTCCACCACTACATTTCTCTACTCATTCAGCTTATCAAGGTACATGATCCTCTTCTCGAGTGAGCTCTCATATGTTTGATCCTCAATCACCTTAGCCAATTTCAATGCTGGCAATTCCAATGTGATTGGTATCTCAGCATTGACACCATAAAGAAGTTGGAAGGGAGACATACCAATTTCCCTCTTGGGTGTAATTATGTCTAACCATAGAGCATCAACCAATGCCTTATGCCATGTCCTTTGGTTGTCATCCACCAGCTTCTTGATGATAGTCACCAGGTTCTTATTGCTTGATTTAACCTATCTGTTCCCTTGTGGAAAGTAATCAAAAGAGTGGGAGAGTGTGATTCCATAGTGGAAATAGAATTGAGTAATCTCCTGGGAAGTGAAATAGGTGGCATTGTCAGTGATAATTTTGATTGGGACCTGAAACCTGGACATGATGTTTTCTTTGAGGAAATTACATACTACTTCTGAAGTAGCATGTTTGGTTGAAACTGCTTCCACCCATTTGGTGAAGTAGTCTGTTGCTATGAGGACATAGTCATGTCCAACACTTGATGATGGGTTTACAACACCAATAAAGTCAATTACCCATTGCTGGAATGGTTCTTGTATGACCATTGGTTCGAGGGGTAGAGTAGCTAACTTGGGCCTTCCAACAAACTATTGGCATAGTTCACATCCCCTGACCCACTTGTATGCATCTTGAAAGAGAGTTGGCCAATAATACCTAGCCCACAAGATCTTATGGGCAGTCACAAGAGTAGAAAAATGTCCTCCACAAGCTGAATTGTGGAAGGACTTCAGAAGTTGGCCTTGCTGCTTCTTGTCCACACAGCGAAGGAATGTTCCATCAAGGCTCCTCTTGTATAGGCCATCATCCCAGAAGACAAAATTAGCATCTTTCAGCTTGATGGTTCTCTTTTATTTATAAGATAGGTGAGCAAGACATTCACTATAGTAAGGAAATGAGCAATACCTGAATACCACTCATTTTTGGTGGAGACAAAGAGGACTGTTGGTGTGTCATCCACTTTTGGTTCTTCATGCTATGTTCCTCTTGGCTTGTTATCAGAAATTAGTTGGCATAACCCCTTTCCACGTACCAACTTTGTTAGCTTGATGATCAGATCAAACTCCTAAATTTTTGCCACCAAATTGCCTCTTTTCATCCCAAACTCCTACTGAGCTAGTATAGATTTCACTGTGGTGTCAGGGACTAAGGTAGTAACTCAAGAATTGAGGATGTAAAAATGAAAATGTTTTACGGCCTTCACCACTACATAAGAGTGCTTCTCCATATTTGAGTACTTTAGCTCATGAGCTTTGAGAGGACAACTCATGAAGGAAATGGGAGATTCCATACCTTTTTTATTCTATTGAACTAGAATTGTTGAAAGTGTATGTTCTGAAGCATAGCTGTAAATGGTGAACTCTTTGCTATAGTCTGGACAAGCCAGAATTAGAGCATGGGCAATGGTAGTCTTGATATCCTCAAAAGTTGACTTACCTTCTTTAGTCCAGATAAAGGTGGCCTTTCCCTTCATCATGTTTACAATGTGCCTAGTCTTCTCAGCAAATTTGAGGATGAACCTCTGTAAGAAATTCACCTTTCCAAAGAAAAAGTGAACAACAGTCTTGCTTGTGGGCAAGAAAAGTTCTTGGATAGAATTGACTCTGTCTGATTCAATATTTATTCCTTCTTTGGACACAATGTGTTTGATAATTTTCCCCTCTGTTACTCTAAAAATTGACTTCTTGGGGTTTAGGGAAATGCCATTCTGGCAGCAGCATTCCAGCACTTGTTGCAAATGGCTCACATGATCTGGGTGATGCTTAGAGAAGATAGTCAAGTCATCAAGATAAACTACAATGAACTTACCCATTTCATCCTTGAAGGCAAGGTCCATTGCTCTTTGGAAGGTAGCGCCAGCATTTATCAAGCCAAAAGTCATTCTTCTATATGCAAACATGCCCCAGGGTGTGGTGAAAGCGGTCTTATGCTGGTCTACCTCACCAACTTCAACCTAATTATATCCTAAGAAGCCATCTAGCATTGATAACATTTTTGAGCCCGTCACTGTCTGAACCACTTGATCCATGATTGGCAAAGGATAATTATTTTTCAAGGATGCCTGATTCAAATTTATAAAATCCACACAAAGGCAAATTTCACAATTCTCCTCACAGGTACTATATTTGCAATCCATGTGGAATGATGGATTGGGAAAATGATCCTAGCATTTAGCATCTTTTGTATTATAGATAGAATGGTACCTAAAATTTTTGGATTATAATGCCTAAACTTTTTCTTGTAAGGTGTTGAATCAGCCTTGAGAGGAATGTCATGTCAAATTTCATCCGACTGGAGTGATTTCAGGTCATCATAGGAATATGCCAGGACGTCTATGTACTGGTTGAGTAATTTGGTGAAATTGATCTCCTTAGGAGTATAGCATTTCCCAATGTTCACCATCTTGGGGTCTTCTCTGGTTCCCAAATTTATTTGATCAAACTCTTGAGATGAGTTTGAATCCATTGGCTACTATTTGATAAATCTATCATGCTTATCAAATAGCTTTTCAAGAAAAACTAGGCCTTTGGGAATATTGTTCCCTTTGAGTTGTAAGAACTCTTCACATATGTCTGCATTTGATTTAGGAGATGGTTTGCACTTTTGAGGTTCACTGCCTTCAAATTACAGCCATTCAAAGCTGTCTTTTTGCTCTAGGAAGGCAATGATTTGGCTGTCATTGTTAAATACAAGCTAATGACTAGCATTATCAAGTACACTTGGTTGAAAGACCATCTCAATTGTGTACCTATCTTCTTTGAAATATAGGTGGGGGACCAAGAGAGTAGCTATAACAGCCAGTGCATCTACCTAGTCATTGAATTCTTTGAGAACTGTAGAGATGCTAAAAGCATCAAAGTCTTCAAGTTGGTCCCAGACTAGATTGTAGTAGTGGTGCAATCTTTCATTCTTGGTTTGATACTGGTTCCTCACTTGACAAACCACCAATTCAACATCTCCTTTAACATGAAGGAGTTTGATGACTTTGTCCCTAGCAGCTTTTAATCCCAGTAGCAGAGATTCATACTCAGCTGTGTTATTAGTGTTGTTGAACTACAACTTATAAGATGAAGGAAAAATATCTCTTTGAGGAGATATTAACACAACTCTGGCTCCTGAACTAGTGGAGGAGCAACTGTTATCAAATTCAAGAATCCATACCTCATTTGATGTCGATTTTCCCTTGGATTCTTCTTCATTCAGAGGAGGGGATTCTCCCACACTTGCATTGTGCTCAACCAATTCTTCTGCTATCCCACCTGAATGCATTTATAGGTTGTCACTTGCCAGAGCTTCATCAGATGCCTCATGAACTTCATCTATGGATAGAAATTAGTTGCCCATGCCTGAAGACTCAAACAAAATTTGAGCTTTAGGTGCTGAGGTCTAGGTAACTACGTATTTCAATTCCTTTTCAGAAAGCAGCCTCTTCATGACACCTTTGACTGGAATCCTCACCTTTGACAAATCCATGCTCAATTCACCACCAACATCCCTGCAAAAATTCTGCCCAAGAAGGATGCCATATGATGCTGGGATGTCTGCTACCAAGACAGTCATCTTGATTATTTTGTCTAGAAAGGCAGCAAATGCAAACTGGGTGTCTTTAATTTGCCCCAGCATTGGCACTTGTTTATTCTCCATGGAGAAGCATCTACCAAAAGTTTTGGTCAATGTGAGGTCAAGGGATTCAACCACTTTAGCGGGCATGACATTGTCTAAAGCTCCAGAGTCAATGATGAAATTGTTCAGCTACCATCCATTTATTATCAATGAGACATAGAAAGGTTCAGTCTTGCTAGGAGCAGCAGGAAGAGCAATGACAAGGTTGTTCTTGGTGGGTGCATTCTTGGGGGGATCATGTGTCATTCTAGGAATTGCTTGTTCAATAGGGATGTTCTAGTTTTTAACACATTGAACCAGTCTATCTAATTGCTCAGGATGGGACTATAAAAATTCAAATTCAGATATTTGAATTTTGGTTTGTTTTATATGGTTGATGATATCAAATGTCAGGAATGAACTAAGTACAAAGGATGGGAGTTCATCCTTTTGAGTTTTCTTTTTTTTTTTGGGGGGGGGGGGGGAATTGGACTACAAATTTGAAGTAGAAGGCATAGGGGCATTTGGGGGTACTTACCTTTTTTGCAGTTACTAGATCCTTTGGCTGGAAAGGAAGAGTGGATCCCCACTTAGCAATTGAAATTGCTAGTTGAGGTCGCTCCTCTGCTTTCTCTTTATCAGCTTGTTGAGCTGATTGCTTCTTGGACTGGGTAAATACAGTGTATGACCCCTCAACTGCATTGCCTTCACTTTTGGGTTTATCTTAATAGTTCAGGAAACTGATATGGGAGTCGCCAACTAATTCTTCTTCTTCCTTAATGAAGATATTAGCATCATCTTTGAGATTCAACTCAGGCTAAAATGAGAAGTCTGATTCAGCTTCAAGATATCCCACTGCTGAGTTAGTTGGAGGTGCTTAGAGGGTGAGGTTCCTTTGTGGAGGAGGAAGGCGATTTTGATGTCCTTGATTCCTAGAAGCATTGCCTTGGTATGCCTGATTAGGGAATGTCCTCCTTGGTAAATCTTTGTATGAAGGAGCAGATGACATCCCTTGCCCCATTTGCTTTCTAAGATCTAGCACTTCATTTGCTAGCTTCTGCACCATTGGGTCAGTGGTGGCTGTAGATGAGTATTCAAAAGATGAAGAAGATTTACCTTTATTAGGGTCCCTCCTTATCTTTCCAGCCAAGATAAGGTCATCTTCTACTTCAGTAGCCAAGTCCTGAGTAATAGCAAGGTCGATATGTGTAGCTCATCTCAGCAAGAAACTCACTTCAGGCAGTTATGAGTTGATGAAAAAACACTTAAGATTCTGAGGTGTCAACTAGGTGACCATGGGAATCTTATGCCTCAACTTGTTAAACCTGGTAATGAAGTCCCTCATAGGTTCATGGGGCTCCTTCTTCATCTACGTGAGTTGGGCTAGTAAGGCATGTGCATCTTCTTTAGGCTTGAACTTGGCTTCAAATTTGTCTTTCAGAGTGTCCCAATCAGTAACTGATCAAACTTGTAGGTGGTAAAACTAGTCTACATCAGTGCCTTGTAGTGTCTCCATGAACAACCTAACTACTATGTCTTTAAACTCCACCCCTATTACACCACAGGCTATGCTGAAAGCTGTAATGTGTTCATTAGGGTGAACTTTTCCATCATCAAAGAATTTGGGGAAGTTCTTCTTTGAACTACATAGAAGCTCATGCAGAGGTGGAATCAAATTAAGTGGACCGAAAGAGTTACCCCAAGGGCCTTGAGCCATGATTTGATTATGTAAAAGTGGGATCACTAATCTAGGTAGAGTGTGAATAGGCAAAGCTCGGCTAGTAGTAGAAAAAGAAGTTTTGCCTTGTGTTGGTGGCCTAGTAGGGCTAGGAGGAAGACTCCTAGTTTGTCTAAGGTAGGTTGTGGAGGAAACAACTCAAAATTACTCTGTTGTACCAACTCAAAAGCAGGGTCAACAACACCTTGGGATTTATGGCCTCTGGTATAACGTGGAGTTGCCAAATTGCATAACAAAAAATGGAAAAGGAATGGTCTTACTCTAATTTGAAGCTTGAGGCTTCAAACTGCTTGTTCCTCCCCAACGGAGTCGCCAAAAATTGTTGGGTGAATATTTTGTCAATCAACGTACTGATTGACAAAATAGGTCTGATCAACCACAACAGGAAGATTAGTCAGCCAGTTGTGTAGGTTTACCACATCAAAAGAGGACTAATCACTCCTCTCATCAAGGGGAGGTTCCCTATTAAATATACGGAGCTATATATAATATAAATAAGCAGAAACTAACACATGGGGGTAGAATAAACCATCCATCTCTCTTCTTTCAGAGATGATGCTCAAAGTCAAAAGAGAAAATTTTGGTGGATGCAATGATGACACTTCTCTTCTTTCAGAAGTGTTCTTGCAGGAAACAATAGGAGTTTCTTTTAGGTAGTAAAAGTAACTAGTGACAAAGGGTGTAGTAATCAGTAGGATGAAACAGAACACAAAGTTTCCACCTCAACTACACAAAGGGTATAACATAAAGGATAATGGGGGCATAAAGTCATCCTAGAATCCTCAACACAAAAAGAAAAGGAAAAACACACACTGAAAACAAATGTGAAAGCACAAAGTCTTTTCACAGTTGGCTTCAGGACACATCTCTTTTTACCTTCACTAATTCTGCTTGTCAAATTAAATGAATAAGAATGCTTCTAGGAAATAGACATAAGAATGATTTCTTAAAGTAGCACAAGCCAAAATAGCACAAAGTCTGCAAGCAACTTGCTTTCTCCTTCAGATAAAATAAAATGAAATTACAATTTGAGCTCAAAGTCTCAGTCTTCTTCTTTCAAATGGGCAGAGTTTCACTCTTATAAAAATGAAAAAGTCTCCTTCCAATGATATGAAAGATTACATTATATAGAGGCAGAGGGAGGCCTGGTGCTTTTTCCCATGGAGTGACCCATTCGGTGCATTGATGCCTTAGATGCATTCTTAGTTTTGCCATGCTAGAGCAGGGCGGCTGCTTTAACTGTGATGTGCTGGTTCATCTCTTTTGTCTACTCCTTAGCCCAAATCACTCATTCCATCACCTGCTAGCACCACAATTGTCTATTCTACCTTTATCTCAAAGGGGACAAGTAGACGGTGTTTTCAATGTTTACAAGCCCCAAATATCTACCCAATGAACTGCTTCACTTACTAGAAATAACTTCCGCTGAGTTTCCCTCTTTGTCTCTTCCTCCTCTTGGGTCTGGCCTTAGGCTCTTTGAATGCATTTGGGTCTGCGCCTTGAGTCTGCTAGAATCAACAGATGCTTAAATATAGCTGATTTGGCATTCGTGGGTCTTTCCTCGAATGAAGGTTAACAGCTAGCCAATCACTCTAAATTTGACATTCATGGGCCTATCATTCTGCTGTGCCATGTGTGGGGACACGTGGCAGCATCTGTGTCTTTGAAATAAGCTTATCAAAATGAGATTTGAAACTGTTAAAGGTTGGGGGCGCAGATGTAGACACGTGGCAGATTTCGCTGCACTGGGATGGGAGACATGGTGAGTTTTGCTCTTTAAAGCTTCATTTGAAATTATGTCTCGATATGCGACACTTGGCAGCTTTCGCTACTTCTTCAGGGACATGTAGCATCCTCCACTGCTTCATACTAAAATGTTCCACTGTTGACACTTGGCACTTTTTGCTCTCAAGCTTTTGCAACACCATAAAAACATTTGGGGCTCAGTTAGGCTCTCATGAATGATGACACTTATCAGCCCCCGCTGATCTCTTTAAGGGACATGTGGCAGCTTCCACCACTCCTCTGAAACAAAGTATAATGGGCTCAGCCGATGACACTTGGCAGCATCCGCTTGACCCTTACTTTTGAGCACACTTCTTTCCTTAACTGAGGCAGCCTTTAAACCTATGAACCTTTGAAATTTGAAGCAGTTCAAGGTTTAATGGTTCAATCGGTTCATTCCATTTATTTGGCTAAGTCCCTTTGATATCCATTTGAACCAAACACGTTGAACCTATCCTGAAGATGACTAAGTATTGGAAACTAGTTATTCTGATCAGACTCACCTGTGAAAGCCTTTGAACCTTTGAACCTGCTAATTCCTTTACTAAAAAAAGCTTGAAAAATGAGGAATTTGAAAGCTCAGAACAAATTTTTGTAAAGGGAAGGGACAATTTTGGTCTTGTAGGGCCAAAATAGTCCATATGTTGGCCCAAAAATGAGAAGTCATTTTTCGGGAACAACAAATGTAAAGAGTTATAACTCTAGTCTTAGTATTTCTTATTAATATCCTTAGTTATAAATATTCATATTTGAACCGGCTCATCGTAATTGAAATACAATATCATTATAGATTACTCATACTTATGATGCATAATTTTATTTTACTATAGCAAGCACTATGTGCTTTGGATCCAAGTCTTAAATTCAATGCAACTCCAAAGATCAGCTCTCAAGTGCACCAATTAAACTAGATATCCAATGGATTCATACCCAACACCATACAAGACATGCATCTTCTGGCATACATTATGAGTCTAATCAAATAGTGGTATGTTTTTCTTCTATTCTTCATTCCTCATTCCATTTTCTCCCACTTTTGGGTGAACTACATTGGCTTGAGGTTCATCTAGAATATGTAGGCAGTTCTTGGATATAAAATGTCTCTTGGGTCAGCTTGACCACCTTCATTCTTCTATTCATCTCTTTCATCTCTTTGTGTATCCTTGTATGCTTGGTTTTTGGTTGCTTTTTTAGTCATTAGACCATCACATTTGTGTTTGCATCCACTCATACTTAATCTATGCAATAGGTTATATCCTTGATCTATGATTGCCAATTTTCCCTATTAGGGCACAATATTTAGACCAATATTTGAATCAAATCAGCCCTCCTAGGGCAAAATTAATTATCAGTGATCAAAATTAGCCCTACTAGGGCAAAATGGCTTTATCAACCGATCAAATCCATTCTACTAGGGAACATTATTATTTCCTTTCTCTGGAGTAATGCTATCCTATTTCTTCTAGTTCCAAGTTTTGTGGACTTGTATCCTCATTTTGGTAATATTTTAATGTACAACTTATCTCAGGATCAATCATTCCCTAAGCGTGTAGCTTACATCTTGGCTTTGGGTGTGTTCAAAGTGTGTCACTTATATTTTTGGATTATATCCTTCCCACTTCCCCCCATTCTTGGCGCCCATTATATTATAATTATATTTTGATCATTGAAAATCAATGTGTGTAATCATTAACTCAATATGTATTTAATATGTCCCATGAGTTAATTTCATTATTTCTCTCTCTTTTCAAGAGTCCATCTTTCTCTTTCATCCTTGTATGTCCTCTCAAGGGGACATCATGGGTCATTTCCTTCCAAATTCTTATTGAAAACTCTTTTCTTTGAAAAGATATTACTTCACCAAATATCTTGCTATGCCTTCTCAAATAGAGGCAAAATGTAGACATCCAATTCCTAACACCATTGTGTTGAAATTTTCAATCTTACTCGAAATTCACTCAAATACACAATTTAGGCCAAAATCATTTAAATGCACTAAATGGTTTGATCTTTTCATATACAAGTGTTGATTTAGGCTAATGTATACCTAAATAAGGCAATGAAATTTATGTGATTATAAACTTTTCTCAAATCATTTCGAGTCAAAATGATGAAAATGCAATTTGACCCTCTGAACCACTAAATTCTTCTAATTTGGAAACACATGACATGTGCATGTATTATTTTGTGTTGATAATGTCCTAAATGGGGTATTAGTCCATAAACAACTAACATCTTCCTCTAATTTCACTCCAATCAAATTATGACATGGTAATATGACATTCTGACCAGTTTGATTAATTGTGCAACCAATTTCCAAATAATTGTGTAAATTTTGATTAATCTCACTTAGGAAAATAAATCCAAAATTAAGGCCTTAAGTGGAAATTTCATGGAATTTATTGAATATTTTTTAATTATAAATTGGTTGTTAATATCTACATCATCAAATGATATCATGTGTTGGGTGGCATCCATAAGCCATAAATGCAACAAACATTAGGTTTAAAGCCTCCCATGGCTCTTTAATGCCCCTTCCTCCCAAATATTTATGAGGATGTATATGGATATTACCTCCAAAATTGAATAATTCATGGCTAGACATCTTGATCTTAAGATGGACGGTCATGGTTTATTATGATGAAATTCAAAAATCTATAAATAGGAGGGCCAATATCACCATTTTTAACCTTCATTTGTGTAAATTTATTATGCATAATTCTCTCCACAAGCCATTTATGTGTAGTGTTATAATGCTTAATTTATAATAAGATAACTTCATTGATAGATGTAAATTTGATTTCATATCATGAGCCTAGTTTCATTGGTGCACTTGAGATAATGGAGGAGATTTTCCTTGTATCATTGATGAAGACTTGAACACCAAATCAAGGGGAAAATCACATTTTGAGCCGCATTTGGATGGTGGGATGCTCTTGGGAAGGTATTATGTATATGTTTTCTTTCAATTGCTCTTCATTGTCATTTACAAACCCCCATCGAAGGAGTTGGCTTAGATAGTTATGTTCTTATGAATTTTCTTGAGTTTTCATGACTAATGCTTGATCTAACTATCTTTGGAATCCATCTCTACATCACCAAAACAAATCCTATAAACTACTAACAATTACTTAATTGATTAGCTCATATTTTTCTTTTTATTTTTTGTAAAATAATCATTAAATGGGCTTAAGAATAAATTTTAAGTGATTCATACCAAAATGAATACTAAATAATGAAATTAGATCAAGATATTACACCAAAAACATAAGACACAAAATTTAAAGAGACATAAGATTACCTTGGAAAAAGTCAAGTTGATAAAACTCCAAAAGATGAGGGATTTCCTCCTCTTTCCACTATCTCATTTTGAAATTACAATTCTAGTAACTTTTAAAGGCCTTTGTGAACATACTTTTCATTACAATATGTTAATATATGCTTTGAAACTTTCTCACTCACTCTTTCCTTTTCACACTCCAACTCAAAAAACTAAATACAATCAAGAATAAGATCTACTAGAAACATTCTCTTACTTACAAATACCCTCTACACACACACACACACACACACACACACACACACACACACACACACACACACACACACACACAACTTCAACACCAAAGAGAGCTTGAATTAGAAGCCAAGAAGACACAAAATATGGATATGAACCATCTATAGCCATTATTTGAATTGTTCTCTATCTTATTACCAAACTATCACTTTATGTAGGTAAAAAATGCCTCTTACTTTCCAAACCTCCACTTACTTACAAACCCATTGGGGTGATTGTGAAATTGCCACTTAAGCTAATGTTTTTTCCACCAAGCCAGATGCACTAACTTTTGGAGGCCATAGATTTTGCATATAAACATAGACTGACATGTCATTCCTTTTTTGTAATTGTATAATTTTCCAAAAGGAGCACAAATATGCATTAATATATACTTTTGATGACATAGTCATAATTTTTTTTATCTATTTCACTAAAACCTTTCTCTTTTGAGGTCTTAAGGTGTCACAACTTCTTTCTGAACCCTATTAATAGCTAAACCACTTAACTAACTAGAAAATAACAATAAAAAGAGTATTTCAAGTAATTTAAAGTTACATTCTTATACAATGATAATAGTGCATTAGCTTGCTCATATTACTAACATTACAAAAAAATCATGTGTTGGATATTTCTGAAAGAATCTACATGCATTTGCATGCATTCTTTAAGGATCTCAAGTTAATGTACTTGGAGAAGACCCAATTGGGTCCTAAGAATAGTTACAACAAAGCCAAAGATAAGTTCAATAACAACATAGTGGATAACATGATTATATAGGCTATTAGTCTTTTTGACACCTTGTAAAGAATGTAAACACCTTCTGCATGTAAGTGAGGGAATGTTAATCATGGAATTTTTTATAACTATATAGTAATATTAATGGCACATACATATACACATATACATATACAATTATTATATATACTACTCCTCTTTCAAGGGTCATGGAATACACCTACACAAGACTCAAAGAATAAACTAGTTCTTAGAACCCTTGAAAGCGAAAGGAGAAGTCATTATTGAAGATGTGCAGCCTCTTGTGGTCCAATCTATAATTTTTGTTCATGAATAACCAAATCCCATAACTATAATAGTTGGTTAAGATTAATGTGTTCTCAAACATGATGATAGGTATAATTATCTATAAGTACAAGGCACTTTTGCCCTTCAGGTTGTGTAGAAGTAATATGGATTCATATAATTATAGATAGAGGCTATTGACTAGATGGAGACTCAAGAAAGATAATCCATGTAAATAATCCCATATACAAGAGGAAGTGAAAAAAACATGTGTTTATAAACACAATAGGGAATATTAAAATGTCTTCATAACAAGGCATGCTCACACCCATTAATGTGCATATATTGTGCCTCGACATGTGTTTGTTATGTGGCCCTCCTAGTCATTCCCACCTTTAATAAATTACATGTGTAACAAACTTAAAGAGTTGGGATAGTCATAATTTCATTACATGTAATAAATGTATCAAGGTTTCGTTGAGATCGAAAAAACTAAAAATATTTAAGTGTCAAGATTTTTAAAAATGTATTATACAAACCATTTGAGCCCAATTATCTTTTAAACCCTACTCAAAAAGTCTAACCCATATCCTAAGGTGAATTATACAAAATTTTATTAAACATCAAGTTAAAATTTGATGTATGTGATAGGAAGTGAACAAATTTTGGTCATATCTTCCACGTGTGAAGTTCATTTCAACTCTCATTTGGAGTATTGTAAAGTTATCTCAATGATAAATTATATTGTTTCTAAATTTAAACCTCATAGACATTTGTTTTGTAGGGAATTTATCAAGGTAAAATTATTCTCAAATAGGTAAAACTTTTCAAATGGCATGATCTGGCCATGCAATGTTGTTCTTTTCCCATATGATTGGGATATGAAAACTAGTTTCTATTTAGGTGAATCAGGACTAGTGAGCATATGCGACACATCATTTTTGGGGATCCAAGTGGATAAGGTACTGGTTTACAAAGCTAAAATTTTATGGGATTCTCTTGCATTTTTTCAAGGAATAGGGTCCCATAAACAAAGCTAATTATTATCTTAAATTTTTATTTTTTTGGATAACACCGCCAATGGTGCTTCTTGACGTAACCAGAGCTCAAATGCAGTCAAAGCACATAGATGTCCCCTTCTTCAATTTTTTCTCCAAATGGATCCATCATTTAGATATCACTTTAATAAAAAACATGTTACGTAGGATTTAATTTCTTACATGAATAGAGGGTATGGGCCACATGATCAAAGGTTATGCTTCACAAAAGGGAATTTAGGTGATCATGATGTGGATTATGATGACTCTAATGCCCAATAGATAAGGCTATGTGGGTGTGCTTGACATGCAACATATTGTTTGAAGATATTATGTGACATAAGTCAACTCATTTTTCTAATGCAATTATCAAAGGAGATCCGACATTCACAAGTATCATGAAATAGAACTTTTCATTCCATTATGTAATGTTAGCCAAGGGTGCATGTGTATTTAGGTGTGTCAAGAATTTTTATGTTTCATAGACCATGGGTCTAAATCAATCATTTAATAACTTTTTAATATTAAACTACATCAATTCTTCTTGAATTAATTAATGTCATTTATGTGCAAGTCAAAAAATGTAAAAGTAAGCCAACTCATGTTTCTAATATAATTGTCAAAAGAGATCTGACATTCACAAGTATCATGAAATATAACTTTTCATTCCATTATGTAATGTTAGACAAGGGTGCATATGTGTTTATATGTTTCAAGGACTTTGTATTTTCATAACTCATGGTCCAAATCAAGAATTTAAAATTTTAACGGTAAATTACATCGATTCTTCTTGCATTAATTAATATCATTTATGTGCAAGTTAAAAAAATGTAAAAGTGCCACTATGTATTAGTATTTTTTAAAGTCTATGAATACCTTTAAATAAATAAATAAAATAAAAATAAAAGTGAATAAAGCATGGTTTCATCGAAAATAAGATAACAAGTTAAGTGTTATACGTTCTTTTCTGGATTTTGTTAATGAAGTTTTATTTCAATATCTGAGAAGTAAATGATACTTTTGTGGGTGTTGTATTTTATTTTTGTAAAACTAACTTTGTTGTCTATTAATAGAAAAATAGAATATATTGTTACATTTTATTAGATTATTTGTATATGCTTAGATTTTATATGCTGAATTTTAGAAAATGGGTTAGATGTCATATTTATATAATTAGACCAAAGAGAATATTTTATAATTTAATAAATTTCTTTAATTTCAATTACATTCATTTTATTCATTGTCATTTACATATGAGATGAGGGATTTCTATTCATTTTTCTATCCTTTTTTAAGTAATCCAAGCAATCTTTCGGATTTAATATGTTGTGGATTTCTCTTTTTTTCTTTCATCTTCATACCCATCCTGCTTTCTTCTATTTATTTTGGTTAAAATTAAAAATAAATCATATGAATAAGTTGCCTCTCTTAAATACAAAGGAAATTCTCATGTTCCATGGTTATATGTATGATGTTATAAGTGTAACATAGGATTACGAAGAAGATCGTTAGTCTCTTGTTAGTGAATAAAATTCAAACAAAATAGCTTTAATGCAAACTAACAATCCTTTCCTATGTACTAGGGTGAGAATATATAACAAGCACATAATGAAAACACAACTAAAAGCACAAAATAAAAACTCCCTTTAAACCTCCTTGTAGTTCCAAATTTTCTTGATGAGATGGTTGGCGTGTTTGACTTGTGGACAATGAAATCTTTGTTAATGGTGCTCTTGTATCATCTCCTATTCACCCATCTTGGCTTCGTATTTGGGCATGGTAACACTACAATGAAGATTTTTTGAATTATTTTGGCATAATAACATTACACTAGAAAAGCTTTTTGGAGCAATGGATGAGGCCTTCTATTTATGGCCTCCAAAACTAAATCTAACCCTAGTGTGGTTAGGTTAGAATTAACTGCAATTGAGTTCAAACTAACCCTGAGTTGAGTTAGATTAACCATGAGGGCCATGTGAGAGACATAGGTCAAAATGATTATGTCTTCCACCCAATCCAGATATTTTACAAGTGGCTTGACAATTCAATAAATCAATGATGAATAAGCCTGATATTTTGCATTTTTAAATTTTCATTTTTAGATATTCGTTAACTATAAATGGATTATTTAGATAGGCATTTAATTTAGTTTAATTAGTTGATTCATTCTGCTTAGGATTTTATCACTTTAGGAATTGTTTAAGTGCCCTACTTAATGGGTCTAAAGGCCAAATTGATAGTTGTTAGGTCGCAAGGTGATTGGAGATTAATCTATGAGAGGTTACTATTGTGTATAGGATAATACCCCAAATAGGGATGCTTTAACATGATTCTAAGAACCAATGTTCAATGTGAAGATGAAATTCGGACATTTAGTGACTCTTAGGATTAATTTGTACTATGTAGTAGAAATCAGTCTAAAATCCGATCGAAAGCCAGTTATGGCCAGAATGGGGTGTCTATAGTTTGCCCCTATTTGGGAAGGTATTTCAAGCTATAGACATAATAACATCTTCTCAAAGAATTAAAATTTCCTTAATTCCTAATTCCACAATAGGTGATGAATGATCCTTCGATGCCCCCTTGAAGGAGTAAGCAACAAAGAAGATCGGTGATCGTTTCATCAAAAATAAGAAAATGATGAGACCTAAAGGTAAAAGGGGGTGGAAAAAGACTGATTTACCCAAAGGTAGTTATAATTAGTGGCACAGTGATATTCCCTAGTAGGGCATATAAAAAAAGATGATTTGCCTAAAGGCGATTATAATTATCATCATAGCAAGATGGAAAACAATAATTTACCCAAAGGCAGTTATAATCATTAACATAATGGAAAATACCCCAAGTGAGTGGATAGAGATAATGATTTTTTCAAAGGTAGTTATAATCATTAGCACAATGAAAAACATGCCCTATCAGGATAGGAGAATGATAATGATTTGCCCAAAGGTAGTTATAATGATTGGCACTACAGTTTGGGACAATATGGTAAATTAGAAAAAGGGGGATTTTGTACTGAATCCATACTCACATAGTAATAATAAGCTAGTACAGAAGATAAACATGAATTTGGGATACATATTAGTAGGGAGATACATTTCCTAACTACTAATGATTAAAATTCATTCACGATTTAATTACTCTATATTTAGGTAATATTTGGATATGATGGGAATTGGTGAGGTGAAAAGGAGAAGTATCACGACACCATTTCTTCTAAGATCCACCAACCTAATTTTTGTTGTAACAGATGATGGTATGCATCATGATAGAAAATACCATGATAACTTAGTCGTAATATGCATAAGTATTGACACTCATTCCAATAAATAAGTGAAAATAATGCACCAATGATAAAAAAACATGATGATGATGTTGATGTATGAATATGGATAGACTTAATTATAATGTGCAATGAATCACCTAATGAATGCATAGGTACTAAGTCAAGGCATAATAATGAAAATAAATAAACAGGAAAACAAACAAAATAAAACACCAATAAATAAAATAGTGAACATAGAAATTAAAACTAAATGATAACATACACAAACAAATAAAAACAATGGTTAATCACAATATTAGTAGAAAGAGAAAACAAAGTGTTTGTGTTGGGTTAATAGAAGTGTTATGCTTGATAACAGGGTGACCCCTAAGTTAGACAATAATGATGTAGGTATAACAATGCAAGGATAATTGGCACAAGGTTTCCCCTAGGCTATAGGGAAATAATGACACATAAGATGATGATAAACATCACCCCTAAACCATAGGAGACAATGAACCAAAACAAATAAAATTGGGGGGGATCAAAGAAAAAAAGGGGGTAGTCGAGTTGACTCTAGATGCACTAGGCAAGTGGACGCTACCTACATAGTTTTATGGACACAATATCCAACATAAACTTAAGGCTAAATGTAGTTCTCCCAGGATATGGGATATAATAAAATGGATGAAAATAAAATGTGATTGATGTGTAGAGGAAGATGGTAATGATCTCACAAAACAGTGAGTGCATCTAAAATAGAGAATACTCACAAAATGGCAAGAATGTAAAATGAAGCCAAGTGGGTATGAATATATCAAAGTTCAATACACAATGCTCATAACATGAACTCACAAAATGATGAGAGTGTATGGTTGGGGCCAATAAGGATGGGGAAACTAAAGGATAGGTGGTTACTTGTGAAATAGCTAGGAGTCCCAAAATCATTAAGGCAAAGAAGTGGTCAAAAAAAAAAGAAGGTGCAATTGAGCTAGCCTGAGATACCCCATGTATCCAAATGTTGCCTACATAGTCCATGTGAACCTCAAGCTGATGTAGTTCTCCCAGAAATGAGAGGAAAAGAGACAAAGGTGGTCTAGAAATAAACTAAACAAATAAGATGGCCCATCCCAAAAAATATAATAGTTTTATATCTTGCGTGGAGATTCTAAGCTAGCTTTCATGATTTTATGATTTTTAGAATTTTCTAGATCATTTACAAATGTTTAGGTATTTTTAAACTATGATAAATGTTTTTAAAATTTTCTAGGCATCTCAACTCAATCAAGAATTATGAGATACATAATGGTCCGACTCACAAAATGATAGAGTGTTCAAACTTAAATTACTCATAATATGGTGAGAGCATGGCTTAGGGGTGACTAATCTAACCTTAACATAAATTGAGCACTACCTACATAGTCTCAGAATGAGACTTCAAGTCATTGTAGTTCCACCTTTCAATGGAGGAATTGGACTAGGTAACAAGAAGTTCTTAAATTAGGCAAATAACATAGTATAACATAGGAATGGTAAGATGATGTGGCAATGTATGATAAAGGTGTTGATCCTAATTTACCCATAAGCATTTATAATTAGGAAATAATAGCATAGGTCAATTATGCTAATTTATCCAAAGGATATTAGAATTAGTATCACAAGGTGGGACACTAATTTGCCCAAAGGCAGTTATAATCTGTAGCACTCAATATGAAACGAAACAAAAAATGAAGGATGCAACTACCAAACCACTGTCATATTGGTCTAAGATATTGATTCTGTCTATAATAATAAATCAACTACTGAAATTTTCATTTAAATCCAATCACTAAAGGTTCCTGAAGAACCAATGGATCAAAACCAAGGTCAACAAGGGGTGGGCAAGGGAGGGTAAAACAACTTTGGTCAATAGTGAAGGTATAATAGAATGGTATACAATATGGAATAAGGAAGTTGATGTTATGACAAAATAGCTATAATGATAATAGGGTTTCCCCCAAGTGATAAGGTAAGGTAAACGACATGGTATGGAATAACGACAAGATAAGGCAAATGGAAAAGGCAACGTAAATGGAAAGGCAAAATAAAATGGTGTTGATGTTCTTGATGATGTGGATATGTATGTCTTGGTCAGCATATGATACAACCAAAATAGTCAATCATTTAAGTTGATATCCCACACCTCTTCTTAATAATTGCTCTGTCAAGAACCCATTGTTGATTTGGGCTCTAATAATGTTATTGTGATCTTCATTGGTCATTGATTATGTTTCCTTAAAACTTAGAGAGAAGATGTCTTCATAGCCTCTATAAAGGAAAGTATGGCTAGGGATGGTAAATATGGATAAATAGTGGATAAAAGGTCTGATTTGGCAATGAAGAGATGGATCATAATGGAATCTATAATGACTGGGCAACAAATGAAGATTGTGATTTTTAGGCACACACAATGTTATTGATTATGGATTCAATATAATTTTGGTTATGGTGGGGCTAAAGACTTCTGAATATACTCTTAGTAGGACCACCATATTTTTATATTGTTTAGACCTAAGAGTAGCTGACATTTGATTATGATGTAGAATGAAAGTTGTATTGATGTTATCTTTTATAATTTTTTCATTAAGCAGTTAAGAACTATTGTGCTCAATGATTGGCACTTTGAAGAGTTTTTTATCAATAAATTCATCTTGATTATCCCATATCACATCCGAGAAGGTTTCACTAAGGAATGTTGAATTTTGACTTTGATTGCCTTCTAGTGCCTCAAACAAGTTTTTTCTAGAAGATGCTGATTTTGGACTTTGATTGCCCCTAGCACCTCCAAAAAGGTTTCAGTAGGAGATTATTCTTCCTATGCATGAATGTGTTCTTGCCCCAGTGATATTCGACTAATATTTGTCATGGATGTAGTTCAATAAGGCGTGGTTCCGTTAGTTCCAATCGACACTTGTGGGAGGTGGAATGTCAATATAATGGCTATGTTGGGTGGTGTTAATGACATGTGGAACAATAATGGAATGGGAAGAGGTAGCACAATCTCCGTAGAAGATACTAGAACTTGTGTCAATTCTGAAGTAATCATCCTCAAAAAATGTAGAAGGGTCATAAATATATTCAAACTGATCTACGAGGCATGTGTCACCAATGTTATAACAACCATGAATGTATGTTGATTCTGAAGTTGAGTCTGACTCAAAATACTTTGAATTTGATGTTGAGACTAGCATTTATTCTATTTTTGATACTAAATATGATATCAGTTCAAGAATAGAACCTAACTTTAATGTTGATTCTTCATCTGGTGTGAATGTTACTACAATGATGTATAATTAAACGTTTTGTATTAGACAAGTAATGGACTATGATGGCATAATGGGATTTTTGAAAATATATTCATCTAAGAAGGGTTCAACATAGATTGGTTGGTCTAGATGAAGCTCCTCAAAGAGAGGGAATAACTTGAGGGGTGACTCCATAGAGATTGGCTTGTCAAGGTGAGACTCTGCAATGAGAGGGAAAAGGTCAAGAGACAACTCCCCAAACATTGGCTTGTCAAAGTGGGGCTCTTTAAAAATAAGATAATGGTCGAGATAATGATTTACCCAAAGGTGGTTATTATCATTAAGATATGACTCAATAAAGATTGGCTTTTTAGAGTGAGACTCCTCAACCAAAGGGAAAGGATCAAAAGTTGATTCATCATAGGTTAACTCATCACAAATAGGTGTTTCAATAAAAACATTATGGATTAGTTGGTTCTATTGGCCTTGGTTCATACTGAGTTGTAGAATATCAATTTTAAACACATCTTGATCTTTGAATGATGGATCTTGGAGATGTAATGATTAGATCTATTATGGATCAAAGATTGGCATGGGTTTTCTAAAGTGGTGAAAAGTTGAAACTGAATGAATAATGATTGGTGTTGGATAATGATTTCTTTGTAAATGGGCTCATCTACGATGGGTTCAACAAAGGTTGGTTATCAGTCTAGGATGGTAATTATGACCCATCTAGTCATAATTGCACAACCTTGTTGGGATAACAAGTTACCATAAATAGAATATATTGGAATGGTAATGGATGGACATTGCAAAGCTTGGTTTCTAACACAAGCCAAAGGACAAGGATCTGGAATGGTAATCCTTGAGCACTACAGAGCTTGGTTGCTAGTGCAGGCTAAAAGATGAGGTCTTGGTATGGTAATCCTTGGATGTTGTGGATCTTGGTTGATCATAGAAACTTAAGGATGATTAATGGTATAGGTAGGGGATCAGGTACTGTTATCATTGAAAGGGTGAACATCGTATGTTAATTAGGCCAAATAAGGGTTATCATGGCATATGATAATCAGCATGGCTATGTTTGGCAATTAACCCAAGAAGGGTAGTTTAGATCTATGAAAATGGTATTGGTCTAGGTCTAGGTTTGAAAGCAACATTGGTATATGAATAGGTACTTGGTCTAAATGGAAAACTTGGTATAAACTTTGGTCTAGAAGCTTGGTCTAAACTTGGTATGGGAGTGGAGTTGCTTCTCCAAAAAATTTAATGATAAACTCAATCTAAAACATCCTCAAGGTCTAATGTCGAATGTCTCGCATAAATGGTCAAGTAAATTGTAAAATTTGAATTCCAATCTTGGTAAAAGTGCTTCAAACAACTCTAATCTAGGTGTAAAAATGGAAAAGATTGCTAGGTCTTTGGGAACAAGGCACAAAGCTAGGCTCAAAACAACTAAGTCTAAAAGGCAAAGATAAAAATACTAGGTCTTTTGGAAACATAACACAAAAGCTAGACTTGGCTTAACACTAGGTCTAAAACAAAAAGGAATTGCTAGGTATTTTGGAAACACAACACAAAAGCTAGACTTGGCACAACACGATGTCTAAAACAAAATGGAATTGCTAGGTCTTTTAGAAACATGACACAAAATCTAGACTTGGCACAAACTAGGTCTAATACAAATGGGAATCGTTATGTCTTTCAAGAACATGACACAAAATCTAGACTTGGCATAAACTAGGTTTAAGACAAACGAGAATTGCTAGGTCTTTTGAGAACATGACACAAAAGCTAGACTTGGCACAACCTAGGTCTAAAAGGCAATGATAAGGTAATCTAACCAAACTGAAACACATGGACTCAAACTTGGCATACGGATTCAAACACAAACTTGATCAATGGTACAAGGCGTTGGAATTTAGACATATGTATAAAACTAGGCACACGGAAGATAGACCACTTCCCAAATCTAGGCACAAAAGACCCTTCAAAGCAAGCAAGGAATTGGTCCAAGTTACTCAACCCAAAAGTGAGAGATGAATGCCTAAGCCAAAATTAGATGAGGCATAGGCATAAACCAATCAATGTTTGAATATGAACTTAACAAGATCAAATTTGAACTCATTTTAAAAGGCTCAATTTCTCAAATGGATAATAAGTTAGACAAAAATGGATGGCATAACGATACTAGGCATAAACCAAAAAGGTATACATGGTTTCGAATATGATTGGATACAAGGCAACAAGTCTTTGAAACAATGTGAGGAATGTAACAAATCTATTTCACTCAAAAGGTATGATAAATGGTTTTTTTTTTAAAGACTATAAGGCAAAGACATGGAACGAAATAGGCAGCGTAACGATGCCCCTATCAAATAATTGACACACATACAAAAGTTTTGATAAACGACTAAGGCAAAGTGTGGCATCAAGTGCAAAACATAACACCTCTTTAAACAAAAGAGTGATATGCAAACATAACTTATTTTGGGCATGGTTTAAATAAACAAACAATTTTAAAAAATAATGCAAGTTAAGAGGAAAGACACAAAAACACCTAAGTGAACTGTCCTAATCCTAAAATTTGACAAGGTGGCTTTGTACTGTCAAATTCCATCTATATACTTGCTATTGATAGAAAATGATGTTGTTAATCCAAAAATTTAAATGCATATAAAAAGTAGGGGTTTTAAGCCCCCTCTTCTCTCAAGAGTTTGTACGATGACATGGAACTTCGTGCTACTTGTCTTGCATTGACAATATATCCATGACAAGTGGGGTTTATCTAAAAACTATAATTAATTAATTTTATAAAAATAACACAACAAATAAATAAAACGATAAATAAACAAAAACTCTCTTTGAACCTTTTTTGTAACTTCAAATTTGTTTGTTGAGATGGTTGGCTTGCTCAACGTGTGAACAATGGAGTCTTTGTCAATGTTGCTCTTACATCATCTCCCCTTCACCCACCTTGGTTTGGCTTGATTTGGGTTTGGCATGTGGGCACGATAACGCTACAATGAAGCTTTTTGGAGGTATTTTACACCTTGAGGTTCTGGTTGGAGTGACATGTAAACCGCATTATTCCAACAAGACCTTTCATTCCAGCTCGAACATTACCCACAGCCGTAGGACATACTCCCACTCCCATAACACGCTATTCTCAACAATCTTCTAGAAGCATTTGTCCACCGTGAAAACCGCATCCGTTGAACACCTCCTCACCGCCTGGCGCCTGGTAACCCTAAAAATATCCCCACCCGGAGCTGATTCTTCAAAAACGGAGCACGTGGGGCACAAATTCCAAGCCCTCAGATTCCGGGCGCTCACCTGCCACGTTTTATTCTTATTCTAATCCCGTCGGCGCCATTTTCCAGCTACCAGTTTTTTCACATGTCACATGCAGTGCTGACGCGTCGGACCCACTTCCACTGCTTATATACCCCTCCACATTCCTTCCGACTCTCCATATTTTTCATTTAGTGAGATGGCTTGTGTTACATTTTCATTTGCCTCAGATGCCCTGATCGCCGTAAGCAATGGTTCTAAGGCGGATTTACAGAGCATTAAGCGCAGAGGCAGTAGTACAAGTATTAGAAATAAGCTTCCTTTCAAAGTAATAAGGGCGGCGCAGGTTTCAGGGGCCGAGTCCCTGGCGGCCTCGGCAATTGAAGGAGGCGGTCACATGAAGAAATCGAAAACTCTGTACGAAGTGCTGGGGCTGAGCCGAGGGGCTAACGGCCAGGAAATAAAGACGGCGTACAGAAAACTGGCCCGCCAGTTTCACCCCGACACCGCGGCGGACTCTGAAGCCAAGAGCATTAGCACTGAAATGTTTTTGCAGATACACAATGCTTACACCATTCTTTCCAAGGCAGAGGACCGCGCCCAATATGACCGCCAGCTGGTGATGCAGCAGAGGCAGAGATGGAACAGTGCGCCTAGCAGGGGGGCTTATCGGAAGCCGTACGGTCACGTGGTGCGGAACTGGGAAACGGACCAGTGCTGGTGACCTTTCATATATTAAAGAAAAAACAGTTGAAACAAAAATATCGGCGCTCGCTGTTTCGAAATATTTGTCTGTGACACAGAAAAAAATGTCCCGTCTGTACATAAATTTTTGTGGGTTTTCAGTTTCTTTAAATGTTGATTCTCACTGAACAAAGGTTTTCCCCCTTACAATGTGGTTAAACAATTAAACCAATTTCTAAAGTCCTGTCATCCAATAATTTGCTGAACTACTTTCAATGAATTCCAGCATTCAGAAGTGGATTTTTTTTAAGAAAAAAATTGTCGTTAGTTTTATATATTTTGTTTGTAGGGGTTAGTTTTCTTTAATTAGCTATTTAGATTTCTTATTGAACTTTTTTTTTGAAAAAAATATTTATAGTTTTTTTAACTACAAAATTGTTACATTCACCAAAAATTTATATCATTAATTTTATATTTTTATTTATAAAGATTATTTTTTATTAATTAATTATTTTTTCATCAATTTTAAATTCATTACTAAACAATTTTTTGAAAAAATATTTATCAAATTTTATTATAAAATATTTATTAAATTATTAAGTTTACCAAAATATACATATCTTAATATTTTATTATGTATTCTTAACTATTTCATAATTTTCATTTCAAAAACTTTTAAAAATCATAATTTCCTTAAAAATATTTTAATTATAAATTCAATTACTAAGATTTAATAGGTATATACATTGAATTCATTTTATTAACAAGGATTCATCACTTTCATTTTATAGTTGTTATCTATTTCATTTAAATTTTGATCAATGACTTTTTTATTTCGCTTTGTTTTGGGTAACATTATTAGTCATGAAAAGTAAATATAGGATTCATTTTATTTTAATATAGAATTAATCTTTATTTTAGTAGCTAATCAAATGGCATTATTTTGTGTGCTAGAAAATATTTCAATACCCAACATAAAAACTTTAACAAAATGTATGAAAAAAGTTAGTTTCTCAATTTCTGATTGATTTAAAACTTTACATGATATGGGTGCCTTCACATAGGTTGAGGTAGGGAAGGACAAAATATTTGTGAAAATATTAATTACATTATTAATTATGCATAGTGCTAAGGTCGTTGTTGGTATTGAATGTCTACACCAAAATATTGATGCATACAAAACTGGGAGCAATATTTTGATCCTTACAACACATGGAACACGGATTAATCCCAGGGAATTGATAGTTGTAAGATCATCAAGAATTGATCAGTGGTAACAAGTGCTAATGTGGCAACTTTTCATTCTCCCCAAACAATTCAAAGTCTTTTGTCTTTTTAGAGCCACAACAATCGACAGGTGTAAATCAAAGTTTACCACTTGTCACTTTTCTAATGGTTTAGATCCATCTTATATATCTTTGTTTCATTCTAGTACCTAGGGTTTTTTTTGTCCCTGTTCTCCGTTCTTAACAAAAGGTTCTCTTTGTTTATTTGGGTCCAATCCTTTTGTATATGCTTTGATATTCCCCTTGCGAGCTTTAGGCCTTTCAGACTTGTCTTTGCTTTGCTTTGTCAAGTCTAGGGCTCTTTGATCTATTTTGCCTTTGCCTTGCTTTTGAGCCATGATTGCATATGATTGTGCCATGTGGCACAATCATGGGGCCCCTGCCCTCCTCTTGATGTTTTGTATCATGGTGACCCCTGTCGAGTCTTGGGCTCCCACAATGGTGCCATGTGGCGCCATCATGGGCCTTTGGTCCTCAAAGGCAACTTTGCTCAAACTATGACCCCCGTCGAGCTCTGCTTCAACATGATCATGCCACATGACATGACCCCATACTTTGGGGCTCGAGGGGATTTCAATTACTTGTTGTGTGATATTGAGCCCAAATTCCTATGATCGTGACACGGGTCACCATCATGGAAATCAGGGGTCGTCTAAATGCTCGACATCATGACATGTGTCCATATTTCATTGACTGAGAGTTGATGCAAAGAAGTACATAACTGAATCTCAAAATACTTATGAGAGCTCAAGATTGTGGCACATGTCATCATCGTGATGACTCGAAGCTCTTCAAGCGAAAGTACATAGTCACTTTTCAAAGCTCCCAAGAGCCTGCAATTGTGCCACTTGTCTTCATCATGATGACTTGAAGATCACATTGAGAAAACACAGTGGATTTTCAAATCCTCTAAGAGCCTGAGAACTATCCATGTGTCCTCATCACTACAACTTGGAGCTGGAAGAATAAAAAAAATTATAGTTTGAAAGCCCCATAACCTAAGTTGCCAAGATCGTACCAATTGGGAAGATCTTGTTGACTTGTGGCTTGGGACATATGTAAAGCAAAATTATGTGACAAATAACCTCAAAGAAGGTGAGATATATGAAATCTTGAGAGATTTTTCTACGTGTCTTGTTCCCATTTACCTACAATCCTTCAGGGGTATATAAATAATAGGATTCATTTTGCTTTAACATGGAATTAATCCTTGCTTTAGTGGACAATAAAATGGAATTATTTTGTGTGCTAGAAAATATTTCAATGTTCAATGCAAAAACTTGCATTTTGTTTAAGAAAATATATGATTTTTTTTTTTTTTATCAATCTCTAATTGGATTAAAAATTTGCATGATATGGGTGCCTTCACATAGGTTGAGGTAGGGAAGGACAAATAGTTATGAAAATATTAATTACAATATTAATTCTATGTAGTGCTAAGGTCATTGTTGGTATTGAATGTGTACACCAAAATACTGATGCATATGAAACTAGTGACAATATTTTGATCCTCAAAACACATGGAACATAGATTAATGCCAAGGAATTGACAATTATAGGATCATCAAGAACTGATTAGTGGTAATGAGTGTTGATGTGGCAACTTTTCATTCTCCTGAAACAATTCAAAGTCTTCCATCTTTCCAGAACCATGGTAATGGACATGTGTAAATAGGAGTTTGCCACTTGTTACTTTTCCAATGGTTTAGATCCATCTTATGTATATTTGTTTCGTGCCAATACCCAGGGTTTTTTAATCCCCATTCTCCTTGTTTATCAATTGGATTTCTCTTTGTTTATTTGGGCTCAATCCTTGTGTATATGCTTTGATATCCCCCTCACAAGCTTTAGGCCTTTCATACTTATCTTTGCTTTGCACCATTGACTCTGCCTTAAGGTCCTCAGAGGTTCTTTGATCTATTATGCCTTTGCCTTGCTCCCAAGTCATGAATGCATGTGATCATGCCATATGGCACAATATTAAGGCTCTTATCCTCCTCTTTTTGCTTTGTACCATGGTGACCCCACCGAATCATGGGCTTCGGTGATTGTGTTAGGTGGCACCATTACGAGACTTTGGGCCTTAGAGGCAACTTTGCTCGAACTACAACCCCCATCAAGCTTTGATTCAATGTGATTGTGCCATGTGACATGATCATAAAATTTGGGGCTTGAGGGTTCTAAACTATTTATTGAGTGATATTGGGCACAACTGTCAAAATTATGACACACATCACAATCACAGTGGTCGGGGTCATCAAAGTCTTAGCTAGAGCCTTGATTTATTAAAAGCTGATGGAGCAAGTAGTAGACAGGGGTAAAAAAGTGTTTACCAATTGTCACTTTTCTAATGGTACACCAATACCCAGGCTTCTTTAGTCCCTATTCTCCATGTTTATCAAATGTCTTTCTCTTTGTTTATTTGGGACCATCCCTTTTGTATATACTTTGATATGCCCCCAATGAGTATTAGTTAATGCAATTGTGCCATGTGGAAAAATCATGTGACTCCAGGGGCATTAGGCCTTTCAAAATTGTCTTTTCTTTGTTGCGTTGTCTCCCTGAGCTATTGACCCTTGTGATGGTGCATCGTGGACCTTAAGGTCACTGGGGGCTCTTTGATTTATTCTACCTTTGCCTTGATTTTGAGTTGTGACAGTTATGGCATGATCACTAGACACCTAACCTCCTCTTGATGATTTATACCATGGTGACCCCCACCGAGTCTTGGGATCCCATGATGGTGTTATGTGGTGCCTATAGAGTAGGATTACAAAGTAGGTTAGTTATTGCATTAGTAAGGAAAACCAATAATAAGAATAAAGAACCTAACATGTTAAGCCCACTCTGTCGAGGGGCAGTGTCAATGAAATCAAGAAACTAATGAGGAAAGCAAGACAAACAATACCCTCCTAAAGTGGCTCTCCTTCAAAGACGGTCCATAAATGTGTTTGTGGCTAGATTTGGTGCTCCAAGTCTTTGTCAATGAGGTTGGGCAAGTGCCTCTGTCATATCTTCTGTAACGAATGGCTTTGGCTCTTTGATTGATCAATTTGGAGGAATTAGTGAAGCCCTTCTAGAAATATTTCTACATAGGTTGTTTGCACTAAAAATCTTACATTTATGTCTATGGTGGCTCATGTATTTATACTTTTCTAGAAATGTTGAGAATCAATTATGACAATCCATCTTGAGATCAAGATGTGTGGCCAAGGATTAATTCAATTATGGAGGACCAAGCAATCAATATTTTGGAATAAGGGATCATTAATGAGGCATGGGTGTCTTTAAACCTAATATTTATCTCCGTTAATCACTAGTGCTTGACACCCTTTTGATGATGTCATGGCCCAGATATTTTAAATTATGAATTTCCAATAATAGATATTCAATAAATTTCCATGGATTTTTCACTTAGGCTCGTAATCTGATTTGATTTGTTTAATGACTTTATTTAGTATTTTCCAATTCTTGGAAATTGGTTGCATGTTTGATCAAAATGGTCAAGAATATCAATTTGCTTGGCCATAATTTGAATGAATTTAAATTAGAGGAAGATAATAATTGCAAATGATGCATTGCCCCATTTAGGGATACATAGGCACAAATTGACACTTGCATGTGACATGTGTAAATGAATTAGAGGGTTTAAATGGTCTAGAATGACAATTTGCTTGGTCGTAAACTTGATGCGAAGTAAATTAGAAGTAGATAATGATTGCATAAAATGCATTTCCCCATTCAAGGATACATGAACACAAATTAACACTTGCACATGATGTGTGTAGATGAATTAGAGCATTCCAATGATTTTGGTCCATATTGTGCATTATTGCGAAATGTTGTTTAGATTTACAGTTTTAGCATAACAATGATAAGAATTAGATGTCTACATTTTAACCCTATTTGAGAAGGCATAGCGATATATTTGGTCAAAGCAGAAGATTTTAAAAGAATAAAATAGTCATTAAGAAGAAGTTGGAAGATAATGATTGAAGAAATAACTAGTGACCCATGATGCCCCCTTGAGAGGGCTTGTGAGGATGAAAGAGAGGGATGCACTCTCAAAAAAGAGAGAAAGAGTGAAACTAACCTGTGGATGAGATTAAATCCATATGAGCTAATGCTTACACGCGTTTATTCCCAATGATGAAATAGAATAAAGTATAATGGGCCCCAAGGTGGGGGGAAGTGGGAAGATTGCATCCCAAAATAGAAGCAACACACTTTGACATACCTAAAATAGGGTGAAAGTTGCGAGCTTAGGGAATGATCGATTCCAAAACAAGTTGCATTCTTTGATTTTCCAAAATGAGGGCAAAATCTGCAAAGCTTAGAATTAGAAAAAAACAAAATGAGAGCATTGATCCAAAGAAAAGAGGTTAATGAATTAATAATGTGCCATAGCACAACAAATTTGATCGATTGAT
This sequence comes from Torreya grandis, assembly GCA_037957365.1. Taxonomy (NCBI): domain Eukaryota; kingdom Viridiplantae; phylum Streptophyta; class Pinopsida; order Cupressales; family Taxaceae; genus Torreya; species Torreya grandis. The sequence goes on along the minus strand of JARHVA010001195.1, from coordinate 212,698 downwards.
AAATTGATTTTGCCCCAAGAGAGCTGATTTGACCACTGATAATTGATATTTCCCTAGTAGGGTTGATTAGATCAGTGATTGGTCTAAATATTGTGCCTCAGTAGGGAAAATTGGCAAACATAGCTCAAGGATATAACCTATTGCATAAATAAAAATGAGCAGGTGCAAATGTAGGTGTGATAGTCTAATCATTTTTCAAAGACTGAAGAAGCCACAAACAACTAGGTATACAAAGATGCACAAAGAGATGAAAGAGAAGGCATACCAGTCATAAGAGGATGGTAAAGAGGTTCCAATTATGAGATTCGATTGGAAGAATATGGATGTGAGTAAGAATGAAATAAGGATGATAGGGACAACAAAGCTGACTTGAGATATGTCATGTATCTAAGCGTTGCCTACATAATCCAGATGGACCTCAGGCCAATGTAGTTCTCCTAGAAGTGGGAGAAAATGGAATTAAGAATGAATAATAGAATAAATATGGACCAATGTTCAATTGTGTTTATGATATCCTATTTAGGTAGCGGATATGTAAAATAGTGATTTTAGAGACATTGTTCGGTGCCACATTGACTTTTGGACTTGGAGTACTTGGTGTTTACTTTAGGAAATTAAATTATGAATCATAAGTACAAATAACCTATAATAACATTGTATTTTGATTGTGAATGGACTAATTCAACAGTCAATATTGACAACTAAAGATAATGATAAAAAATACCAAAACCAAAGTTGCAAGCATTTACGTTTTAACAAAAAACAAAACAAAGAAAAATAAAAAGAGGTTTCAATACAAAATGTAACCAACTCAAAATCAAGATATGAATCATCCATACTTAAGGAGGAACAATAATGTACTAAGATATAAACAAGCAATAAAATAATTCAAATACAAATGTAAACAATTCAAGCCCAAGTTAAGGCCATACTCAAAAGGTTTACGAAATGTATTCAAACACAACACTAAAAACAAACAAATAACCCAATAAATAAAACACACAACCCAAAAATACATAAGGCATCTTGTCATTAACCAAGTCAAGATCTGCTTGTGAAGGATAAAAAATAATGATAACTAGATGGTCCCCCCAAGCAAGGAAATATGCAATGGAAGGACACATCATAAGGTGGCTGACATAATTAGAACCAATAATGAGTTTGCCCTAGTAGAGCGGATTTGGGAAGGACACATCCCAATGGTTTTTAAAACAAACAACACAAAGTTGGATCATAGATAATTACTGGATTTAGGACAAGACAAATGTGTTTGAATTTTGTGGCTTTATATCTCTCATGGAGATTGTAAGTTTTTCTTTCAAAAATTTAGATCTTTTAGACTGTTTTGAATGCTTTTGGAATTTTCTATCATATTTCCATGATTTTTGGTTTTTAGGGTATCTCAACTGAATTAAAAATAATGGGATACAAGATTGACTCACAAAATGATGAGAACATGGTTTAGATTGATCATAAAATGGTGAGAGTATGGCTTAAGTTGCTCACAAAAAGGTGAGAGCATTCAGGATCATAATGACTCATAATGAACAAATAAAACTGATGATTAGAAAAAAAATGAAACCCACCCAAAAGATGACATGACTTTATAACTCTTGTGAAGATTTTAAGCCTATCTTAATGAAATAACAATGTTTTTGGTCTTTTGTTTTATCATTTTCTAATGTTTTTTGCATTTTTGGGATAATAAATGAAAACACAATATTAACAAAGATATAGGGAACCACATAGCTAAGGAGATACACTACCACAGGTAAGAGTTCCAATGATAGCTAAACCAACTAAAATGAGTGGCATGAGGGTGAAGCAACGACCATATTAAGGCAAGGGTAAATACCAAGCAATAGAAAAATAAGAACAGAATAATACATAGTGTAAAATAAGTCCCAAGGAACCATCAATTAGGAAAAAACTTTGTGTTGACATATCCTAGTACACTTGTCTACAAAAGAAGTTGCAAATACAAATCAAGCGTTATTGCCTTGTATAACGTTCCATAAATGTATACAAAATGTTGGTGAATCATAATCAGGATCATAATTGGTGAGGGGTACAAAATTAGAATAGTCCAGGTGAAAGTAAGATCGATCTAGTTATAGTGGAATAGAAACGGTCCAGGTTAAAATGGTCTATGTTACAACGATCCATGTCACAATGGTTTATGGTACAATGGTCCAGGTAAAAAAAATAATTAATTTCAGCACAAGGTGCCCCCAAGTAAGGGCTTTTATAAATAATGATTCAAAAGGTTATCAAACATAGAAATGCTTGATACGTAAAATGTTCATTGGTTCTAGGAGCTCTTCGCTTTTGGAGTAGCTAATCTGATGCCCCTGAACCATAGTTTGTTGTAACTATGTATAGGCCCAACCAATTGGGCTAGAACTTACCCTTCTTCTTGCATTCAACATTGGTATTCTTTTGATTTTATTTTTTGACCAAGTTGTCAACTTCAAACTCCTAATAGACAATGCATTTATTATAGCTACATCGCAACCTATTCTGATATGCTCTTAAATTGTCTAGGGTAGCTAAATGCCTAAAATCAAGGTGTTCTAGCTCTTGCAACCTATAAATTCTATAGTCTTAGTCATAAACATTTTTATACAAAGATACTCGCAACGAGGGTAGCTTGTTCTCAACTTGGATAATAGCCTTTGTGTCATAAACTAGGGAATATGGGTGGCTCCTATAGGGGTACAATGACTAGTATGGTAGGCAAAGGGTGGGAAATATTTGTAAGTGCTAATTATGGCCAATGTCAAAAAAACTATTCTTAAGGATTATGACAATGGTTTAACTGGATGCCTCGGCTTGACCGTTGCCTTGTGGGTTGTGTGGTGTGAATTTCTTGTGTTTGATTTTGAACTGGGTACATAGGACTTTAATATCTTTGTTCACAAATGAACTACCATTATTGGATATGATTTAGGTGGGGATACCATAACAACAGATGATATGGTTATGTGAGAAGAATTGCCTCAATCCACTTAGTAAAATACTCAGTAGTAGTAAGAATGTGTTTATGGCCATGAAAAGATGTTGGGTTTATTTTCTTGATGAGATCAAGACCCCACATATAAAATGGCCATGGTGTAGTAATTGGCTTTAATGGAAATGAAGGTGTGTGTATCATATTACCATTATGTTGGCAGACAACACACTTTTTGACATATTTGCAAGCATTTGTCTCCATTTTGGGATAGTAGTATCCTGCTTTTAGAAGTTTCTTGGCAAGGACTACGTCATTAGTGTGGGCCCCACACATTCCTTCGTAGACCTCTTTAAGTTCTAATGTGGATTCTCCCAAAGATAAAAAATGAAGAAGCAATTCATCATAGCCCTTACAATAAAGCATGTTTCCAAGGAGGGTATAACAGGCTAGGTGATGAAGGAAATTTTTTTGGTAATTTTTTGAAAGGTTGAGAAGAAGAACATGGTCATGAAAATAGTTATAAATATCTTGGTATCAAGGAGGTTTAGTTAGAAGATTGGGACCAACAATAATACAAACCCTTTTTGAATATGGTAATATATGAGTAGGATGTAGAAGGTTCTTAATGAGAAACTATCAGTCTTTAACATTGCTGGTAACTTGTGTCATGGACCCAATTGTTATCATTGCATTTCTTGATTGGTTATTGACCTGTGGTACCTATTCAAATTGGAATGACTAATAATGTGGCTTGATATTGTCCAAAAGATGATTTTAGGGTAAAATATTTTTATCCCTAGTCTTATACTAGTTTTTATTTTGATTAATGATTAACTAAGAGTCCCCATAAACCATTAACTACTGTATACCCCATTGTGTTGCAAGACAAAGTCCTACAATAAGGGATTCATATTCAACCATGTTGTTGGTGCAGTTGAATCTAATATTAAATTCTTTGGGCATGAGGTCCCCTTAAGGTGTAAATAGTAAAATGTTAGCTCCAAATCCATGAGATGTGAATGAGCCATCAAAATATAATTTCCAGTGTTCAGATTCATGATCCACTTCTTCTATCATCATGATAGAGTCATCTGGAAAATCAAATGTAAGTGGTGTAGTGTCTATAATAAGAGCTTCAACAAGTTGATCTGTTATGATTTGCCCCTTAATAACTTTCTATTTTTTTTACTCAACATCAAATTCACGTAATAATATAACCCATTTATCCACATGGTCCATGAGTGTTACTTTAGATAATAAGTACTTGAGAGGGTCCACCTTAGCAATGACAATAGTCTTATCATTCAACATGTAGTGCCAAAATTTTTATGAAGTGGAAACCATTGCCAAATAAGCTTTCTCAATAGGTGAATAGTTATTCTCATATGTTACAAGTGTTCAACTCAGATAATAAACCGCATGTTCTTTACCTTGTTCATCATGCTAGGTCGAGCACCCCCAGTGCATGTTTTATTATTGATAGATAAAGAAGCAATGGCTTGCCATATGTTAGAAGTCTCAATACTGGAGGGCTAGCTATGATTTCTAACATTCAATATCCCATTGAAATGCAACACCTTTCTTCAAGAGGTGTGTAAAGGATGGCACTTGTATGATAGCTATGATATGAACCTGCAAATAGATTGGATTTTACCATGTAGGATATGGATCTATTTTAGATTAGAAAGTGGAGGCATTTTCATGATGTCCTTGACCTTAGTAGGATCCACTTCAATCCCTCTTTGTGATATAATAAATCCTAGCAGTTTGCCCGAAGTAACGCCAAAGACATATTTCTTAAGATTGAGACAAACCTTATATTCGTGAAGTCTCTCAAAGATTCTATGCATAACATTAGTATGTTTGGCACAAGTTCTTGATTTGGCTAAGATTTCATCAACATAATCCTCAACTATATCATGCATCATGTCATGGAAGATGAAAATCATGGCACGTTGATAAGTGGCTCTAGTGTTCTTTAAGCCAAAAGGCATGAATTGGTAATAAAATTTTCCCCATGATGTGGTGATCACAATCTTGTGCTGGTCCTTTAGTGTTATCTTAATCTAGTTGTACCTGGAAAAGCCATCTCTGAGGGACAACATCTCGTACCCTATAGTTGAGTCGATAATCATGTCGATGTTTGGTAGCAGGAAATCATCCTCAGGACATGCTTTGTTGATGTCTCTAAAATTAGTATACAACCATATGCCCTATGGATTTTTACTAACTGGGACTATATTTGATATCCATTTAGAGTAGTCTAATGGTATGATGAATCCAAATCCCAATAATTTCTCTAGCTCCTTTTTCACTAATATGACAATGCATAGGTGCATTTTTGTAATATTTGCTTTACTAGCTTAGCATCTAGATGTACTATAAGTTAATGCACAACTAAGGTAGGGTTTAGGCCTAGCATGTCTGAGTAATCCCATGAAAATATATCAATAAAATACCTAAGAAAAATGATAATATAATTATATTCTTCATCGATGAGGGATGCACCTAGATAAATCATCTTAGGATCTTCATAAGTTATAAGGTTTACCTTAGTTGTATTCTCTACAAGGAGTATGGATCCACCTTCTAGAATAGTAGGTAATGTTTGATACTAGTGGTATAGACCTACCCAACTAGCTGAATAAACATAAAACTACTAATTGCCTTAGTCCTCAAGATGGGAGGCCCCTACTCATTGATCTCCCACATCATATGTGTGAAGTAATGAGGCCCTTCAAGAACATCCTAATATAACCCAAACTAATTTTGTAATGGGTCAAGTTAATATCACTCAATTGTGAAAACATGGTGACCTATGATATATCACATAATAATCATAAATTACATCACATATTCATCCTCTATCCATCCAAACTAAATACAAATATGCGGGTGCCAAATAAAATCCCCATCAATCATCTCAAAACTAGCTTATTGGTAGAGGGTAGGTCCCCTTTATGTCTTGATCTGATACCTCTTATTAAGATAGTGACTCATGTGGACTCCATTGTCATCTCTGTTAGACTCGCCTCTCAATTGAAATATGCTCCTAGGCCTAGACCTGAAGCAACATTGAAGGTCTAATGTTCCTCCCACGAGAGTAAAGGTCTAATGTTTCTCCATTATAATCATTAAAACCAATCAAATCAAATTCTAATCAAGCATAAAACTTCCACAAAATCAATATCCATTCTTCATTTTCATGATTTCACCATTTTAAAGTAATATCATTTTTTCCCAGGCCTATTTCACCATTTCTATCATCATTCTCACCATTTTGGAGTTTTTATACCTTCAAATCTATTTCATCATTTTATCTCAAGATCTCATCATTTTGTCTATCATTTTTCCATTTGGGTGATTCTATCGATCTCGTCAGCATCCTCATCATTTTATTTCATGATCTCACCATTTTGTGAGTCATTTTTTCCATTTAGACAATTTCTCTCCTATTTAGGTGATTTCTCTAATTGATGTGATTTTGTCAATTTCATCATGATATCATCATTTTCATGGAAATTACGTTATTTACGTGGGTGATCTCAACATTTTGAAATTTTCTAAAATTGGTGAAATCACCAATTATCCTAATTCTACCTAGCATTAATGGAATTAAATGCATAAGTTTTCAAAAATGAAAGGTATTTACGAAGGACCCACTCCTTAGTGGTTGTATGTATTATCAAACATGTTCATCCAAATGCATTTGATAAGGGATATGCACCATCGAAATCAAAGCAATCATGTGCAAAATCTAGAGCAAATAATTTTAAGAGGGGAAGGCAAAAATGAACTATTTTCACCCCATGGGTCAATTTATAATCCAAATTTTGAATTTTTAACTCATAACCCTCTCATTTCATCATTCTTCTTCCCAAGAGGCCAATTTATGGAACCTTTATCCATTTTCATTCTCATTTTCACCCATGTTCTTTGTTTCTCAACCTCTTATGCCATAAAACATATCATTTTATTCCTTTAGAGGGCCCATCCATCAAAATTATTTTTTGGCCACCCCCTTGAGGGGGCATCTTGGGAATCTCAAACATCATTTGGGGCATCATTATGAACTCATTTTTAGGTAAATTGAACACAAAAAAAAATATACACCATTCTTCAATCATTATCAAATAATTTTAATGAATTTTTAATTCTTTGAAAATATGTTACTTTGTTTGTGTATCACAACACCCTTTCAAATAGGATAAAAATGTAGACACTCCACTTTCATCACTTTTGTGTCCAAATTGTAAATTAGAGTAATTTTTTGTAATAATGCACAAATCAAGCTAGAAATCATTAAAACTTTTCAAACCATCTACATAATTTAATGTGCACATTATATGACATATTAGTGCATATATGATAGGGGAAATACACCACATTGAATCATCTAATCTATCATCAACATCTCGAAATTGGTCCCCTTTTTACAAACGTCTCACTAGGTACATTAAACTGTTTAACCTAAAATGGATGAGGATCCCATTTTTGTGTTAATAGGGTTAAGAATGTAGAAATTATAATGCACAAGGGTGATAATCAGATATACATTAGGCGAATTGGATGCTAAACTTAGATATAAACATATAGTGAATTTTAATGTTGAGAATAGGCTAAACATAGAAAGTACAACTAAGCTATGCATGGAAATGATAAAGAAGCAATATAATTAGTTGGTTCTAATGATAATATGGTGCTAGATAAAGAACATGTAGAATGTAAGATGGAAGGATATTCTAGAACAGTCATTAGATTTTGGATCTGATGCTTCTGGAGCTCTGGACACTAACGTTAGCCTAGGACAGTTATGTTGATGCTACTATCTAGGTTCAATGAAAGTGTCTTGTATGGAATATTACTGGAAAAGGATGAAACTAAATGAATGCTTCTAGACTTGACCTTGCCTTTGCTCTGGTGCATTCAAATCTAAGTCATTGATTGTCTCTCATCATGAATTTGTAAAACCCTAGTTCTTCATCTTTATAGTAATCTTAGGTAAAAATGGGTTAATGGGAACATGATGCTGAGATGAACCCAAATAACTCTCTATAATTGAGTTCTACCTACATAGACAATTCTCTAAAGAGGGCCTCAAACTAATGTAATTATCTCCTACGTGTTGGCTTATGTGTGAATCATACAATATTGTGCAAAACAAGTATAATAGTGACCTAGTTTGTAACTTGGTAAATCAGGCACTTAGAATCCTCCTTTAATAATTTATACCTATAGATGTGTTTTACCTATGGATGGCATTGAAATAGGGAATCTTTGTTTAATTGAGTGCTTGATATAGTTCTTTTGATAAGTTTCCTTGGCCTCTTTCATTTTTTACTAGATTTTTGTAGGTGAGGAATAAATGAGGCTCGATCTTGTATTTATATCAATCCTTTTGGAGAAGTAACTCACATTAAGGAACGTAAGCCAATCATTAGGATATGTTTCATTTACAGAGAGGGAGAGGGAGAGGGAGAGGGCCAAAAAAACTAGAATTGACTGTTGATGTTTTAGTCATCAGTCGTATCACTATCCATCCATCCATTATATACGTGATATGATACAATCAGTCATCAGTCATCAGTCATATCACATGTTAGTGTTCAAGGAGCAGGAAAGTAGGTACAGGCTCAAAACTTGTAGAGATGAAAGATAAGTACATTTTGAAAATTATGGGAAAGATATAAGGCCTAGGTCATCAACATAAGATGGGTCATATTAAGAGATATAGGCCAAGGGGAAAAAAATAGAGCAGATGCAAGACTTGCATAAGTAAGAAAGGTCCATTATTTAACCCCTACCCCTTTAATCTAGTAATTAAATTACTAGTTAAAGGAAAAGAATGTGTACTTGGGTGTATAGAACATACTTTATCTTTACGTGTGCCCAACTTGAGTTCTTTACTAGTGACTGACATGTAACCAAGAACATGTTATAGTATATAATCAGTGCATATAATCTAGAATTGAAAGTACTTAAATTAGATTGAAATTATAAGAGCAAGGTTTAGTATTACACCTGTGTGTCGATGTAACCATCTTGCCTATTGGTAAGTTGATATGAAAAATATATATCATTTTAAGGATATGAATATGAGATTGGAACAAATATAGATAAATCTTGAAAGTACATATAACCAAAGAAATAGAGCACATGCCCTAAACTTTGGAGCAAAATTGAGTTGCCACCTAGAAGTTGAGATTAGCTCAATTGTGCAACCCAATGATACTTATAACCTAGTGAGTGTGAATGAACCAAATCACCCACACTGTTAAACAAGTGAGGCTATATGGTAATATCAAGTCCAACCTGAAAACCTAGTAATATTGAGTGATTTTATCACCTCAACCATACCAAAAGGTGAACCAATTACTGTAGTAGATTGGCTCAATATAGTTTATAAAATTCCAACTGGTGAGTGGTAACAGTCCCTAATATGTTCTAAAATCTAAAATTGATTTGGATTTTGCAATGTTAGGTGCACATTACATGGCATATGCACCTTATATATGTTTCATGTTAAAATTGTGTATAACAATGGTACCAATATATAGAATTCTTCCATAATTGTGAATCTGAATCATATAACCATGTGCTTTGGGCAATTTGAAAAGTTGTGTGAAGAGAACATGCTTTCAAAGCATGCCCCCACTATATATGGAGAAATCTAAAAACTAATATAAGTACCAATGTAGAGAAAATGTTTCTAAAACATGCCCCCACTATAATCTGGGGATGTTAAAAACTGAATAGGTGTGGATAACATGCTTCCAACCCATACCCCCATTGAATTTGAAAAATGATATAGGTAGCATATACTAAATGAGTGTGGAAAAAATGCTTCCAAAGCATGCCCCCACCGAATTTGAAAACTATGCCAGGTGTGGAGAACATGCCTCTATGACACGCCCGCACTAATATTCCCCCCCCCCCCCCCCCCCCCCCCCCTTTGAGGTGAGGGAAATATAAGAACTGGTAGTTACCTCACCTCAAAAGGATAAGACAACTATATAATCTATGAACCAAACCATATAACATATATAAATAACATCTCTAGGTAGATATATCATTGAAACACATAAAACCAATGCGATCACATGAAGGCTTAAGATGCATGATGAGGATCATGGCAACATATATATAGTAATAGTACAAGCTCAACAAATAAACAAGCACACACACAAGATCACTCAAAATCAAGTCAAAAGGCAATGGTCCAAGGAGACCACAAACAAGGGGCATGTTCAAATTTGGCACAATTAAAGGAACATGACTTAGTCAAATGTCCACAAAAGTAAGGATGATATATTCAAATGTCTATTCAATAAACAATGAAATATGTAAATGTCAAATAAAGCACACATAGGCATGGGGGATGCAAGAAAAATATCATATTCAAATTCTCAAACAAGGAATGCAATATCAAGTCAAGACACTCAAAGAAGTGCGTAAATGAAATCACAAGTAACTACCATAAACATGTCATAGTAGCCCATGGATCTAAGGTGTTAGGAAAAAGTGTCAAGTTTATAGCATATCAAGTACCCAATGTAAGATATAATCATGGATAAATTCATGTGTAAGTACATATGTAAGATCAAACATGATAATGTAGAGTGATCATCAAACCATATAAATTGTGTGTATCTAGATCAAAGAAGTGGATGCCCCTGATGTCTACATGTCATGAGTATAAGGAAGGCCCAACATCTGGAATATGAATATATCATGTATCTATGTATGCCTGAATCACACTCAAGTAGGAAGTGTGATACATATGTGTATGTAGAAGTACCTAAGTATGTCATCCATCAACATGGGACTAACACATAGATGCCGAGGAGCTAATAGAATATGTAGGTGCCAAATATATTTTTGAATTTTTGAAAGTTTTTGATTTTTTTGGTATTTTTGGAATATTTGAAGAGATAACTCTATGATCTCATCCAATAGATTGTCATTGGTATCTACCCCCCACTCGGTCAATAACAACCTTCATTTAGATCTTTTGCATTGTTTGCATCATCATTAGATAGGTTGAAATGGTATAGAACATGTTCCTCCTCATGTTTTGGATGTGTAGTAGAAGAAGTAATGCTATCATTTTGAATATGTGTTAATTTGAATTCATAAGGAAAGGAAATACCTTATTGTGTCGTGATCTTTAAAATTGTTTTGAAGCCCTTTGAGAAGACTCCACATTGTTCACATGATGAATTTGCATTTGACCCTTGTAAGGTTGACTCAATGTTTTCAGCCAAGAGGGATGTATGGAGTAACAAGCATTTACATGCTCATCTATTATTTTTATTTTATCCTTATCTGGATTTAATTTTGTATTTTATACAAGTGGGTTTAGCTTATATATGTCAAACCCATAGGTTCAAATAGGTTATGTGATAGGTGATCAAGTGGATCAAAGTTTAAGCCTCACATTTTCTCATCTATCATATCATTCGCTGTATCATCATCATTATCATAGTAATCTAAAACATGGCCATATTTTTGTTCAATATTGACTAATAAAAGAATCTCAAATGTTGGGGGCTCTTGTAGTTTTACTGGTTCTTTTGATAATTTTTATTTCTCCTTATGCATATCAATGCACATCTTAGATTTTAATGCCTTATATGCATTTGGAGAAAAGGAGCCATTGTACTTAACTCACCTATTTCATTCATATCTATATGCTCAAAAGGGATATATTTCTTAGGTGGTACTAATGTAGGGATGCTTTTAGTTTCAAAATGTATCATTTTGTAAAATTTGAAAGGTTCATCATCAACAAACATGGAAAATAGAGTCCCCTCATGTATGGATTTTAAACATCGATGAAGTGTAGATGGGACAACTACCATTAAATGTATCCAGGGTCTACCCAATAGTAAATTATAATGTAAATATTGAGACATGACCTAAAAAGTAGTTGAAATCATTTTTGGTCCTAAGGTCACATCCAATATAATTTGACCAACCAGAGTGCAATGTGAATTGTCAAACCCTTTTATGTGCATAATTGTGTTTTGAATAAGATTTGTGTTAATACCCATGGTAATTAGGAATTATATGCTACAAATGTTTATGCCCAATCTATTATCAATGAGCACTCTTTTGATACCTTTACTTTTCATTATCACTTATATGAACAAAGGCAAATTTTGGTCAACAATATCTTTGGATGGTAAATTTGTTGGATCAAAGGTGGTGAGCTTGTTATTGTTCTTGAGATCTTTCATAATATGCATAAAATAACCAAGCTCAATATCAATTAGAACTTATGTCTCATCTAATGCCTCATATAGGATATCCTTATAGACATTAGATTTCTTTAGGAACTCAAAGAACGAATTTTTTTTATGCATATTACTCAATTGGTCAATAATGTCAAATCCCTTGGATTTTATTACTAGCTTAGGTTTAGGAAGAACTTTTTTATATTAACAGGTAATGGGATGGGTTGAGAAATCCTACCTTTTTGAGTAGTAATGACATGGATTACAAAATCTAATATAAGTTGTGGGTGAATAATGGGTGCATGATGGTAGCTATCAATCAAATAAGACTTAGGTAGAATACATGGTTGAGAGCATGCATGTTGGCATCTAGAAACTAGATTTATAACATTACAAAAGGAATTTTGAAGAGAGATCACGTGTTGATTATACTTTAAAACCTTCTCATTATTGACATGGATTTGCTTAATATCTTTAACAATGAAACTAATGTAGCAAACCATAACAACTATAAGGTATTGACCATGAAATAATTTATAGAGATATCCATAACAAACATGGTTGCAAAACTATAGCAATTACGGATGATGACGAGTGTCATCTAACTCCTCATTTAAAAAATATAAAATTGGTGTCTTATCAACCAAGGCTGGTGTCCAAAGCTATCTGTAGTAAGGTATGGGATGGTAGATCTACAAGTCTGCTTATGGGGGTGCTTGCTGATCCTATTCTAACTTTGACTAAACTACTTAATTCACGCTTTTGCTGAAAAAGAAAGAAATCAAATCAATCCACTCCTTTGTTGGAAGTAAAAGATCACACTCCTATTTTATGTTTATAGGGAAATTAAATTCACACTCCTACTTACGAAAGGAAATCTACTTCACACTTTTGCTGTAAAAGAAAAGACACTTGTGTAGAAAAGAAATGAAATAAGAAAATGCCCTTTTTAAACTATAAATTTCTTTTGATATTTTTATAAATAAATGAAAATAGTAACAAGATTCTAACTAATAAAATAGAACATAAATACCGTACACAGTTCCTGGTTCCAAGGAGAGTGGGCCCTTGCTCCTCTCATACTTAGGAACAAAACTTAATCAGTGCTAGAAACTTGAAGTATTAATTCATAGAAATGAAATAATTACAATCTGATTGAAACCTGTATGCTTATCTAACTCTCGATCCTCTATTTTCTCTATATCCCTAGTTTTTCCTTTCTTTTCCTTTATATAGTCAAAAGTCTCACACTTTATACTAATACATTCAACTCAGAATAGGATGCAAAAGAATAGGACTCCTAGTCGATCCATTTATCTAGAGATTGGATTTCTAAGAGATCCAATTATTTTGATGACATAAATATCCTATCCTATAATAGTCCTAAAATCTGATTATATACAAATTTATCAAAAGTAGGTCCTTCAAAATAACAGGTGGTTATTCTCCTTATGTGATTCCAGCTGGAATGGTTCTTTCTTATCCTATCTGGTCTCTAGCTTCCCACTATCCTTACAAAATTATTGATATTGTCCTTACGGAGTCCATAGAAATGACCCTACAGAGTCCGTAGAAATAAGCCTATAGAGTTCGTAGAAACAAGCCTACAGATTATGTAGAAACAAGCTTGCATAGTCTATAGAAATGAGCGTGCAAAGTCCGTAAAAACGAGCCTGTAGAGTCCATAAAAATGAGCCTGCAGAGTTCATAGTTCTGTTGGATGGAGATCAAATTGGAATGTTTATTGTGCATCACCTGTGTCTTCTTCCTAAGCATTCTTCACACAAAAGATCACTAAAACATGCTATATATTAGACATTAATGACAAAGTAAAGATTCAGTATTTGGTTTAATATAAACAAGACAAATATCTATTTTCCATGTAATGGCTATCTAAGAATCCAAGATTTGTATAAGATAATATCCTTCGAGAGATGATTTGAAGGAAATAACATGTCAGTGATGAGCCATATTTTGAGCTCATCATCTCCCCCAAGCTTTAATTTTGCAAGTCCCATTGCAAACATGTATTAGCGTTCATAGCTCTAGCTTCTGCTATCTACACTATGACTCAAATCATATTCATCAAACTCATCTATTATGCATTTGTCTAAATTACTGGTGAATCCCTGATGTGTTTGAATTAGCTATTTCCATATACTGAATTGTTCTTCTGATTGTGGAGCCCAACTCTGCCATCCTGGAATGGGTATGATCAGCAAAGGAGGTCTATATCTCATGCCAATCCATTTCTGTTCTCCCCCAGAGTTGATTACCTCTATCAAAATTTCTAGAATTGAGGATGCTATCCTCATACTCCATCTTAAGTTATTTGGGGACATAACTTCTTGCCTTTTAAGAGACACTGAAAGTTGGTCCCATCTATTTACACTTGCAGTCACTACTGAATCAAAATTCTGTCTTGAAAACAAATCAAAAGAAACAGTGCAATCATATAAAGCCTGTACATAATGTGTCTTAACCTCATCATTTAACAAAGCACAATGAAAATTTTGTTTAATCAATCGGGGAATAGGAAAGGTTGGTTTGACACAATCATGTAGTCTTAGCATGATTTGTATAGTCCTCAAATTTGCATTTCCATGCTATCTAATTTTTGAATGTAGAACGTAATGGTCTTAGTTGAACTTTTCCTACATGAATATTTATCAAAAATTTATTGTGCTCATGATCTCCTAGAATCAAGTCATGCAAATAGAATTCACAAAGAAAATCTTGCTGATCAAGTTCAACACTATAGAAGATTTCCAAAAATGTTGTTGGCTGCAAAATTTTATAAGGAAGATGACAGGAGATCCGCAGAAGCTGCCATCTGTAAAATTGTGCAAACAAAAACAAACTGTATACAGGAGAAGGATTCCTACATGCCAAAAGAGTTTCTCCTAATTTGCATGCATCTTGAAATTTTTCTTCTAACTCTTGGACTTTAACCTCTAATTCTTTCTTTTCATTTTCTAAGAGTTTGTTCAAAGAAGTTACATCTTTGTTTTTCTATTGAAGTACAGAATAATTTTTATTTAATTTGATGTAGTATTTTCAAGGGAGGAATACCTGGATCACTTGGTTGACAACCATGGTCAACAAATGTTTTGGGGGGAGAAAGTGCAATAGCAGGTGCTTCAGAAGAATTCACTAAATTCTACAACCCCTTGTTTTCCTTCTTCGGACTTTCTACATACAGTTAAAGATCAATCTGTTCATCTTCATGTTCTTTTATTTTTTTCTCTAACCTGTGAATTTTTGCATCATGATCAGTAGATAATGTATCTAATTTTTACACCAAAGATGAATTGAGATGGTCCTTGTCTTGCAATTGACTGATCAAGTCAGCAATGTTAGCTGTTTGTTGTTGTTTAAGAGCTTGAGCTTGAGAAAGCTACAAAGTTAGCTGCACAATAGGATCATTTAGATTTGATAATTCATCTTTTTCATTGGTACATATAGTTTTCCCTTTATCTATTACAGTTTCAACTAGAATAGGTGGTTGTTCTACCATGCCTAATTCCTCTGTCCTGTGCGGCTCTTTCTCTAGATTTGGCTCTTCCATTATGATAGGAGAGTTTTTTCAGAAGGAATTTCTTCAATAGCTGCAGGTGTAAGAATATTCTGATGTATGGGGGAATGAGACACCATTTTAAGATTGTCTAAAATATCTGTAGCTTCTTGCTCATCTTCTTCTATTAAAATGAGCTTTCTCCTTCTTTTGGTTATTTTTTGAGCTACACTTGGTTGATTTTCCTTCTCAACCATCAAACCCTTGGTCATCTCAATGTCTGTAGCAACCTTCTATCTCAATTTTATTCTTCATGTCAAAGGAATTGGTTGTACTACAGGATCATGAGGTTTTTGTGGAGACCTTGAAATTTCAGGGTTTTGAGACCTTGTAATTCTTCTTGAAGAAGAAGAAGAAGGGATTTCTGTGGAGGCTATAGTCTGAGATTTCCTTCTTAGCGTTGTTCTCTTAGCTGATATGGCAGGTGGATATGAGTTTTTCTATGGTACATTTGGAATATCTTGTGCTATACTATTATGAAATTCCTCCCAGACCTCTTGACCTTGCTAAAGGAAATGATGTTGGATAATAAGCTGAATAAGGCCATGATGCCTAGGAGCAGTAGTAGGGTTGTAGACATAACTTGTAGAGCACCATAAAAGATAGATGGGAGGTTAATTCTGTATTGAGGGTTTTGTCTCCCATGCTTAAGATGTATTAACATTTTCATAGCATCTCCCCATAAAAGACTATGTTGCCCTTCACAAATAATATATTTAAGTACCCACTTGGCTACAGATTTCCAAGGTTCAGGAAGTGAATCTCTTTTAATCCCTTTTTATTTTCCCTTAGAATCTACTAAACATGAAGTTTTGGTTTGCCTATTACCATTAAATTGACCAATTAAATCACTAAATGAAACTCTGCCTGTGGCTCTCATTCCTTCTTCTAGAACTTCTATAATTTGGCTTATGATTTGAGTCGTAACAGGAATAACAATGCCTTTCACAATTGAAAATTCAAGGGTGAGATTGGTAATAAATTCACTTACCATTGTTTCATCAAAACACTGGAGCTTTTCAATGAAAGGTAACTAGCCATTAGCTTTGAACACTGTAGCAGAAGCTTTGTCTTTATGAAACTTTGCTAGATCCTTCGGCTCTGATCTTGTCTTCTATCCCATTTCTATGTGGAGTCACAATCAGCTCAGTTCCTTTAGCTCCAATTAAGGTGTAGACCAGTCGTTTGTTAAAGTTGGTAGGCAAAAAGGCTCTAAGGATTAGCTTCTATTGAAGTCCATAGAAAGGAAATAGTTCATTTGAAATGTTATAGTTGCATGAGTCCATAGTGTTGTATGATGATGTGATATAGTCAGGCACCGCAAATTTATATGGAGTGTGCCAACCATTTGATCTCATCAATACAAGTCATGTAAAATGATGATGTGTCACATTGATGGTGACAGTGATTCATTTATTCATTTAAAACCCATTTTTTTATGATGTCCCATCATTATGGTACTTGATGACTCAATTGATGATATTAAAGTTGCACACTTATCTATACACCTTTGGTAGCTTCATTGCATGCATTTTCATTATGACATGTGTCATTCCATTTTGGAAGGTTCAAATTTAGGTCATCTCAGAAGAATAGGGTCTTAATCAAATCAAATATAATTAGTTAACTAAACATAGAGAAATGAAACATGTCTTACTTATTTTAACCTTAGACGTTATCCTTGCTCGCCACGTGTCCTGCACAAATAGGTTTGCATGGATTAGTTTACTGCATGGAGATGACCAATCATAGTGTCATGATGATTTTTTTTAAATATATATATATATATATATATATATATATTTTGGTTTTTGCCCTTTGGCCAACCATTCCTGGTTTTCTAGCCAAAGCCCTCTTTTGCAATGCATAGCCAACCAACACGCTGGTTTTCTAGACATGCATTGTCAATAGCATCCCTGGAAGGATTTTTTGCTATTGATTTTTTTTTTTAAAAATTTACTAGAATATCAAGGAGCATGTTCACTAGAAGAAGTAGAGCTTTCTACAACAGTTACTTGATCTGTTACTTTTTGAATAAATTCATCCTTGTTGAGAGGTTTTTGATAGAGCTTCAATCTATGTCCATTGACTAATAGAGCTCTTCTACTATCATCAATAGATATCGGCTTAACATAACCATTTTCATAGACCTCTTCTGTCTCATAAGGTCCCAACCATCTTGTTTGTAGTTTTCCTTTAAACTGTTGAAATTTAGAATCAAACAACAGTGCCCAATTTCCTTTCTGAAACTTTCACTGCTTGATCTGTGCATCATGCCAAACTTTTCATTGATGTTGTACCAGTTCAATTCTTTGTAGTTCTTCCATCCTCATTTCATCAAGTTGATTAAGCTGTAGGAGTCTTGCTTTATGTATTTCTTCTAACTCAATTCCTACTTCTACAGCTATTTTCAAAGTTTATAATTCAAATTCAACAGATAATAAAGGTTTCTTACCATAAACCAATTCATAAGGTGAAAATTTAGTTGTTGTTTTCCAAGTAATATTATAGCCCCAAAAAACTTTTGGTACCTTATCTGCCCAATCCTTCCTATTGGAATTAAGAACCTTGGTTAAAATGGTTTCCAGTTCCTTATTGGTGACTTCAACTTGTCCATTTGCTTGTGGATGGTATGGAGATTTTTTTCTATGCTGAGTTTGATAGACTTGCATAAAATGCTTTATCATGTTTGACATGAACTATGGTCTTTGATCTAAGACTATCTCTCTTGGAGCACCAAATCGTTGCATGATTTTGAAATATAAGAAATCAGCTACCATCTCCTCTCTTGCATGAGTTAATGCTTCTACTTCTGCGCACTTCATCACGTAGTCTATACAAACTAGAAGATATTCCTTTCCTCTAGAAGGAGGATCCACTAGACCAATAAAATCAATTCCACATTTCTCAAATGGTTCTAAAACCAACTGAGGATGAGGGTGCAGGGGCATCTCTGTTGAAAGAGTGGGCTGTCCAATTCACTGACAAGCATCACAGTGTCTGACATACCTTTTTACTTGCTGATGAAGATGAGGCCAATAATATCCTGCCCCCATGATTTTATGTACAGTTCTTTGAGCTGATTAATGGCCTCCTCTTGGTTCATCATGACAAGCTATGATGATATCATAAGCTTCATCGCTTGTCACACACTTGCGAAACACATGATCAGGTCCAATTTTAAATAGCATTCCATTAATCCATTTAAAAGAACTTTCTTTGATTAATCATTTTTTCTCTTTTTGTGAAAAGTGTAGAGGAAACTTCCCTATAGCGAGGTAATTGGATATATCATCAAACCACGGAGATTGTGCTGAAATAGCAAATAATTGTTCATCTGGAAAGTCATCTTCCACTGGTTCTTCTTCACCTGTAGTGTTCATTCTTGACAAGAAATCAGCAACCACATTAGACTTCCCTGGTTTGTTTATAATAGTAACATCAAATTCTTGTAAGAGTAATAGCCACCTAATAATCCTACCTCCCACAATTAGTTTGTTGGTAAGATATCTAATAACTGAATGGTCTGTATAGACAAATACCTTGTAGCCTATTATGTAGTATCTGAATTTGTTCATTGCATAAATTACAGCTAAGAATTCCTTCTCAGTTGTGGTGTAATTTCTTTTAGCAGATGTCATGTTTTTGCTAATATAATATATATCATACATATTACCATCTTCATCTTTTTGTCTAAGAACTACTCTTAGTGTTGTATTAGAAGCATCTATGTATATAGATAATGACTTAGTCCAATCTTGTCCTCTGAATACTAGAGTAGTAAAAAGTTTAGCTTTGATGGTTTCAAAGGCCTGTTGGCAACTATCACTACATTTGAATGTACTGTCTTTTGTAAGCAAAGCAAACATAGGGGCAGCTATTTGGCTAAACTTATCTATGAAGCAGTTGTAGTAACCAGTATGTCCTAAAAAACTCTTAACTTCAATTTGTGTTTGTGGAATGGGCAAGTTGGAAATTATTTTGACTTTCTTTGGATCTACCTGAATGCCTTTTGCAAAAATATGGTGTCCCAGGACTATTCCTTCATCCATCATCAACAAAAATTTCTCATTGCTCAAAGATAACTGATGTTCCTCACATCTGATCAATACTCTTTTCAAATTGGTAAGAGCTTCTTCATAAGTTTCACCATAAACAGTGAAATCATCCAGATATACCTCAACACAATCATTTGTAAGGTCAGAGAAGATTGCCAGAACTGCTCTTTGGAAGGTTGCTAGAGCATTACAGAGTCCAAATGGAAGTACTTGGTAAGCAAAGGTTCCCCAAGGGCAAGTAAATGTGGTTTTATCTTGATCTTTAGCTACTACAGTTATTTGGTTATACCCACTGAACCCATCCAGGAAAGAAGAATATTTCTTTCCTACCAAGTTATCAAGAATTTGATCAATAAAAGGTAAAGGAAAGTAATCCCTTAATGTTGCTTTATTTAATTCTCTATAATCCACACATACTCTTAACTTTCCATTTTTCTTGGGCACAATTACCAGAGGTGACACCCACTGGCTATCTGAGATGGGGTAAATAAACCCAACTTCCAACAACTTTTGGATTTTTGTTTTTACTATTTCCTTTAGTGTTGGGTTTATTCTTCTTTGTGGTTGTCTGAACGGTTTGACAAATTATGTGTAGATGTGAGGAGTGCATATGCTGGGGTGAATTCCTATCATGTCGGTATAATCCCAAGCAAAAGCCTTGGTATGTCTTTCCAATACTTCAAAGAGTTGATCTTCCTCTTCGTTTGTCAACCAACTATTGATGTTCAAAAAATTTCCAGGTAATACCATGATTGGTTTTGTCCCTGGGTAGTTAGATTCTATTTGCTTAAACTCACTAATTAATGAGTTCAAAGGACATGGATGAGGAACTAGCTTGTGAAACATAGTTACATTATCAACAAACTCATTTCCAGGAGGAATCAGTCTTGCTAAAGAACAATGAAATGCATGTAAGAAATGAGTTTGTTGTTGTTCTTCCAATTTCCACACACTTTTTTGAATTAGTCTATGATAATATGAAGAAGTACTAGCAGAATTAGAAGTAGAGGTTTCAATATTTTCCATCGGACCCAAGAATCTTAAACAAGGTAGTCCGTAGCTTTCAGAATAGCAGAGTCCGTAGTTTCTAGACTGACAGAGTTTGTAGTTTCTGGACTGGTAGAGTCTGTAGATTCTCGGTATCTATCTCCATTCAATTCTTCCAAGTGTTATTTGACTATGATCATGGCTAAGGAGGAAATGTTGTTTAATGTGTTATCTGATTCATCCACCCAAAGTTCTTGTATGCAATTTGTTGATGGTTTTGCAGGAGGATACAAAGAGATGCATTTGGATTTTAACCCATTGGAAATGGTCATGTTTCCTGACTTGCAATCAATCAATGCTGCTACAGTAGCCAACCACGGTCTACCTAGGATTATAGGATATCCTAGATTCTTTGTTTTGGGTTGCAAGACCATGAAATCTACTGGATATTCCCAAGATTCTATTAAGACTTCAACATTTTCTATAGTTCCCTCTAGTTTTGTTACTGACTGGTCTGCCATTTGAAGAATGGTACTTATAGGTTGTATTTTCATAAGAGATAATGCATGGAGAGTATCAGTTTTCATGACATTGACTACTACTCTCAAATCTACCAAAATGTTGGGAATTTCTTTTCCTCTGATTGTGACTATGATCACTGGGCTTACCGGATTTGCATATTTTGGAACTAATAGTTTTGATAATAAATCAACAAATTTTCCATCAACATGAATGGTTTCAAGATATTTTACCTTCCTCCCAGGTGTCTTAGTACATAGGTTTTTTATGATCTTATTTAATTCAGGTATATCCCTAATAGCTTGTAGAAGGGGTACCTCAATATTAATCTTTTGCAACTCATGGACCATGTTCGAGTCTGGTTTGATATTAGTTTCTCTTAATCTTTCAGGAAAAGGAACTACTAGTGTAGTAGTGTTTCCTTTGTCTTCTTTAGGGCTCATTTTGATTTTAGCTTCTCCAGTGTTTAATTGAGATGATTTAGTTTGTTCATTTTCATTAGGTATCTTAGAAATGAGTACTGGAGATTTCTGTATAGTTTTTCTTGATCTCAAATGTATGTCTGAGCACTCAATAGCTCCCACATTGATTGTTTCTTCTTGTTCATTGACATAACATGTGCTAGTTGTTTATTTTTTGGATTCGCTATTGGTTATGCAGGCATTGAGGGCTGATTAATTTGTCCTTGTTGCTAAATAACTGGGGGTGGCATGATGGTTTGCTATTGAAGTGGTCTTCTTGGTTGGGTGAATTGTGACTATGGGTTCCACTGTTGATTCCATTGTTGATATGGCTGTGGCATCCAATGTTGCTATGGTACCCATTGTTGCTGTGGCTATGGCACCATCCATGGAGGTGTTGACATCCAATCTTGTCCTGCCCATGGATTTTGAATTGATGGAATTTGGGGTTGATTCCAAAATAGTGAAGGAACTAAAGCATTCCATGGTGCCATCCATGGATTATCTAGATTTCTTGCACTAAATTGTCCTTAAGCTTGGTTTTGAGGAGCAAAGTTTTGTCTCTAAATATAATTTACTTCTTCAGTGGACTGGACTTGTGTTTACATTTGACTCTTTAAATCAGGCAGAAGAGTGCAATATTTGGTATCATGATCTGTTGCATCACAGATCCCACATGATGAAATATTTGGTATCATGATCTGTTGCAAAAGATCCCCATTGTATTTCAAATGTAGTTTGGCTTGATCCTCTACTACAATTGGAATCTAATGATAACTACTAAACCCATCCATAAAATAATGTATCTCATGTTCTAAAATTAACTCTAAGACTTCATTTATGAATATAATTGGTAATGGATTATTAATACAGGAATAATTTAGTGCAAAGTAATCCCCAAAATTTTGATTTCCCCAAAAATTTTAGGTTAATCCACCATTGGGCTAACCCAGTATACCTTTTCCACTAGATATATAATGCCTCTATCTTGCATCCAATCTAGTTCAAATTTTAATTTTAACTTCATGTTTAGATTTAACCTGTATGAGCACTTATTTTTAGGCCTAATACACTCTTTTATCTCTATGTGTACTTCACCTAGGGAAGGTTCTACTCCTTTCACTTTTATGAACTTAGTTGTAAATACATCTCGGTAATCTCATTGGAGTTATAGTCCCTTAGACACCTCATTTTATGTATAGTAACCAAGTTTTGGCACATATTTTATTCCAATATTTAGCATAAATTTATTTAATGGATCCTAATATATATTTTTGGAACCATTGGAATGGAGTATTACACCATTATCTAACCTTCTTACTCCTGAATATGTAGATTTTGTAGTTATGGATCTTCATTTTGTTCTAAGACTTTGGATTTGGGTTCCTCCACTTCTCAATCTATCTCAAATAATCCTTTCAAATCCAATTCCTCATCACTATCATCAGATTTCACCTGATCCTCCTCATCCATGATTTGATTGCAAGTTTATGTCATAACTTGTTCCCTCTATTTCTTTTCCTTATAATATTTAAGAGTTGTATTCAAGTCCTTTGTTGCTTCCTCTTGTGAAGTGGAGTCTAGTGTACTACTAAGATCTTATGCTATGCCATGACATAATAAGATATTAAAATTTTGTAGGGTTTGGTGTACCACTAATGTATCATCCTAAAAAACAAAGGTCTAAATAAAATATTGTTGGACTTATGGCCAATTCTTGATATCCATTCATCACTTTTGATGTGTGGACCATGTTTTTAGAAGCATAGACAGTGTATAACTAAAAACGTGTACCAAATATTTGGGTTTTATACCTTGTTCAGACCACATATCTACACACCTATGAATGTGCATCTCTGGACACTGCCCTTATTGAAAACATGTCTATTTTTTTCATATGGTATCTAGTATTTGAAATATGCTTGCAATAATTTGTAATTCTCTTCCAATTACAACTAATTTTTTTAATGTGTTGCCCACCAAATCACAATAATTACCTCCAATGCATAGTTTTATTTAGTCACCATCTGGTCTATATTCATTACATACTATTATGGCCTAAAGATGAATGGATACAAGTTTTCAGTTGAAAAATACCAAGGTAGTTGATGTTCTATAGAAAAAGCCATATGCAACAGACGCACCTCATGATCTCCTTTTACCCAATTCAACATATGGATGTCTAAATCACCACTTATTGAAGATGTCATCTCCCAAACTATAAGTCCTTCTTGCATTAGCTCAGTGTTATCCATATCTGTGACACGTACTTTTTATAATTAATCCACTTCAGATCTAGTAGGAGATCGCACAGATGGTGACTTACATTCTTATATTTAAAATTATGAAAATGTTGCCTTTATTATCACAGTTCTATAAAAAAATTGTTT
The DNA here is from genome assembly GCA_037957365.1 of Torreya grandis. NCBI lineage: Eukaryota > Viridiplantae > Streptophyta > Pinopsida > Cupressales > Taxaceae > Torreya > Torreya grandis. Next base: position 188,520 of record JARHVA010001195.1, on the reverse strand, counting down.
ATTTTGTTTTGGTTGATGTTGAGGCTCCATTTCTAAATGGAAAAAATGATATTCTCCAGCTTGAAGCACATTTAGTTAGATTCGATGCCCACTTTGAACTAACTATTATCTTTATAGGTAAAATATGAATCTAGATATTTAATTATAATATAGGGTTCATTCTCATGTTTATTTAGGGTAATAATGATACTTTTGTGCCCTTGTTGTGCCTCCAACTAATTACATATTGTATTAATGATCATTTGAACACTGTAAGCCCTTTTCTTACAAATCAATGCAGGGTAGTTTGTTTCATCAATATTAATATCAATTACTTTAAAATATCCTCGTAAGATCAAATATATAACTTTGATATCTACATATTCAAGATGAACAATAGCTTCTACCCTACCATAGTCTACAAAGATTAAAGATACTAGACTATAGCTAAGTACTTATCATCCAATAACTTCCCATGTAGATTGAAGGATCATATTAATTATGTTTCCAAAATTAAATATAGGATTTGGTAATTCACACCCTACCAATTCAATATCTAATCCAAAACTCAAAAGTTCTGGTTGACGAATATTGCAATAGCATAGAAATAACACAATAACAATGAATTCTTTGAGAAGAGACGTCGTATTACTTAAATATTGCAATATAAATATAGGCTTATCTCTGGGAAGAGATGTTTGCCTTCCCTTTTTAGGTTACAATGCATTTATACATATTTTGAAAACATCGAGAGATTGAGTGGCTCGAGGAATTAACAGTGAACTTTTAAGAATGAGTGGCTCAAGAGAAATAACAAAATTAAAACAGTACAACGCTCGAGGACATAATGGCTCGAGGAAATACTCAAGGACATAATGGCTTGAGGAAATAACTGTCACTTGACAATGTGACTTCCAAGAATGAAAACAATACAAAATTTGAGGAATTAACTGTCACCTGAATGGTCACCCAAATGGTTGCCTGGATCATTTCTGTCACCCAAGTGGTCACCCAAAGTGTTGCCCAAATCATTCCTCCCTCCTTGAAAAGCAATGGTTCCCATTGTGTTAATATTCCCTGTCAAGTGGGGTAGTTGTGTCTTGATTTGATGCACAGTGAGCCACTCACCTTGGTGGCTAAGCTGGCCTCTTCTGACGACTTGATACAGTGGAATAGAGCATCCTCTTGTTGTCTTCATCCAAGTATCCACAATCTGATCCTCTTCTACTAGAGCAAAACTCTGTGGGTCAAGCTCATCAATGTCTAGTTGTTCTACCACAACTGAAGTATCCAATAGAGGTGGGTGATATGGTTTGAGGAGCTCCACATTGAATATTAGATGCAGGCCAAGGTAGGCTGGTAGGTTCAACTCAAAAGCATTTTTTGCAACTTTTTTGGTGATGGTGTATGGACCATATCACAGAGGCTGAATCTTTTTGTGTGGTCCTGCAAGCCATTCTTTTTGAAGCCGTAACCAAACCTTGTCACCCACAACAAAATGGTGTGAAATCCTATGTTTGTCATGGCAGAGCTTATACTTTTGATTCATCTTCTCCAAGATGTCATGAACTTGTTGTTGGATATGATGCATTTGTTCAATAAACTTGGTCGCTTTTGCTGCCTTAGATCTTCCATGAGGTGTGTATTTCATGGTGGAGAATGGAACAGCTATATCAATTGGTGCCATGGGTTGGAACCCAAAACATACTTGGAATGGACTGTGCTTGGTCAAGCTGTGTAGCGCCCGATTGTATCTGTGTTGTATGAACAGAATCCCTCATCCCATTTGCATGTATGTTTGGAGTGGTACATCTGAATCATGTGAACAATCAAGCGGTTTACCACCTCAGTTGACCATCAGTCTGTGGATGGAGGGCTATGGACTTCATTAGCTTAGTATCCATCATCTTCTATAGAGTGGACCAGAAGATGCTTAGGAACCCGCTATCTCAATTTGAGACAATGGACTTGGGGAGACCAAAATGGAGCCATACATGACTAAAATATAGTTGAGTAGTTTCCTCAGCAGACATATTTTTATTACAAGCAAGCATGATAGCCATTTTTGAAAAATGATCAACTACCATAAAAATACAGTCCTTGCCATGTTTGGAAGTGGGCAAACCTAAGAGAAAATCCATTGAGACAGATTCCCAAGGCCTGGTTGGTTCTGGCAATGGCATGTACAATCCTTGCTTCTTATTTATTGGCTTGGCTATTATACATGGGGTGCAAGATTTGAGATATCTTTCCACATCTTTTCACATATGGGGCTAGTAGAAGTGTTTTTGAAGAACTGCCAATGTTTTTTTGATACCAAAGTGGCCAGCTGTCCTACTAAAGTGTGCTTCCCATATCATCTTTTGTTACATTGCAACAGGAACATAGATGTGCCCCATATGGTAGAGGACATTACCTTGCAAATAAAAGACAAAAACATGTTCATCTTTTTGGAGAACTTGATATGTGTCAGCAAAGGTAGGATTTGCTTCATATAGAGCACCCCAAGTGGCAGTCTCATGTCCGCACAAGTCAAGCACTGTTGTGAGTGCAGTAATTGGTGGGTGGCTTCGACAATCTGCAGCTGTATTTGAGCTCCCCTTTTTGTGTTTGATTATCAGGTGGAATTGCTAAAGATACGTGGCCCACTTTTGGTGCCTCTCATTTCATAGTTTTCTTTGCATCTGGATGAATTCCAATGGTCTGTGGTCAATGTGGATGACCATCTCTTTCCCTAGGATGTAGTGTTTCTAGTGTTTGCAGGCTTGTACAATGGCGTAGAGTTCCTTATCATATGTTGGATATTTCCTGACTATATCAGTGAAAGTTTCACTATGGTATGCAACAGGATGGCCATGTTTCATGATGATAGCTCCCATGGCATATTCAGATGCATCTATCATCAACTCAAACGATTGATGCAAATCGAGCAAGGCAAGAAAAGGGGTTGAGTAGAGTATGTTCTTCAAATTCTCAAATTCCCTTTGCTATATTTCACCCCATTGAAATGTATCTTTAGCTCCTCCTTTAGTCACTTGGGCTATTGGCCAAGCAACACGTGAAAATCCAAGAATAAACCTGTGGTAGAAATTTGTAAGGCCTAAAAAGCTGTGAAGCTCTGTGAGGGTCCTTGGTGTGGGCCATTCTCGAATAAACCAAATCTTTTTTGGATCAACGTAGACCCCTTCCTCATTCACAACATACCTGAGGTACTAAATTTTTGTCATTTCGAATGTGCATTTGTCAATATTTGCATACAACTTGTGCTCCCGAAGAGTTTGAAGCACCTTACGGACATGTTGCAAATGTTCTTCCCATGTTTTGCTATAGATGAGAATGTCATCTAAGTAGACAACCATGATTGAGTTGGTGAAGGGTCATAAGATGTCATCCATCATCCTCATGAAGGTTGCAAGTGTGTTAGTTAGGCCAAAATGCATAACCAACCATTCAAAGAGCCCCTCCTTAGATTTGAATGCAATTTTCCAGACATCAATGGGATCGATGGGAATTTGGTGATAACCAAATTTGAGATCAATCTTGGTGAAGAAATTTTCACCACAGAGTAGGTCATCGATTATGGGGAGAGGGTAGAGATTCCTCACAGAGATTTTATTCAGGGCTCGGTAGTCAATGCAAAGCTTCCCTGTTCGATCTTTCTTCGGTGCCAAGATGATTGGGCTACCACAAGGTGAAGAGCTTGGCCTGATGTGACCCCTTTGGATCAATTCTTGAATCTATCTTTTTATCTCATCATTCTCCAAAATTGATCTGTGATACACAGGACTGTTAGGCAAAGGTGATCTTGGGATTAAATCGATAGAATGTTTTACCTGGTAATGCAGTGGAACTCCTGTGGGTGACTTGAATAAGTCGTCATATTTGACTATGATTCATCCTATCTGATTTTGTTGTTTTGTTGATTGTGTAGTTAGGACCGAAACATCGGCCTCCTTGGATCTCTTTGGTTTGACCATCATGAGAACAAATTGCTTTGTCTTCTCCACCAATCTCTTGCATTGCTTAACACTGATCAAGGAAATAGATGTGGGAGGTGGTACCTTTAGTACCCTATAGCACCGAGTTCCAAGAGTGAGGGTGATCCTTCGGGTTTGAGATTCATAGATGCCATGTCACTCGTACATGAATGGTTGACCAAGGAGGACATCAAAAATGTCTAGATTGACCACATCACACAAGACTTCATCTTGGAATGGTTTTATAGCATATGAAAGAAGACATTGATGGGTGACACGAAGGTTTCTCCCTAGGCTCAACCACCCAATACTATATGGCTTTGGATGAGGCTTCATGGATAGACCTAGACTTTTCACAACTTTATCCGAGATTAAATTCCTTTGACTCCCACTATCAAGAATGAAATGCAAAGGCTTACCTTTTACCCATAATTTGGAGTGAAACAATCTTTCTTTGTTATCTAGTCTTTCCTCATAGGTCTGTGATGAAGTGATGATGGTGTCAGGCTTAGCATCCACAATTTCTTTTTCATCCTCTTCAACTGTAGGTTGTGTATGAGGCAGAGTAGTAGACGTCGAGTATTGTGACTCAGAGAGTAGTGACTTGATGGCTCGACATTCTTCTTTGGAGTGAGTTCCAGTTTTGTGGTAATCACACCATTTTCTAGCCTTCCCCTTCTAGGATTTCTTATCCTCAAACTCCTTCTGCTTCCAATTTTGGCCTCGTGTTTGACCTTCCTTGTCACTTTTCCATTTTGAAGGTTGACTCTTCGTATTCTTCCTGATATGTTTCTGTTCAATCTTCACTACAAATTTATATGCCTCACCGAGGGTTTCCAAATTGAAGAGTTCCATTTTCCCCCAGATGTACCATTGTAGTCCACCACGATATTTTAGAGTTTTATGTTTCTCACTTTCTTGAATGCCCAGTTTTGCAAACAAAGAATGAAAAGTGTCTGTGTAATCTTGCATTAATTGGTCCTTGCCTTAGCGAAGTTGTTGCCACTGTATGTACAGATCATCATACGCACCGATGGGATAGTATTCTTCTTTTACTACTTCCATAAAATCATCCCAGGTGGGTTCCACCCCAAGGCCAATGATCTCCGTACTGAACCTCTTTTTGTACACTTCCCACTAGTTTTTCATGGGCAATGATGATTTCAAAAGAGCAAAAGTGATCTTTTCTCCATCAGTGAACTTATTTACAAAGAAGTAACACGACAGTTGATCCAACCAATTTTCCACTACATCAACATTGATTTTACCTTCAAATGTGGGAATATCAAAATTTACCTAAACCTTGAAGGGTGTTGGGGAACTGAAAAGAAGCTCCCTCGATGAGGAGCCAGGATGTGTAGCCGTGGAGACATAATTTCCCATCAGAAGTGTTTGAATAATTTGAGTAAATTGTTGGAGCATTTGCGCTTGTTGCCGCTAGAGGGCTTCATTCACCATTTCCTTGAAAGGATCGGATGTCTCGATGTCATCTACCATTTGAGGTCATTTGGGGTGCACAAGTGGAGCGTATGGAAGCTCTGTCGCTTCCCACCCAATTTTCCTGTATCCTGACCTCATCCTCGAGAACATACACTCTCAAGACAAACTGCTCTGATACCACTAATCCAAAACTCAGAAGTTTTGGTTGACAAATATTGCAATAGCATAGAAATAACACAATAACAATGAATTCTCTGAGAAGAGACATCATATTACTTAAAGATCACAATACAAATATAGGCTTATCTCTGGGAAGAGATGCATGCCTTCCCTTTTCGAGTTACAATGCATTTATACATATTTTGAAAACATCGAGAGATTGAGTGGCTCGAGGAATTAATGGTGACCTTTTAAGAATGAGTGGCTCGAGAGAAATAATAGAATTAAAATAGTACAATGCTCGAGGACATAACGGCTTGAGGAAATAATCGAGGACATAATGGCTCGAGGAAATAACTGTCACCTGACAATGTGACTTCCAAGAATGAAAACAATACAAATTTGAGGAATTAACTGTCACCCGAATGGTCACCAAAATGGTTGCCCGGATCATTTTTGTCACCTGAGTGGTCACCCAAAGTGTTTCCCAGATCAATATCCATATGGGATTCAACATCATAAGGATTCTTAGTTTTGACATACCATACTACCTTCTTAGTACATTGTTGATCCCTTTGTGCGTACTCCAAAAAGTGATGCATAAGGTTTGTAATGTTATGTGATATGTCTTCATTTCACAAAGTACTTAGGAGTTTGATAAGATAGGTCAAGGTAGTAACCACTCCATCAAGTCTAATGATTCACATAATTTTTCAATACATCTATGCATCAATGGTTGTAGTATCACCTTGTAATGCAACTTAACATTGAATGTTTTAAAAAACCTAAGTTGTTTTGTACATCAAACCCCTTTTTATCACAAGATCATATTTATCCTATTAGACCTTTTTAATTCTCTATTCTTATGGAATTTTTAAATGGGTAATCCCTACTCTGCATGTTATTGTGTGACTACATGTACAAACATAGGATCCTTAAGGTGTGATTTAATCAAATTCATGTTTCACATACGATTTTATCTCCTATAATTTTATAATGCTATACAATCCTCAATGTGTTATCATTTTGAAACTCTACAATAAACATAATACATGTGCCTTTGAGGATTAGTGTGGTTATTGTGTGTGAAGAGGTTATATTCCCCACACAAATAGCAGATAATTGGTTGTCATGCCTATCATTCACACTGGTTCCAATTACCACCCTAGTATCCACCTTATTAGCCTCCTCTATATCCACCTTATCTTTTTTAGAATCCCCAACCTAACTGTTGATGTCCCTCATATCCTCCTTACCTCTAGGGCTAGAGCCAACCTTACTGTTATTGTCCATCATATCCATGGGACATTCTTTGGGGAGAAAATGGAGTCCATCCTATTTGTTGTTGTTATGGTGATGAAGTGTTCAAAGGCTAATGATATTGAGAAGATGGAGGGGTCCATATTGCCTAATATTTTGGAGACTATGGTGTCCAATCTACAAAATCTTGAGGTTGATACTTTGGTGAGGTTTGCACCCATCCAGGGATAGTCTATGTCATAGTAGTCATGTCTACATATGGGCTTAGAATTCATGGCTTCAAAAAGGGAATCTACTATGTTTCAAATATAAAGAGATTCTTGGTAATGTCTTCCTTCAATTCCTAAAGCACTCAAAAATTCTTATCATTGTGATTGTGTGACTCTCATAAGTTATAGTACATAGTCTGAGGTTTTTGAATGCACTATTGTAATTTTGTAGTCACATGTCCTATTACATGGTAGATTTCATAGAATCATGTCTTAACTTTTGAGCAATCGTTTATATGGTGCCATTATTTTCTACATTTCATGCACCAGAGGCCTAGCTCAGGCATGTTACTTTCATGAAGCTCCTCCATCTTTTTCAACACAGTATAAATATTTACATCTATCTTCGTAGTGGGTTGTGGGATTTTTTCACAATCCTTTATTTACTCCACATGGAGTGTAGCTACCCAAGCATTTTTCTTATAATCAAACTATGTATGAACAATGCCAAACTTGATTCAAGGTCGTGTGCCTTATACAAATAATGTGGCCTTATATTTATCTTGGAATAGAAAGTATACCCTATTAATTACATTAGAAAATCTATGATCATAATCCCACGTAGATTTGCCTGATTTCGATTGAATGTATTTTAGATCCTGGATCATTTAACTCACAAACTTATTTTCTTTGAATTAACTTATTAACTAATCTTTGAAATCACTAAATCTTAGTCTGGCAACATCTCTTTTGTAGATGAACTCTAGAGCTCATCCTATTAAAGCTCCTATAAGCTCACACTTCTTTACATCATTTTACATTACATTTTTTATCTTCCACTTCATTTCACATGTTAGAAGATACTATTCAAGGTCATTAGACCCATCATATGGGGTCAATTGGAATAAAACTCTTGGATTCAGAACCATGGTTGTAGTGGTAACACTTAAAACCGATGGTGGTGGTGGTGGACTCGACTTGGGCAATGTCTTAATATTTGGTGGAACCTGAAATCCTACTGCAATTAGTTTCTTCCTATCTAAAACTTTCTTAGTATCTATGCTATACTTCCCAAACATATCTATAAAATAGTCAAACCATGTACTATATCTACTCCCTTCTATATTTTTCATTCTTTCTAATGATATATTAGGCATAAGGGATGTGTACCCTTGAAGTGAATGATTGTTGTACATGAACTTGAACCTACTTTAATCCCATGACTTAGCATTAATTATTTAAAAGACTGTTCCATCTCTTCTCTAAATAATATCATCCCTTTTAGATGTGATATAAAACTACCTTATAACCAATCTACTCACTCCTCTTTTACCTTTCCACTTCCTTCCATTTCCTTAGCATCTCTATCTATCTCTGCACTCTCATCTACACCTTCTCTTTTCTTGGGCCTTGTCGTTTCCTTTTCCTCATCTTCTATAGCTTCTCTTTCTCTCCTATGAGCTCCCATTCCTCCATTCTCTTCTACACTATCTACTCTAATCCTACTCATAGATATTTTAGTATTATTTTGTTTATTCCATCTTATATATTGTTGTAATTCTCACTCTAACCCTAGAATTCACTTTTCATTCTACTTCTCTACGTCTCCAATCTTCTAGGTATAGATTCAAGCTTCCCTTCCCAGTTCATCATCATTCACTCCATCATAATCATAAGAGGTTAAAAATAAATTTCAAATGGAAGGTAACTAAGGCCAATTGGAAAGGAACATAGGAAAATATTCACTTAGCCACCTAGGCCACTAATAACATCAAAAAAGTGGGTGTAGTCAAGAGAAACCTCAAGGCGCCTTTTAAAATCCATGCATAATTGTTGACATGTGGTGATGTGTTATTTTATGAGCCACCTATCAACCTTGCTAAATTAAACTGAGAATCTAAGTTTGTTGCTTAGGTCCTAACAGATTAGGATCAAAATAATGGTTGGGTGGTGGTCCCATAACCTATTCTAACTAAGTGAAAATCATCATATCTTTAAATGGTCCTAGTGGATGACATATTGTGTTTTGATTTTGTGCTCCTAATCTTTTTTCTGTCTTATTTGATGCATGATTATAGTTTAAAAAAATAGGCTATAATGATTATCAATGGGATCTCATTATTTTTAATGGTGGGTATCATCTCTCATTTTTCTATATATACCTCTTTGTAATGTTGTATTATGGTTGGAAATTTAATGGAAACCTAACATAACTTCTGAAATTTAGAAATGTTCATTGTTTCTTTCTAATTTTTGTTATGCCCTTCCATGATTCTTAGTATAACTATGGTGGACGTTTACTACTATTAGAAGAAATGTTATGAATCCTGATTGATATAGGATGTGTTTATGTAGGTTGAGTTAATTACTAACCTACTAATATTTGAAATTTATTGAGTTTCTTTAAATAGTCACAATTGGATGTGTTTGATAATAATATTTATGGACATCCCCCTAATACCTAAAGAGACTAATGCACGTTGGTAGGATCAAGCACCATGGAATTTTCTACAACCAACATTTTGACAAGAGTAGGTAGTCGTTGTAAAAACTTGCCTCTAATTCCTCTCATAAATAGGTTCTGCATAGCCTCAAATGCAATATAACCATGCACATCAAATTAAGTGATATATCCATCAATGGTAGTTTTTACCTAATGATATATTTTATGAGTCTAGTTAGTATCCAACTTCTGTATGTTCTCTAGTCTCTCTACTGTCAAAACTAATAACTCTATTTTTCTTTACAAAAAATAATAATATTAGAGTCTTGATAACCACGTAATTAGTAATCTAGGTAATTCGTATAAAAAAATTTCATATATTTTATCATATATATGCTCATGAATAAATTATTGCACAAAACTTCCTATTATTTTTAATTATTCTTCCGTGAAATTATGAATTCATCCATCAATCCATCATTTTAAGCTTCTCTATCCCAGTAGCCATCCATCATGTTTTAATCTTTCACACTCACCGCACCATTGTTAGCAAAGGAACTCACACATAAACTTTACATTAATCTAAGCATGACATAGAACATAAATTATCATGATTCATAGACATAATCAATTCAAAAATAGTAAGCGTTTTCATAATAAACAAATTACAATAACTTAGAACATATCGACACAAGGAAAGGAAACCATTTCTAAAAATTTATATTGATCTCAATATTTCAAAACCCCTTTTCACTACAAATGAGTGGTCATTATAGAACTTTCCAAAGACTCTATCACTTCATATTGTAGCATTTATATACGACTTAGAATAAGACTCCATATTATGAGGACTTTTGATATACAATGAAAGTTGCATACATACAAAAAGAATATACCACATATAAAATGATGCAGAATCCACACTTGTCATACAACGATACACTATTATTTTACATCCTCGATCTACTACCAATATGTTGGGTGAATATTTTGTCATCAACTAACTGATGACAAAATGGGTATATCAACCACATCATAGGGAGATTTACACCATGAAAATTATGGGTTTACCAGATCTGGACGAAGTAAATCTCTCCTCTCATCAAGGGGAGGTTCCCTATAAATATTTATGCGCTGGATATATGTATATAATTAAGCAGAAAATAACACATGGGATGGTATAACAGCATCTACCTCTCTTTTTTTAGAGGTAATGTATCAAGAACAAAAGAGGGATATCCTGGTCTTTATCTAACAACACTCCTCTTCTTTTAGGAATGGTATCAAACGGAGAGCAAAATATCACCTGAAGTAACAAAGTCCACAAGAACAATTACGCAAGCACAAAGTCTTCCGTAGTCTCCTTCACCAATCTGGAACAAGCGTAACCGTAGAGTGAAATGAAGCACAAAGTCTTCACCTGAAACTAAAAAAGATAACTGAATCTCAAAGATAAAAGTAGCTCAAAGTCTATCCTCTACCTTTTAGAAGTGTTCTCAAATAATATAAACACACCCACTTTGCTTATTAAATCGGATAAACAAGAGATTATCAAGAAAGAGAACATAAGAAACTATTTCCTAGACAACACAGATAACTTCAACACAAAGTTTGAAATAAACCTACTTCTCATTCATTCAACAAAATATGATTTACAAGTTTGAGCACAAAGTATCAAAAATTGCTTCAATTTCAGCAGAGTGTTTGCTTTCAATTTTTTCAAGATCCTTTTACAAATGAGGTCTCCACTATATATAGGGAGAAAATGCTCAAAAACTAGAAAATAATAAAATACAAAAATATCTCAGTCAAAGATGACTCATCTTTGACTTTGAGATATTTTTCTGAAATATTTATATGTAATTACATTTTACAAAATTGCATGCACTTTTCACAAAACAAAAGTGCATAAGGAAAGAAGAAGAAAGAAGGGAAAAAATTCAGTTCTTGCTGCCAGATTTCTTCAGATGAGCATCATACATAGTAATGGATGCTTGAATTCCTATGTTGTCTAGCTCAACCGTGTTCTTGGAAATGATTCTGGCTCTGATTAATGCGTCCTTCAATGATGTGATGGCCTTAGCATGACCAGTTAACCTGGATTTTAGATTTTCCAAAGTTAACTGAGTGTCTAGAATACTATCCACAAAAGACATTGAGAAGGATTTCTCTTCAAAATCTCTTTGAATCATCTCTTTGAAACTGTGGATCATTTCTCCTGCTGAGAGGAATTGATTTTCCTTGGAGGTTAGGTTGCAGGGCAATTCTTCCAGTTTATTGAGCAGACTTGTGTCGCTCTTTTCACTAGCATCTCTGAAAGCTCTGAGATCCTCAATTAAATCTTTGAGTACCTGGATCCTGAAGATCAGTGACTCCTTGATCTCAACATAAGAGTCCTTGCTGGAGATGACATCGATAGATATCAAGGTGCTTTTCTTCAGATCCTTCATCTCCTTCCATTTGGCAAGATATTTTTTTGAACTATTAATCTCCTGAGAGATAAGAGAGACAAAGTCATCTAACTCTGCCCTTAATTTTTTCATCTTGTCCGTCTTTTCTGCAACCTCTGATAGCAAAGAAACTCCCTGAGTATGCATTTTTTCAATGTAGTCCTCCAGGAATTTTCCTTTTAAGTAAGTCTTCTCTGCCTTTTGGATGACAGGGTCGTCTACGGAGAAGGCTTCTAGAGTTGCCACTTCAGGGGGAAGAGTGAACCTTCTTATTACTACCGTTAGCTGCTCTATCTTGGCCTTGTAATAATCTTTCATCTCTTTCTCTCGATCAAATTTTTGGACCATGATGTCCATATCAGACTGAAGGTCGCTTTTCGCACCTTCATGAGTAACTTTGCCAAGTTCAACATGAGAGATGGAATAGCTGCTCATTTCAAAACCCTCAAGGGTTGCGTCCTATGGAGGCTTGGCAATTTATAGAAAATTTTGTCCTTTTTTCTCGACCAATTTGGAGAGGATCCTTGGCCATTTCAGAGCCTTAGCTTTCACCGGCACTATTTTGCAAAAGTCAAAGTCATCTGGAGAGATGTCCAACTTCTTTCTTTTGGGGGTGAATCCTAACATCTAGGGTGGGAGAGAAGTACCTATCATGGAAATGGTTCCTTCAGCTGGCGTTACCGTGGCAGCTTCTACACTGTTAGTGGTGACAATGGTCACAGTTGGAGTAATAGGTGAAATTGTATCAATTACTGATTCTGGCTCTTATGCAAAACTTTCCCCCAGATTGAAAGAGGGAGATGACAAACTTGGAATAGACCTAGAGGAGTGAGGAGTACTTGCAAAAGCGCCCTGAGGATCGCCAAATATAACCCTAGAAGGAGAGGTGGCTCCAAAAGAGGAAACACTGATAGGAGAGAGATGAGAAGGAGAAGCCACAGGAGATTGAGGCAGAGAAGGAGAAACGCTCTTAAGCGGTTTTGCTTCTTCCTGTGAAGGCAAAGGTGAAGTGCTTGGCTGTCTTGTCAGTCGATCATTTGTTTCCATTGGCTGAGCTGCCTGTGTCTGAGGGCTCTATTCTTCAATTCTTTTAGCTACCGCTTTAGGCTCTTCAGTAGTCTTTGGTTTCTTAGACACAAAGATGATTCTAGGCTTGTGAGGCCTAGAAGGGGAAGGTGCATCACCTTTATTCTGGGTTCTGTTCTCTGCCTTCTTCTTCATCTCTGCTTGGTATTTAGCCTCTAATCCCATGATAAATTCTTTCAATTTGATTCCTCTGGCTGCTAACCAATCATTGGTGTTAGCCAATATTGGTTCAAATCTTTTTCTCAGAGAAGTTAGTTCTTTTTGAGACCACTGAGTTGGAGGAAGAGGAGAGCAACCAACCTTTTTAGCCAGGTATCTGCTATTGACGATGTTCCCATCGTCGACCAGATTAGAGGGAATCTCTGCAAGCCCCAGATATTTAATTTGCTCTAGGGTCAACCTGCAATAATCCATCTTTCAATCATGGGCTCATGAAACTGAGTTTTCTACCTGATTTTGTCTTTGACTCCCCTGTAGTCAAATTTATCTCTTCTCTTGAACTGCTTTAGGGTGAATGACTCTGGCTTTGGCTGCTGTGGCAATGGAATACCTGCCAATTTTGATTAGAAACCTAAAACCTAATTTCTTCAGCTCCATTTGTCTGGTATGCATGACAATCAGTTGTCTGCAAAGTTCCATTAGTACCAACTTATCTGAAGGGAACTTGGGGAGCATATAGGGGTAGCCTTAGAAAAATCCAACCCAAAGATAGCAGAAGGTGAGAAATTGGAGGAACATGCAATCGTAGTCGTTGACCACTGTCCAAGCTTCATCAAACACTCTCTTCTGCTCAAGTTGAGGGTCAAAGAGGTATAGAAATACGCAAAGAAGGCATCATTTATTCTTTTGAAATGATGGATTGACCCTTGAAGTGTCAACTGGGGGTAATATGAGTATATTGGGGTTGTCTTTCTATCCCCTTCGGTTGTCAAACCTATAAAAGTTTGCATTGCGACAGCTATGTACACAAGGTACAAAGTCATATAAAACTTGGAAGAAGTCTTTACCTTGGTTAGCTGTTCATGGAGAGCGTTGCTGATCTGCTCTCCCCAAAAGATGACATGCTTGCCTTAGAGGATGATTTTAATGAATGGGTACATCCATTCATGGAACAGTGAGGATGACAGGAGGCCTCATACTCTACTGAGAAGGGTGATCAAGTCACCAACTTCTTCAATGAAGTCACTCCTTGGGAAGTTTCGCGACCATCTGGATAGGTTGGTCCTGGGGGTCTTCAGCCATTTGTAGTTCATCACTTTCTTTGCCCTTTCAAGGTCTTTGTCATATTCTTCTGGGTGTCCATGAAGTCAATCTTTGTTACTTCAGTGGCTGGAGGGCACATGAAGACTTTGTCGATGAATTCAGGATCCAGCCGACCGCTAGCATCTGAGACTAACCTTGTCTCCTTGTTGTGGAAGTGAGCACATTGAAGGACAAACTCTGTATGATGTGCTGCCACTAGGAAGCGGCAACCAGGTGGACGTTGCTTTCAACAATCCTCTTTATCTCGGTGCTCAGGTTCGTCACCTTCATTCAAGTTATGAACTCAGCCATGTCCACATGTCCAATTTCGGTGTCTCGGATGTTGTCGACATTGGAGGAGACCGAAGTGAGCTGAAAGATGCCCTGGTATTTATATTTTATGCTCTTTGCTTCTTTGGAGATGCTTCAGACATGGGAACTGGCTTTAATCAAATAGGTGTTGACGAGCAAGAGTTCTCTGAGAGTACTGCAGTCATGATCACAGAATTAGGGGAGAATGGATGAATTGGAGAAAATGCATTTTAAGTGATCCTGGTTAATGGAGCTCACTTAAAAAGGTTGGGTTGGAAAAAGGTGTGGGAAATGAGGTATAAAGGAAAATAAAAGGACAAGACGAAAAATCCTCTGGAGTTGGGAAAATCTGGAGGAGGAATGCATGGGCGACAAAATTTGCCGCCCCTACAAGTTGGAATGAAAGAGTGTAAGGGTGGCAAAATTTGCCGCCCATGTAGGTTTGGCCTACAGAGGCAGCAAAAATCACCACCTTTGCAGGTTTGGCCTACAGACGTGGCAAAAATCACTGCCTTTGCAGGTTTAGAGGGAAAAAGGTAGGGGTGGTAAATTTTTCCGCCCCTGCAAGTTGGGCATGCTTCGGCGGTGAAATTTGCCGCCGATGCATGTCCAACAAAGGTGTGAGGGTGGCAAAAATCGTCACCCATGCACGAATGGGTCAGCACGGGTAGTGAAAATTACCGCCTGCAAAGATAGAGGGAGGGCCGAGATGCATGGGTAGCAAAAATCGCTGCCCTTGTGGGATTTCTAAGGAAAGCTGTGGGTAATGGGGAGGCACAACAAAAATCGCCGCCATAGGGAGTTTAAAGAGGAAAAATGCGAGCAAGGCGGGGGAGAGGAAGAGAAACATAAATTAAAAAACACCCAAACACAACAAAAACAAACAAATAAAGCTAAAAGAGGAAAGAAGCTAAGAAAGGAAGGACAAGAAAAGCAAATGCAAGACCTACTTGGAAAGTCGAGCGTGTCACAGGGTTAAATCTGCCAAATCGCACCTCAAGTCATTCATTGAATCATCCAAAAATGAAAGATAGGAGGAGAGGAGGAAGCAATGAGAAGAAATGGGGTTCAAATTAGTTTATATGAGGTGAAAAACAATCCCAACAACCCACCATGCACGGCAATAAATGTTGTGCATAGAAACCGAGGCATGCTTGGGTAGCAAAATTTACCGCCCTTGCATGTTTTGGTGAGTTTGAATGCAGGAGCGGCAAAATTTTCCACCCTTGAAGATCAAGATGTAGGGGTGGCAAATTTTTTTTCCCTTGCAATAAAAATGCATGGGTGGCAAAATTTGCCGCCCTTACATTACAAAGGTCAAAAATGCACTGGCAGCAAAATTTGCCGCTCGTGCACGAAAATAGAAGAAAAGACCAACTCTGAAAGAGGCAGTCTGGTGGAGGGATTTTCTTGGTCGTAATGAGATCGTAACTACTCTCATGTTCCTAGGCCAAGATGAGAATGAATTCAAAATCCATCTCGAAAACAAACTTAGAGAGACAAAAGATGAAACAAATAAGTTTTGTAGGGGTTGTTCCCAAAACTAGGCTAAGCTGATTTTGAAAACAACAACTGGCTCCTTTTAGGGAAATTTCATTAATCAAATTGATTAGCGAGAGTAGAAACCAGTCTCTAAGTGCCTTCATCCAAGCCATTGGGCTATGGAGTCAAGCTAAAAATGAAAGTAAAATAGATAAAACGTAAAAACTGTACATATATACAAATGGACTTATCCAAGCCTCAAGGATTGAACAGCTTTAGATGCTACTTGCTGTGAGGTAGTGCGAATGGTGTCCCATCTTGGTACTCCAGCAAGAAACTAGCCTCACCACATAGCTGTCAAATGGTGAATGGGCCTCTCCACAGGGAGTCAAATTTGATGTGCATCTCTTTTGGTTCTCGCCTCTTGTCCCACAACAAGACTTGATCTCTGACTTGGAACTCATGGACCTTAGCTTTTTTTATCAAAGAGTGCCTTCACTCGGTTTTGATGCTCCTTAATCTGATCCACTACCATGGCTCGACGCTCATTCAGCTCGTTCATACACATGATTCTTTTGTCGATTGAGCTTTCAAAAGTTGAGTCTTTGATTGCTTTACTTAAATTGAGCGCTGGTAGGTCAAGGATGATGGAGATTTTTGCATTCAATCCATATAGAAGCTATAAAGGTGACATACCTATAGCCCTTTTGGGTGTTATCCTATCTGCCCATAAAGCATCATACAATGCTTTGTGCCATGTTTTCTGATTATCGTCCACCAATTTCCTGATAATAGTGACCAGGTTCTTGTTACTTGATTCTGATTGGCCATTTCCTTGAGGGAAATAATCCGAAGTGTGGGATAGGGTAATCCCATAATAGAAATAAAATTGAGTAATTTCATGTGATGAAAAATAAGCCACATTATTTGTTACGATCTTTAGTGGGAACCCAAACTTGGAGATGATATTTTTTTTTAGAAAGTTGCGCACCACTTCAGACGTAGCGTGCTTGGTTTGGATGGCCTCCACCCACTTAGTGAAGTAATCCATTGTCGTGAAGACATAATCATGTCTGACACTTGAAGATGGGTTGACTACACCAATGAAGTCAATACCCCACTGCTGAAACGGTTCTTCAATCACTACCGGCTTGAGAGGTAAAGCAGGCAGCTTAGGATTTCCAATGAATTGCTGACACAATTCACACCTACGCACCCACTTGAAGGCATCTTGGAACAGCGTCGGCCAGTAATACCTTACTCATAGAATTTTATGCACTATCACCGGTGTAGAAAAATGTTCTCCACAGGCCAGATTTTGGAAAGATTCTAAGAGTCTTTCTTGTTGCGCCTTGTCAACACAACAAAGAAATGCCCCGTCCAAGTTTTTTTGTAAAGACCATTGTCCCAGAGGACATAACCAACTGCTTTTAACTTAACATTCCATTTCTCTTTAAAATAAAGATGAGCGAGACACTCACCGTATGTCAAAAAATGAGCAATGTCAGAATACCACTCATCAGTAGTTGCAACAAAGAGGACCATAGGCATGCCTTCGATCACTACTTCTTCACTTTCTACTTCACTTGGAATGTTGTTGGCGATCAATTGGTAAAGACCCTTTCCCTGTACGAGCTTGGTTGGTTTGATGTCCAAATCAAACTCCTGAGTCTTGGCAATCCAGTTATCTCTCTTCGTATCGAACTCTTGCTGAGTCAGAATAGATTTTACTGTTGTGTCTGGTATGAGAACTTCGGTGTGAGAGTTCAGGATATAAAACCTGAAGTGCTTGATCACTTTGATCACTGCGTATGCATGCTTCTCCATAAGGGAATATTTTAGCTCATGATCATTAAGTGGACAACTCATGAAAGAGATAGGAGATTCTACACCTTTTGGATTTTGTTGGACCAAAATGGCCGATAGTGTATGTTCGGAGGGATAACTATATATTTTGAAACTTTTAATATAATCTGGACAGACCAAGACTGGTGCACGGGTGATTGCTTCCTTAATTTCTTTGAACGCTAATTTGCCCTCAGCAGTCCACCTAAATGTAGCATTGCCCTTCATCATGTTGACAATGTGATGGGTTTTCTCAGCAAACTCAGAAATAAATCTTTGGAGAAAATTCACTTTTCCAAAGAAAGAGTGAACTGCGGTCTTGCTGGTAGGTAGCGTAAGTTCCTAGATGGACTTGACTCTCTCTAAATCAATTTTAATACCTTCATGGGACACAATGTGTCTGAGAAGTTTCCCTTCAGTTACTCTGAAAATAGATTTCTTTGGGTTTAAAGAAATACCGTTCTGACAATAGCGTTCTAGTATCCTTTGCAAATGGTGAACATGCTCGGAATGATGTTTTGAAAACACTGTCAGATCATCCAGGTATACTACAATGAATTTTTCCATCTCATCTTTAAAAGCGAGATCCATCGCCCTTTGAAATGTGGCCCCAACATTTATCAGACCAAAGGGCATTCTTCGATAAGCAAATGTGCCCCACAGTGTGGTGAATGTTGTCTTATGCTGATCTACTTTTTCGACTTCAACCTGATTGTACCCTGAAAGCTGTCCAGCATTGATAACATTTCTAAACCTGTTACCATCTGTAGAACTTGATTCATGATAAGAAGGGGGTAGTTATCCTTTAAAGATAACTGATTTAAGTTTCTAAAATCCACACAGATTTGAATGTTGCCATTCTTTTTTCTGACAGGCACTATGTTGGCAATCCATGTTGAGTGATGGATTGGGAAAATTATCCAGGCATCAAGCATCTTTTGTATCTCAGCTAAAATGGTACCTGAGATTTTTGAGTTATATTGCCTAGATTTTTGCTTGTGAGGTACAGAGTTGGCCTTCAGAGGAATGTCGTGTCGAATGTCATTTGGCCTGAGTAATTTTAGATCATCATAGGAATATGCCAATACATCTATTTATTGGTGAAGTAAACTAGCAAGCTTAAATCTCTCCTCGGGAGTGCAGCATTTTCCAATGTTTACCATCTTAGGATCTTGCTTGGTTCCCAAGTTTACCTAATCAAAATCTTGAGAGGATTTTGAATCCATTCACTGTTGTTTAATAAACCTGTCATGGTTATCAAACAACTTCTCTAGTGAAACTAGGCCTTTGGGAATCTTATTACCTTTAAGCTGTAGAAAATCCTCACCTGTATTCTTATTTGACTTGGGAGTTGCTTCGCATTCTCAGAGTTCACTACCTTCAAAATGCAGTTGTTTAAAACTATCCTTTTGCTCCAAGAAGGTGATGATTTGATCATCATTGTTAAATACTTGTCAATGACCAGCATTATCAGGTACACTTGGTTGAAAGACCAGCTCAATAGTGTACCTATCTCCCTTAAAGTCTGGGTGAGGGACTAAAAGGGTGGCAGAGACAGCCAATGCATCTGCCTGGTCATTGAATTCCCTTAGAACAATGAAGATGTTAAAAGCGTCAAAATTTTCAATCTGATCCCAGACCAAATTGCGATAGTGTCATAACCTTTCATTTTTCATCTGATAAAGGTTCCTCACTTCACAGACTATCAACTCAGCGTCTCCTTTAGCATGGAGTAGCCTAATGCCTTTTTCTTTGGCAGCTTGTAGTTCGAGCAACAGAGACTCGTACTCAGTCGTGTTGTTGGTATTGTTGAACTGCAATTTGTAAGACAAAGGAATAATGTCTCCCTGAGGAGATACCAACATAACTTCAGCTCCTGAATCAGTAGAAGAGCAGCTGCCATCAAATTCTAAGGTCCATACCTCGTTAGATGCTGCCTTTTCTTTGAAAACTCCTTCGTTTGGGGGGAGAGGTTCTTCCACATGTTCATTTTGATTTGTTGATTCTCTTGCTGTGTCAGTTGAACACAATCTCAAGTTATCACTCGCAAGAGTTTTATCAGATGTCTCATGGGTCCCGTCTATAGATAGGAAGTAGTTGCCCATGCCTGAGGACTCAAATAAAATTTGAGCTTTCGGTGCCGATGATCGGGTAACTACATACCTTGCTTGTTTTTCAGGAAGCAACTTTTTCATGACACCTTAGATTGGGATTCTTGCTTCTGACAAGTCCATACTTAGCTCACCTCCCACATCTTTGCAAAAATTCTGCCCAAGCAGGATGCCATAAGATGTTGGAACATCGGCCACTAAAATTGTCATTTTTATCTGCTTTTCTGAAAAAGTCACGAAGGCATATTGAGCGTCTTTTATTTGACCAAGGAGAGAAACTTTCTTATTTTCCATGGAAAAACACCTCCCAAAAGTTTTGGTCAAATTCAGGCCAAGATAATCTACCACCTTTGTGGGCATGACGTTATCTAAGGCTCCAGAGTCTATAATGCAATTACTCAGTTTATAACCATTTATAAGTAGGGAAACATAGAAAGGTTCTATTTTCCTAGGAGCAATAGGAGGAGTCACAAAAAGATTGTTTTGGGCCGGTTTATCTTTAGGGGGATCATGAACGGCCTTCAAAGAATCTTGTCCTATGGGGATGGCTTTGTTTTTTTACATATTCTGCTAACCTATCAAACTGTTCTGGGTTAGCCCTCAAATATTCAACCTCTGTCATTTAAATTTTAGTTTTTTTAGCATGATCAATTATATCAAATAACTGAAAAGAACTTGAGATAGAGGAAGAGAGTCCATCATCTGGAATTTTAGTAAGTATGACACTAGTCTGAGCAACAAAAGTGGAAGGGATGGCATGGTTGGAGGAACTTAATTTTTTATGAATCCCCTGATATTTTGATTGTGGAGGCAATGGAGTCCCACGTTTAGCGATGGAAATCACTGGCCAGGGTTCCTCCTTTGCCTTTCCTTTATTAGTCTAGGAGACTGACTAATTTTGAGATATGGTGAAAATAGTGTAGGATCCATTCAAACCCTCCCCTTTACTTCCAGCTTCGTCCTAGTAATCTAGGAAACCGATATTAGAGTCACCAGCTAATTCTTCTTCCTGCTCATCAAAGAGATTAGCATCTTCTTATTGGTCCAACTGAGGTTGAAATGAATAGTCGTGTTCAGCCTCTAGGTAACCGACTACTGAATTGGCAGGCGCTGCTTCAATGGCCAATTTCCCTGGAGGGGGAGGCAGGCGATTTGGTTGCCCTTGGTTCTGGGTAGCATTACCTTGATACTGCTAATTCTGGAACGTTCTCCTGGGCATATCTCGATAGGTAGGAGCAGACGTACCTTGGGCTATTTGCCTCTTCAAAGCTATTAGTTTGTTTGTCAATTTTTGCACCATAGGATTTGTAGTGCCTGAAGAAGAACTTTTAGCAGATGAAGAGAATTTATTTTTACTAGGGTCTTTTCTGATCTTACCTGCCAAAATAAGATCATCTTCAATCTCAGTAGCCAAATCTTGAGCCAGGGCTAGATCGATAGGGCCAGCTCATCTCAATAGGAAACTTACTTTGAAAAGCTATGAATTGATGAAAAAACATTTGAGATTCTCTGGCGTAGGCTGAGCCACAGTTGGGATCCAGTTTCTCAACTTATTGAATTTAGCTATGAAATCCCTCATGGGTTCCTGGGATTTTTTTTTCATCTGTGTTAGCTGAGCTAACAAAGCGTGTGCATCTTCAATAGGTTTAAATCTGGCTTCAAATTTGGATTTGAGCGTATCCCAGTCAGTTATTGACCCGGCCTGCAGGTGATAGAACCAATCCGCGACAGCTCCTTGCAGGGTTTCCATGAAAAGTCTCACTGCTACATCTTCAAATTCGACACCAATTATGCCACATGCTATGGAGAAAGTGGAAATATGCTTGTTGGGATGAACCTTCCCGTCACCAAAAAACTTTGGAAATTTTTTCCTAAAACTACGAGGTAGTTCATGCAAAGGTGCAGTCAAATTAAGAAGACCAAAGGAATTTCCCCACGGACCGTGAGCCATAATGATAAGAGAATTAAATGGTGGGATAACAAACCTTGGTGGGGTATTTATAGGCAAAGCGTGATTGATGGTAGGAAAAGAAGCTCTACCTTGCGGGGGCGATTCAATAAGGTCAGGAGGAAGACTTATAGATCATTGGAGGAAAGGCGGTGGAGGGAATAGATCAAAGTTGCTCTACTGTACCTCTCTGGCTTTTGGTGTAGCGTGGAGTTGCCAGATTTTAAATGAAAAAGGGACCAAAACTGCTTCAAGTTGAAGCTTGAGGCTTCAAGATGCTCGTCCGTAATCCCCAGCAGAGTCGCCAAAAATTGTTGGGTGAATATTTTGTCATCAACTAACTGATGACAAAATGGGTATATCAACCATAGCATAGGGAGATTTACACCACGAAAAGTGTGGGTTTACCAGATCTAGATGAATTAAATCTCTCCTCTCATCAAAGGGAGGTTCCCTATAAATATTTATGCGCTGGATATATGTATATAATTAAGCAAAAAATAACACATGGGATGGTATAATAACATCTACCTCTCTTTTTTCAGAGGTAATGTATGAAGAACAAAAGAGGGATATCCTAGTCTTTAGCTAACAACACTCCTCTTCTTTTAGGAATGGTATCAAACAGAGAGCAGAAGATCACCTGAAGTAACAAAGTCCACAAGAACAATTACGCAAGCACAAAGTCTTCCGTAGTCTCCTTCACCAATCTAGAACAAGCGTAATCGTAGAGTGAAATGAAGCACAAAGTCTTCACTTGAAACTATAAAAGATAACTGAATCTCGAAGATAAAATTAGCTCAAAGTCTATCCTCTACCTTTTAGAAGCATTCTCAAATAATATAAACACACCCACTTTGCTTATTAAATCAGATAAACAAGAGATTATCAGGAAAGAGAACATAAGAAACTATTTTCTAGACAACACAGATAACTTCAACACAAAGTCTGAAATAAACCTACTTCTCATTCATTCAAGAAAATTTTATTTACAAGTTTGAGCACAAAGTCTCAAAAATTGCTTCAATTTCAAGTAGAGTGTTTGCTTTCAATTTTTTCAAGATCCTTTTACAAATGAGGTCTCCACTATATATAGGGAGAAAATCCTATCAAACAAGAAAATAATAAAATACAAAAATATATCAGTCAAAGATGACACATCTTTGACTTTGAGATATTTTTTCAAAATATTTACATGTAATTACATTTTACAAAATTGCATGCACTTTTCACAAAACAAAAGTGCATAAGGAAAGGAGAAGAAAGAAGGGGAAAAATCCAATTCTTGCTGCCAGATTTCTTCACATGAGCATCATACATAGTAATGGATGCCTAAATTCCTATGTTGTCTGGCGCAACCATGTTCTTGGAGATGATTTTGGCTCTGATTAATGCATCCTTCAATGCTGTGATGGCCTTAGCATGACCAGTTAACCTGGATTTTAGATTTTTCAAAGTTAACTGAGTGTCTAGAATACTATCCACAGAAGACATTGAGAAGGATTTCTCTTCAAAATCTCTTTAAATCATCTCTTTGAAACTGTGGATCATTTCTCCTACTGAGAGAAATTGATTTTCCTTGGAGGTTAGGTTGCAGGGCATTTCTTCCAGTTTATTGAGTAGACTTGTGTCGCTCTTTTCACAAGCATCTCTGAAAGCTCTGAGATCCTCAATTAAATCTTTGAGTACCTAGATCCTGAAGATTAGTGACTCTTTGATCTCAACATAAGAGTCCTTGCTGGAGATGACACTGATAGATATCAAGGTGCTTTTCTTCAGATCATTCATCTCCTTGCATTTGGCAAGATATTTTTCTGAACTATTAATCTCCTGAGAGATAAGAGAGACAAAGTCATCTAACTCTACCCTTAATTTCTTCATCTTGTTCATCTTTTTTGCAACCTCTGATAGCAAGAAAACTCCCTGAGTATGCATTTTTTCAATGTAGTCCTCCAGGACTTTTCCCTTCAAGTAAGTCTTCTCTGCCTTTTGGATGATAGGGTCGTCTACGAAGAAGGCCTCCAAAATTGCCGCTTCAGGGCGAAGAGTGAACCTTCTTATTACTATCGTTAGCTACTCTGTCTTGGCCTTGTAATAATCTTTCATCTCTTTCTCTCGGTCAAATTTTTGGACCATGATGTCCATAGTAGTCTGAAGGTCACTTTTCGCACCTTCGTGAGTAACTTTGCCAAGTTTAACATAAGAGATGGAATAGCTGCTCATTTCGAAACCCTCAAGGGTTGCGTCTTGTGGAGGCTTGGTAATTTCTAGAAAATTTTGTCCTTTTTTCTCTACTAATTTGGAGAGGATCCCTGGCCTCTTCGGAGCCTTAGCTTTCACCAACACTATTTTGCCAAAGTCAAAGTCATTTGGAGAGATGTCCAACTTCTTTCTTTTAGGGGTGAATGCTGACATCTAGGTGAGAGAGAAGTACCTATCGTGGCAATGGTTCCTTTGGCTGGCATTATCGTGGCAGCTTCTACACTGCTAGTGGTGACAGTGGTCACAGTTAGAGTAACATGTAAAATTGTACCAATGACTGATTCTAGCTCTTGTGCAGAACTTTCCCTTAGATTGAAAGAGGGAGATGACAAAATTGGAATGGACCCAGAGGAGCGAGGAGTACCTGCAGAAGCACCCTGAGGATCGCCAAATATAACCCTGGAAGGAGAGGTGGCTCCAGAAGAGGGAACACTAATATGAGAGAGATGAGAAGGAGAAGCCATAGGAGATTTAGGCAGAGAAGGAGAAACACTCTTAAGCGGTTGTGCTTCTTCTTATGAAGGTAGAGGTGAAGTGCTTGGCTATTTGTCAGCTAGTCATCTGTTTCCATTAGTTGAGCTGCCTGTGTCTGAGGGCTCTGTTCTTTAGTTCCTTTAGCTGTCACTTCAGGCTCTTCAGTAGTCTTTGGTTTCTTAGACACAAAGATGATTCTAGGCTTGTGATGCCTAGAAGGGGAAGGTGCATCACCTTTGTTCTTGGTTCTATTCTCTGCCTTTTTCTTCATCTCTGCTTGGTATTCAGCCTCTGATCTCATGATAAATTCTTTCAGTTTGATTCCTCTGGCTGCTAACCAATCATTGGTGTTAGCCAATATTGGTTCAAATATTTTTCTCAGAGAAGTTAGTTCTTTTTGAGACCACTGAGTTGGAGGAAGAGGAGAGCCAGCAACCTTTTCAGCCAGGTATCTACTATTGACGATGTTCCCATCGTCGACCAGATTGGAGGGAATCTCTGCAAGCCCCAGATATTCAATTTGCTCTAGGGTCAGCCTGCAATAATCCATCTTTTTGATTTCTTTGGTCATCCTCAGGTTGATCTAGATATCTTCAATCATGGGCTCATGGAATTGAGTTTTCTGCCTAATTTTGTCCTTGACTCCCCTATAGTCAAATTTATCTCTTCTCTTGAACTACTTTAGGGTGACCATCTGCATTTCTGTTTCCATGACTTTTGCTTTGGCTACTGTGGCAATGGAATACCTGCCAATTTTGATTGGAAACCTGAAACCTAGTTTCTTCAACTCCATTTGTCTGGTATGCATGACAATCAGTTGTCGACAAAGTTCCATTAGTACCAACTTATCTGAAGGGAACTTGGGGAGCATATAGGGGTAGCCTTAGAAAAAGCCAACTCAAAGATAGCAGAAAGTGGGAAATTGGAGGAACATGCAACCGTAGTCATTGACCACTGTCCAAGCTTCATCAGACACTCTCTTCTGCTCAAGCTGAGGGTCAAAGAGGTATAGAAATACGGCAAAGAAGGCATCATTTATCCTTTTGAAATGATGGGTTGACCCTTGAAGTGTCAACTGGGGGTAATATGAGTATACTGGGGTTGTCTTTCTATCCCCTTCGGTTGTCAAACCCAAAAAAGTTTGCATTGCGGTAGCTATGTACACAAGGTACGAAGTCATATAAAACTTGCAAGAAGTATGTACCTTGGTTAGCTGCTCATGGAGAGCATTGCTTATCTGCTCTCCCCAAAAGATTACCTGCTTGCCTTGGAGGATGATTTTAATGAATGGGTACATCCATTCATGGAATAGTGAGGAAGACGGGAGGCCTTGTACTCTGTTGAGAAGGGTGATCAAGTCACCAACTTCTTTAATGAAGTCACTTCTTGGGAAGTTTCACTTCTATCTAGATAGGTTGGTCCTGGGGGTCTGCAGCCATTTGTAGTTCATCACTTTTTTTGCCCTTTCAGGGTCTTTGTCATATTCCTTCTGGGTGTCTACAAAGTCAATCTTGGTTACTTCAGTGGCTGGAGGGTACATGAAGACTTTGTCGATGAATTTGGGATCCAACCGAATCACCACATTACCACTGGCATCTGAGACTAACCTTGTCTCCTTGTTGTAAAAGTAGGCACATTGAAGGACAAACTCTGTATGATGTGCTGCCTCTAGGAAAGCGGCAACCAAGTGGATGTTACTTTCAACAATCCTATTTATCTCGGTGCTCGAGTTCATCACCTTCATTTGAGTTATAAACTCAGCCATGTCCACGTGTCTAATTTTGGTGTCCCAGATGTCATCGACATTGGAGGAGACTGAAGTGAGTGGGAAGACGCCCTGGTATTTATATTTCATGGTCTTCACTTTTTTTGGAGATGCTTCAGACATGGGAATTGGCTTTAATCAAACAGGTGTTGACAGGCAAGAGTTCTCTAAGAGTACTGCAGTCATGATCATGGAATTAGGGGAGAATGGATGAATTGGGAAAAATGCATTTTAAGTGATTCTGGTTAATGGAGGTCACTTAAAAAGGCCAAGTTGGAAAAAGGTGCGGGAAATGAGGCAGAAAGGGAAAGAAAAGGACAAGACAGAAAATCCTCTGGAGTTGGCAAAATCCAAAGGAGGAATGCATGGGCGGCAAAATTTTATGCCCCTACAAGTTGGAATGAAAGAGTGTAAGGGCGGCAAAATTTGCCGCCCATGCAGGTTTGGCCTACAGAGGCGGCAAAAATTGCTGCCTTTGTAGGTTTGGCCTGCAGAGGCAGCGAAAATCACTGCCTTTATAGGTTTGGAGGGAAAAAGGTAAGGGTGGAAAATTTTTCCACCCCTATAGGTTGCACATGCTTTGGCAGCAAAATTCACCATTGATGCATGTCCAACAAAGGTGTGCGGGCTGCAAAAATCACTGCCCGTGCACGAATGGGTCAGCATGGGCGGCAAAAATCATCGCCCGCAAAGATGGAGGGAGGTCTGAGATGCATGGGTGGAAAAAATTGCTGCCCTTGTGGGCTTTCTAAGGAAAGCCATGGGTAACGGGTAGGCACGGCAAAAATTGATGCCCTAGGGAGTTTAAAGAGGAAAAACGTGAGCAAGGCAGGGGAGAGGAAGAGAAATAGAAATTAAAAAAACACCCAAATGCAACAAAAACAAACAAATAAAGCTAAAAGAGAAAAAAAGCAAAGAAAGGAAGGATAAGAAAAGCAAATGCAAGACCTACCTGGAAAGCCACGTGCACCATAGGGTTAAATTTACCAAATCGCACCTCAAGTTGTCTGCTGGATCGTCCAGACGCAAAGGGTAGGAGGAGAGGAGGAAGTAATGAGAAGAAATGGGGTTCAAATCGGTTTATATGGAGTGAAAAACAACCCCAACAACCTGCTGCACGTGATAATAAATGCCTTGCATGGAAATTGAGGCATGCTTGGGCGGCAAAATTTGCCGCCCTTGCATGTTTTGGTGAGTTTGAACGCAGGGGCGGCAAAATTTGCTGCCCTTGCAAGAAAGATGCATGGGTGGCAAAATTTGCTGCCCTTACATTACAAAGGTCAAAAATGCACTGGCGGCAAAATTTTCCGCCTGTGCACAAAAACGGAAGAAAAGACCAACTCTAAAAGAGGCAGTCTGGTGGAGGGATTTTCTTGGTCGCAACGAGATCGTAACTACTTTCACGTTCCTAGGCCAAGATGAGAACGAATTCAAAACCCGTCTTGAAAACAAACTTAGAGAGACAAAAGACGAAATGAACAAGTTTCGTAGGGGGTTGTTCCCAAAAATGGGCTAAGCTGATTAAGGAAACAACACAATACATTTTATATGCAAATATATCTCATAAAAATGACTCCATCTAGGGTAGTTTTGGATCTTTGGGAGGTGTTTTTTATGTTTTTATACAATATTAGCGTGTTGATAAAATTTATATTTCTATTTTATTTTTCAACTGTGTTGACTTAGTCGATACTATTTTTCATCTAAATTTTTATGAGCTATATCATGGCCAATACGATCATTTTTTATTGAATGATATCAAGCCAGCCGATACAATTGAAATTTTTTGAGGTTTTGTAAATTTTATTAGCCAAGCCAAGGTAGTCATTTTTTTTTAATTTTTTATATATAATTATTGTAAGTAATCATTTTTTAAGTTTGTAAGAAAAAAACAATATTTTTTTAATACCAATATGTAATTTTTCAAGGGCTGATTGATGGGAGTTACACAACCATCTGTATCATGATATTCTTATTCATCGCTTGAGTTAAATCAAGGATCATGCTCAGAGGAAATGTGGACTAAGTTTACATATCGGTTGAAATCATGAATTTTAGTAAGGGTCTTTTGATAATGAAGAACATCAAAATGTCTCACTTGAGCTTCGTTAAAATATGGGATTTCTCATAAGACAATGAAATGGTGCATATATAGTCATGGTTTTGAGGGGTTTCATTGGAATTATCCTTGGTAGATATACCAAAGAATAAAAACTTGAGGAGAGATTAGTGATGGTTCTTGTCAAAGTTTAGCTAGCCCATATTCATTGCATTCATAATAATCTCAATCATAGAAAGTTTAATTAGCATTGCAAGGAGGTAAGTTTTTTGATATCATCTTTAATCAAAGGAAGGAATCTATCTCTTAGTATAAGAGATGGAGGGATTCATTTTGAGATATAGGGTGTAAAATTAGTTGTATTACAATTATTTTAGATTTTTTTGGGTTCATTATCATCATAGTCAACAAGGGTGACTTGCATATCATAATGTATATTGAGGATAGGATATGGTTCAATGTTATAGAATTCGGTAGGTGTTAGACTTTTAGGAGGTTGACTAGATTATTTGGTTTCATTTATAGTGTGTAGTTATTCTATATCTTGAAATTATTGCAAGAGAATTTTTTGATGATAGGGTGATGTTCTCATGAGTTCTAATAGATAAATCTTGCAAGGCATTATGTTAAGTTCTTCCATGAAATTCTAGTGAGTTGATTTTTCGTAAGAACCATAGATATGTTTAGGTGTGTAGCTGGGATTTGCTTTAGGTTCTTTGGTAGTTGAATGAGGTTGATCATTAGATTGAGGACTCATTGGTGGAGTGGATGAATCACTAAATATTGTATCTGTAATTATATTATAGGTTATTGTATCTTTGAGAAGCATGTAATTTTGGCAAGGTTTTATTAGGTTTGGTAATAGGGTCTTTGTGAGCAGGCTTATGTTGATAGTTAACCTTTGTCATGTTAACATATTGATACTACCTTATTGAGAATTGATAATTCTTTTTGCTTTGACTTTATATGCAATTTTACAATATAAACTTGATTTAATAATTTAAACTTGAAACTTGTGAAGAGACCCTGTCTAATTGTTTTGCCTTAAAAAATTTAATTGAATTAGTTATTTAGCCTGCAAATGCAAATTATTGTACATTAATTCAATGAAAAAATCTAATTGTTGTATGTTCATATCGTTTGTGAAATCAAAAGCATTGTTGTTAATAAATATCAAAGACTATGCCTTTTAAACCCCAGAATGTACATCCATAAAATTCCATAGAATTGATACGTAAAGATTATAATATAGTAACTACACAAATCTGTTCATATTATCCACAAGGATAAATATATGAAATGTCAAGTGTATTCATTTTCAAAATTGAACTTCACACAACTATATATATTATGCTAATAATTTATTATTAAATATCTATAAAAGTGTGGAAGCTGCTCAATGATATTAGCTAATTCTAGTTCAAACCTTCTAACTACCTAATAAAATGGTTAATTTAATATTGTACTTAAATCCTTTTATAATCTAATTTCAGGATTGCACTTAAAAGGATAAGTGGTAAACAACAAAAAGCATAAAAAATAGAAATTACAAAATTAACTAAAAACATGAAGAGAAAATGGGAAACTATGGTGGAGAATGAGCTAACAAGTGTACCTGTAATCAAATTATGTTTATTTTAATTTAAAATATTAAAAAAATAACTATATCGACCAACTCAATAAAGCAAAGTAATTGAAACTATATCAAATACTTTGATGCAGTTTTATAATGTATGCATTTTGATATATAGACTGTATAGAATCATATGGGTTATAAAGATCTAGATGCATGTAAAAGCTTGTTATGATTTGTTGTGTGCATGAGTATAACACTATAGATGGTTGTAATATGTTTCTATAGCTAGAGTTTTGTTTATAATTTATTTGTTGGCAGCTAATTTATGCAAGGTTCAAGCTTTTGGTTTTGAACTAGCATAAAAAATCAATAACTTGAAGCAGTTTACAATTTTTTTTTGAAAAATTACTTTCATACTAGCATTTGCTTCTCTAAATTATTTGTTTTAGCAATATGAATAAAAAATGTGAAAATAAATAAATAAATACAGATCACTCTCAAATGAATTTGCAAGTAAAACATCTCTCTCTCTCTCTGATACACACACACACACACACACACACACACACACACACACACACACACACACACACACACACACACACACATCCAGTACTGATCCACTCATTTTTTCTTGTGTAGATCATTCTTAACACAACTTGCAAATTCCTAACAACTTTATGAACTTGTAAAGAATTATGGTAAGATGCACTGCATTATATTTTCAATTCAAGTTTTTTTATTAATAAATTTTAAATAATCTATTTTCCCATTTATAATACTTTTTAATTATCCTAAATGTAATGTCATTCAACAATTTTGGTTCTACAAATTTTTCATTTCGTTTAATTTCTTCATCTTATAGTCTAGTTTAGAAAAGAAAATATATATATTAAATGCTTAGAATCTTGTAATGTTTAGAATGAGGGGATGAATAAACAATCATGTAAATTATATTTTTAGAGTTGACATTAAATCAATTTCTAAAATAATTTCTTGAATTTTGACTCTCAGTAATAAATGCTATGAGTAATAAAAATGTTTCTAAGACTGATTAATTCTTTTTCCTATAAGATTTGATTTATAATAAGACTAAGACAACAAAGACACAATCATATACATTTCTCCCTCTTTAGCTTATTGGAATTGGTTTTGTAGGGATTGTTTGTTGGATACATGCTAGAGAGAAGTAGATGAGTAAACGGAAATATAAATGCTTGGAAGTAGTCCTGAAGCAGGACATTGGATTCCTTGATACGAATGCTACAAAAAGCAATATTTTCTTTAGCATTTCCACAGACACTCTTCTACTTCAAAATACAAATGTTAGTACTTTGATTTTTTAATGTATGTATAAGACTATGTCTATATTTTTATAGCTAGTAATTTTAAAAAAAAATACAATTTAGGTCAGGATTCAAGACCAAATTCTTGAATCAAGACTAAAAAAAATTACCTGAGATTTATATGCTTACACACTTACAACATTAACATTCAAGAGCCATGAAGCTTATGAAAATGCAGCCAACATTGTAGAGCAAGTATCTTATGATAATTTAAAATCATACTAAGAATATGATGCCTCATATGCATTATGTTAATGTCTTAATTTATTTTCCAGTATGCAAAAAAATATTTTTCAGTTCTAATCTAAATTCCTTTAACATGAAACAAGCTACTTCTCAAATAAGAACCATCTACTCTTTTGTAGGAGAAAATAGAACATTGCATTTCTATTCAAGATATTTAATAGATTTAAAGCCTCTCAAATGTTTTGAAGCTTTGTTTTTCATAGTTATCCTAAATCAAATGGATCAGAATACTCTCCAGTAAAACCAACTATGTTGAATTTTTACTTTATAAATGTTGATCATGCATTTGCCTTGGAAAATTCATCACATGAACTTGACAAAAAAATTCAGATTCATTGCTCTCAGAGTGGTAAAAACACATTCTAATTCATTAGTTGATACCTCCTTTTGTGCATTACTAATAGCTTATACTTGGACCAAGATCTAACATAATTATTGTTGGTGAAGCTAATATATTTAGTTAAGACATTGTATAGTTGGTATTGACATCTATACTTATATTTACAGTTCATTGTCAATTTAAAATTATATGAAAATCAACATGTTGTTTAGAAAGAATTACTTGGTAGATTGGACACAACAAAAAAATATTAAAACTTTTGCATCATGCAGAATGTGCTATTGATACCACTCTGATCTAGTGATTAGATTTTATCATCACAATCTCAGGTATATATAAAGCTACAAAAGAAAATAGGAAATAAGGATTGGTCTCTGCTCTGATCACCATTGTAGCTAAACACTTACTATTGTTTGAGGAATGGGCAACAAATAAATTTCTTGAAATATGATAATGATCAAATAACTAGAGATCTATAGGAGACATACTAGACAAATGCAATAGGTAATATATTAGTTTTCTTTGGACAAGTGTCCATAACTCTTAACAAGATTATTCAATGTCATATATGTTGTAAATTCCAACCTATAATTCAAATAACTCTTGGCCTTTTCTTTTGAAACATAGACCCAGATATGTTCAAGGTTATAAATGGGGGGATGACCATCAAGGAATATAGATCAAATTTAAGCATACAAGCTTTAATAAAGCTAACTAACATAAGATGCTTTTGCATGTATAAATTCTTAGGATACCACCCTTGAAACTTCTATTTAGCCTTTTGGTTAAAGATTCATGATTTAAAAATAAAAAAATAAAAAAGGTTATAGTATACCATTTTCATGTTCCACAAACCCATTAAAACTTTGACAAGTTTAGACCAGGCAAGCATATCTAAACATGGCTTCCAAAAAAGTGAAAAATGACTGCGACAGACTAACATAAAAGATAAACACAAAGTATTAGTGATCATTTTGCTAAAAAATCTAGATTGGTCTGACTTAATTTTCCCTATTTAACATATGTGACTTGCTTTTTGCTAATGTTCATGTTTATTGCCACTACGTGACATGTCTATATTGTTCATGCATACAAACATGTCACTGACATAAATTAAAACTATCTGATCTCCTATGTAATATAAACTTACATGCCATATCATCCTCAAAACAAAATGAAAATATTTAGTTCTTAATCTTTACTAAGTATGTCACATTGTTTCTTATTTGCATATGTATATCTCAAGCATTGATTCGGTTATTATTATTATATAGGTTGCATTCACTAAAAAAAAAATTATTACATCCACAATCTTGGATTTAATTCCAAAGGTGAGGAATTTAAATCTTGAATTTTATACCTTGCTTCATTTTGGTTACCCTGCACAAAAAAAAAGGAAAAAACACATGGTATACTATGGGACAAACAAAATTGCAAAGGCAATAAACCATTGTTATTGAATAGTTTGCTTACAAATTCATTTTTGAAACTATTGAGATGAATAATTAAGAGACTATTGCATTTGCTTACCCTCCAACTTGGGATACTTTTAAAACCATTTACCTTTATCTTGGAATTATTGCTAAATATGCTAGCCAATCTCTTAATCTCTCTCTCTCTCTCTCTCTCACACACACACACTCACACACACACACACACACACACACACACACACACACACACACACACACACACACACACACACACACACACAAGTCCTTTTGCAAAGTGAAATAACATGTTTTTTATAGAGTAGATAAAATATTAATATTTCATACCAGCTAATTGGCTAAAAAAATATATGTTAGTGTCTGCTTCACTTGGATTTAGGCTTGGCATTAACCACGAGGTAGACAAAAAACATGTTTATACAAGGTAGGTATGATCTACCATTTAATACTATATTTATTCACATGATGTCGAGTACTTGGTTTGAATATTTCTCATTGAATGCCAAATTACTTCATCAAAAATAAAATAATAGGTTATAAAGATCTAGATGCATGTAAAAGCTTGTTATGATTTGTTGTGTGCATGAGTATAACACTATAGATGGTTGTAATACGTTTCTATATCTGGAGTTTTTTTTATAATTTCTTTTTTTGCAGCTAATTTGTGCAAGCTTCAAGCTTTTGGTTTTGATCTAGCATCGAGAATCAGTAACTTGAAGTAGTTTACATTTTTTTTTTGAAAGATTACTTTCATACTAGCATTTGCTTCTCTAAATTATTTGTCTTAGCAATATGAATTTGAAAATAAATAAATACAGATCACTCTGAAATGAATTTGCAAGTAAAACATATCTCTCTCTCTCTCTCTCTCTCTCTCTCTATATATATATATATATATATATATATATAATATTGATCCACTCATTTTTTCTTGTGTAGATCATTGTTAGCACAACTTGCAAATTCCTGACAACTTTATGAACTTGTAAAGCATTATGGTAAGATGCACTACATTATATTTTCAATTCAAGTTTTTTGATTAAATTTTTTTGAATAATCTATTTTCTCATTACTAAGACTTTTTCTTATCCTAAATGTAATGCCATTCAACAATTTTGGTTCTACAAATTTTTCATTTTGTTTAATTTCTTTATCTTATGGTCTAGTTTAGAAAAAAAGAAAAAAGTATTAAATGCTTAGAATCTTGTAATGTTTAGAATGAGGAGATGAATAGAAAATCATGTAAATTATATTTTTAGAGTTGACATTCAAGCAATTTTTAAAAGAATTTTTTGAATTTTGACTCTCAATAATAAATGCTATGAGCAATACAAATGCTTCTGAGACTAATTATTTTTTTTCCTATAAGATTTGATTTCTAATAAGACTAAGACAAAAAAGACATAATCATATGCATTTTTCCCTCTTTAGCTTATTGGAATTGGTTTTGCAAGGACTTCTTGTTGGATACATGCCAGAGAGAAGTAGATGAGTGAATGGAAAAGGAAATGCTTGGAAGCAATCCTGAAGCAGGACATTGGATTCTTTGATATGAATGCTACATCAAGTGATATTTTCCTTAGCATTTCCACAGACACTCTTCTACTTCAAACTATAGATGTTAGTACTTTGATTTTTTAATGTATGTATAAGAATATGTCTATATTTTTGATAGCTGATAATTTATAAAAAAATACAATTTAGGTCAGGATTCAAGACCAAATTCCTGAATCAAGACTAAAAAATAATTACCCGAGATTTATATGTTTACACACTTACACAATTAACATTCAAGAGCCATGAAGCTTATGAAAATGTATCCAACATTGTAGAGCAGGTATCTTATGATAATTTAAAATCATACTATGAACACAATGTCTCATATGCATTATGTTAATGTCTTGATTTATTTTCTAGTATGCAAAAAAAATAGTTTTCAGTTCTAATCTAAATTCCTTTAACATGAAACAAGCTACTTCTCAAATCAAAACCATCTAATCTTTTGTGGGAGAAAATAAAGAATTGCATTTCTATTCAATATCTTTAATAGAATTGAAGCCTCTCAAATGTTTCAAAGCTTTGCTTTTCATAGTTGTCCTAAATCAAATGGATCAGAATACTCTCCAGTAAACCCAACTATGTTGAATTTTTACTTTATAAATGTTGATCATGCATTTGCCTTGGAACATTCATCACATGAACTTGACAAAAAAATGCAGATTCATTGCTCTCATAGTGGTAAAAACACATTCTAATTCATTAGTTGATGCCTCCTTTTGTGCATTACTAATAGTTTATGCTTGGATCAAGATCTAACATAATTATTTTTGGTGAAGCTAACATATTTATCTAAGACATTGTATAGTTGGTATTGATATCTATACTTATATTTATAGTTCATTGTCAATTTCAAATTATATGAAAGTCAACATGTTGTTTAGAGAGAAGAAGTACTTGGTAGATTGGACTAGGTAATTTGGTTTTCATAGTTTGTGCTGCAAAATGTTTTTGAATTGTGTTAGAATTTATGAGAATTTACATTTGTATCATACCACATTGGTGAAAGTGTACTTATTTACACTTATTACCTAGAAACATAGATGATTTTTTGAATACATGAATACATGATTTTGTAAATAACATCACAACTATTTTCTTTATCTTGTTTATCTTCTATCGTAAACATTGTTTTCTCTTTTAAGCTCAAATAACACCTCTTATTGGTGATTTTACTCTCT
This sequence comes from Torreya grandis, assembly GCA_037957365.1. Classification (NCBI taxonomy): domain Eukaryota; kingdom Viridiplantae; phylum Streptophyta; class Pinopsida; order Cupressales; family Taxaceae; genus Torreya; species Torreya grandis. Next base: position 152,320 of record JARHVA010001195.1, on the reverse strand, counting down.
TATGATATATAGGTTCACGGACCATGGATATACATTGATGCACTTTTTGTTTCCCCTTGTCATGTAACTTAATAAGTGTGCAACAATGTTGATTGTTTATTCTTGATAGTTGGTGACTTTTTGGCATCTAGAGTTATAGTGAAGTGATATGTATACAAAGCAAAAAAGTACAGTTTCAAATGAGCCTTCATTTATTACAAATCATTCAAATAATAAACTTAAATATATTTATAATAAATATTTATTTTCTTCAATTCATTCCAATTATTGTATAGTAACTCAAATAGTGCTTTCCAATAAAAGCACCTTGCATTCTATGCTACATTACAAATAATAGTTCTTACCATTTTTTTGAATAAATTTTTACTACCTTTGCACACATTAAATTTGATTTTATCAATACTGAATTTTGAAACTAATGCTTTTTTTTAAAAAATTGTTGTTGCATGTGTTTATTGTGCAGGATCTAGACATCTTGCAGGTTTCTATTCTATGTAATGTGGACCAACAAAGTGTTTGAAGTCTAAATGGATGCAAAATGATATATAGTACACTGATTCATAGATCACCTTGGTACTAAATTTGTCATTATTTATCATCAACTTTTTGAAAGCATAATTCTAAAACAACACTTAAATGCATGTAGTTTTTAACCAAATGACACAATGTTTATTCAAATGTAAAAAAATTTAGTGAAGGTACTTTATGTTGATATTTTGGCTTGAGTTTTTTGTTTATTAAAAAAATGAGGTTACACCTTGATTATTGTCATGTCCTCTACATTGATAATTTTTCATGGTTGAACAGGTCACAAATTTTCTAATGCATCACCGAGGATGTTGGTGACATGCTTCTTTCATCTATACAAACACTAGCATTGGCTAGACTTAGTGATGCTTTGACCATTTAAACAAGGTACCCCGGTGATTAACTGAATAACATATGGATATGATTAGCAAACTATCTATTCCTAACATAATGAATAATTATGCCCTCTCATTTTCTCCTAGATTTGTTTATAGCATCTGTTTCCACTAATATTAGACGTAGAGCAAAATAAGCCCTTCACATGCTTGAGTTTCTATCATAACTGGTTTATCCTATCTAAGCATTAAATTTTAGCTTCTTGGATTGGTATATATATGACATATTTTTAATTTTATTAATCAGATCCTATAATAGTTGTATAGAGTCATTGTAATAATGTACTATTGAATAGTTTTGGCTAAAACATGACATGTATTTGATATGTCTTGGATACTTTTACTTCAAATGGCTGGATATACATTTTTGGATATGGCATAAAGGTTCATAATAGTTGAATTCCATGTGTTAATCATTCAATTGATGTGCATCTACTTGACTAAGATGACTCTGTATAATATTTTATTTTCATTGTGTTCTTCATACTTTGACTATGGTAGGAATGGATCATTATGCCATAGAAGAGGACTTAGACTTTTGATTCACATATATGTATTAATAATATTATGCCACGTCTTAACTATAGGAGATAATATATTTGTTTAATTTGAACTCTGGGTCATTGGTATCGAATAAGTGTTATCATTATATTATACTTGACTACCTTTATTTTGGGCACTGTATTAACACTATTTATTTTTTTGTTAGTAGATCATGCTTATTTCATAACATAGTTTTTGAAAGGACTATTTGTAATTAAGACAATTATATTTGGTATGAATGCTCCAATTTGAGTTTTTCTTCTCATGACTACTCTATGCTTAGACTTGTTTTCAATGGGTAATTTGAAACAACCTTGTTGTATTTTATTTTTTCCTTTTACATGATCAATATGACCTAAAATTATTCGTTATCTCTTATCTTTACCTTGTTTGTAACCATGATTGGGTTGTTTATATTTACAACACATTTAAAATTTTGACTATGACCATTTTGATTCAATTCACTATAATGCCTTTGTAATATTTCTGGTTAGTTGTACAGTGTAATTTAATAAGTAGGTCTTCCATTGATTTAATCCATGTTAACAATAGTGTTAGGTTGTGGAGCTAAAAGCTTCACTAATGCAAACATGGAGGAGGTTGCTGAGTTACAGAGAAACTGACGTCGATCATCTTCAGTGGTCACAGTAATCGACGTCGGTTATGGGTCGGCTGACATCGGTCAGACAAGCACCAACATCGGTAGCCTGTGTGTGCATGCGTTTGTATGCGTCTCCAGAACTGGTCTTATTTTAGATGGAGTTTTTGTTTGCATGTAAAAAACTAATTTTAGTCTTGGAGATGCGGTTCTAATTATTGTAATTAGAGGTCTAATTATTGTTTATATGGGATCTATTTAAGAGACTCATGGGGCTGTATTGTAATCAAGGACAAGGAAGAGATCCTTCAGATTATAAGATCTAGGTTTGCAGGTGTGCAAAAACAGGTTGATTTGTAGGTGTGCAAGATCAGAGAGATCTACATGGTAAGTAAGATCATTTAATTTTTAGGTTTTTTCAAGTTCAAGGGATATCTACTTGGAGTACTTGTTTGATTGGCAGTATTGTTACTGACTGGTGAAGGTGAACAACAACTTTGTGTTTGAGTTGTTTGTTATGACCATAATTGTGAGAGAGAACTCTTGAAGGAGAATTACTGGGAGCCCTAGAGGTGTGGGAAGTCTCAGAGGTGTGGAAAGAGTGTGGCATCTTCTTTATTATATTTTCTTTCTAGATGAGTTGAATACAAGATTGTATTGTCTCTCAAATTTTGTGTTGTTTCTGATTTCTAGTTACTTGTTACTTCTGGTTAAATTCTGTGTTTAGTTGCTTATACAAGGTAATCAATTGTGCTCCTAAATCCTAACAAAGTGGTATAAGAGCTGTTTGTTGTTCTAGATTCCTAACAAAGTGGTATCAGAGCTAGGGTTGCAGGTTCACAGAGCCTAGTTCAGAGCAGGTTTGTGTTTGATTACAGGTCACTCTCAGGGATTTTTGATTGAGTGGGAGTATAGCAATGGCAGAAGAAAGTAAGCTAAGAATGGAGAAGTTTAACAGCAAGAATTATCAATTATGAAGGATGCAGATAGAAGATTATATGTATCAAAAAGATCTGTACTTACCGTTGGGTGGGGTTGCAAGCAAGCCCACAAATATGAAAGATGAAGAATGGAAGGTTCTTGATTGGAAGGCTCTGGGATCTATAAGGTTGAGCCTAGCATCGTTTGTGATTTCCAACTTATCATAGGCTAAGACAATGGTAGAGTTAATGGGATCTTTGGCAAATTTATATGAAAAACTCTTAGTTTCGAATAAGGTATTTCTTATGAAGCAATTATTTAATTTGCAAATGTTGGAAGGTGGATCTATACACAGTCATCTTAGTGATTTCCATGGTTTGGTAAACCAGTTGGTTTCAGTCAATATTGTTTTTGATGATGAAATTAAGGATCTTTTAATCTTATGCTCATTACCTAAAAGTTGGAATAGTTTGGTAATGGCAGTTAGCAATACTGCGTCTACTTCAAATATTTTGAAAGTTGATGATGTTGTTAGTGTAATCTTGAATGAATAAATTCACAAGAAAAACATAGGTGAATCATCAAGGAATGTTTTAAGTGTTGAAAGTAGGGGAAGGCAAAGAGAGAAGATCGAGCAAGGGAAATCAAGGTCAAAGATAGGCAGGAGATCTAGATCCAGGTATGGCAGAATAATCTGTTGGAAATGTGGAAAGCAAGGGCATGTAAAGAAAGATTGTTGGTTGGTTGAAGATCAACATGAAGGAAATGAAGAAGCAGATGTTTTATATATTGTTGCACATGATGCTCTTATATGTTCCTTGGATAAAGTGGAATCTTGGGTGTTAGATTTTGGTGCCTCTTTCCATGTGACCCCAAATAGAGCATCTTTTCATGAATATGTCCAGGGAGACTTTGGAGAGATTTATTTAGGGGATGGTAAGCCTTGTCAAATGGTTGGCAAAGGGAAAGTACAGCTGAAATTGCAGATGGGCAACACATGGGTGTTGAAGGAGGTCATGCATGTCCCAGTCCTGAAGCGTAACTTGATTTCTGTTGGAAAGTTGGGTGATGAGGGATGCACAGTAACTCTCACAGTGGATTATTGGAAAGTTTTCAAGGGTGCACTTGTTTTAGCAAGAGGTAAGAAAGTAGGTACTCTTTATCTATCTACTTGTATTATTGATTCTCCTTCTGGTTTATCTACTTCAGTTTTAGATTCAAAGATGTGGCTTCGTAGGCTTGGTCACATGAATAAGAACGGGATGCATGTTCTTGAGTCAAAAGGTAAGAGTTTAGATCTGGAGAGCATAGATCAAGATTTATGTAAGCAACAGAAGAAAGTGAGGTTTCTTGAAACACATGCTATAAGAAAGGATTGGGTCTATTGCATAAAGAGGAAATCTGATGTTTTTGACAAGAATAGAAAAGCCTTGATTTTCTAGGAGAAGATGACCGACAGAGATCAGTCACAGGGGCTAAAATTTTTTGAGTAGGGTAGTTTGGATAGGGTTTTGATCCAAGGTGAGCTCGCAGGTAAAAAGTCATCACTCACAAGAAAACACAATTACTGACGTCGAATAGGCAGGTACCGACGTCGATCATGTACATATCAGAGTCAATGGTGTCGGGAAGGTGGCGACCGATGTCGCTCAGGGAATCGACGTTAGTGACCAGGTGGACACCGACATCGTTCAGGAAATCGATGTCGATGATCAAGTGGGATTGACATCGGTCAGGTGCAAACCAGGGTCGACCAAAAAATGGATTTTGGGCAGACAGCAAGCTGTCAAGGGGTCTTGAACGCCCATGAGGAGGATTGAAAGTGTAAGTAAGCCTCAAATTCATTATTCCCCTTCTTTAGACTACTTGTTGCTCACTGATGGTCAAGAACCAGGAAGTTTTAAAGAAGCAGAGCAGGTAGAATCTAGGAAATAGTGGGAGCATAACATGAATGAGGAATTGGATTCTTTGGATGAGAACCAAATGGGAGATTTGGTAGAGTTTCCAGCCGAGAAGAAAGCACTGAAAGATGAACGGATTCTCAAGTTAAAGAAGAGAGAGAATGGACACGTGAGATGGAAGGCCAGGGTATATGGTCTTGAGCAGGTTGCAGAACAATGGTGTTGTAACCATTGTGTTTTCTTTACCAGGTTGGATAATATTAGCTACATTATCCTATTACTGTATGTGGTGTGTATGCTTGTTTCAGGGTCACACATGCAGGGAGCTGTTGAACTAAAGGTAAAGTTAGTTCAAAGGTGTGTCATGAAGAATCTGGGAGCAGCAAGATTCTTTGGCATGAGTATTCCTAGAGACAGGGAAGATCATAGGTTGATGTTGTCTCAAGATGATTGTGTGAATAAGGTAGTGGCGAGGTTCATTATGCAGGATGCAGAATCGATTAGCACACCTATGGATGGACAGTTTACAGAACAGTGTCGCAATTCACATGATGAGGTTAAGTACATGTGTACTAGACTTGATGTTGCCCAAGGAGTGGGTGTTGTCAGCGAGTTTGTGGCCAATTTGGGAAAGAAGCACTGGAAAGTAGTTCAGTGGATTTTTAGGTATCTGAGAGGGACCAACAGCAAGTTAACATGCTATGCAGGGTCAAGCACTTCGGATATGGCAGGGGACTTGAATGACAGGTGTAGCCCCATAGGATGTGTGGTGGTTGGTCTTCAAGATTGATCTTGAAGAGGGATACAAGCCAAGAAAAAAATTAGATGATGTACAGGTATAGGTATAGGTGCAACTGTTTATTTCCAAGTGGGAGATTGTTAGGTTGTAGAGCTAAAAGCTTCATTGATGCAAACATGGAGGAGGTTGCTGAGTTACAGATAAACTGACATCGATAGCACAACCAACGTCAGTCACCTTCAGTGGTCACAGTAACCGACGTCGGTTATGGGTTGGCCGACATCGGTCAGACAAGCACCAACGTCGACAGCCTGTGTGTGCATGCGTCTCTAAAACTGGTCTTATTTTAGATGGAGTGTTTGTTTGCATGTAAAAGACTAATTTTAGTCTTGGAGCTACGGTTCTAATTATTGTAATTAGAGGTCTAATTATTGTTTGTATGGGATCTATTTAAGAGACCCATGGGGCTGTATTGTAATCAAGGACAAGGAAGAGATCCTTCCGATTGTAAGATCTAGGTTTGCAGGTGTGCAAAACTAGGTTGATCTATAGGTGTGCAAGATCAGGAAGATCTACATGGTAAGTAAGATCATTTGATTTGTAGGTTGTTACAAGTTCAAGGGAGATCTACTTGGAGTACTTTGAGTACTTGTTTGACTGGCAGTATTGTTACTGACTGGTGGAGGTGAACAACAACTCTGTGTTTGAGTTTTTTGTTGTGACCGTAATTGAGAGAGAGAACTCTTGAAAGAGAATTACTGGGAGCCCTAGAGGTGTGGGAAGCCTAAGAGGTGTGGGAAGAGTGTGGCATCTTCTTTATTATATTTTCTTTTTGGATGAGTTGAATACAAGATTGTATTGTCTCTCAAATTCTGTGTTGTTTCTAATTTCTAGTTACTTGTTACTTCTGGTTAAATTCCGTGTTTAGTTGCTTATACAAGGTAATCAATTGTGCTCCTAAATCCTGACAAAGTGGTATCAGAGGTGTTTGTTGTTCTAGATTCCTGACAAATAGTATAGTTGATTTAAACTTAATTCTTCAATCTACTTAAGATAAAAGTTTAGTTGCTTCTTATTTGTAGCCAAGTTCACTTATTCTATACTTTGGCTTATAAATTTGAACTATGCTTACAATATTGGAGACTTTGATATTTTTATTTAGTATTCGATAAAAAATGGTTGTTTAGCTTAAAAATGAACTTTAATAAGTGATTATGTCCATTAACTGAAAAAAAAAAAGAAATTACAAGATTTTTATTGCTTGCAAGTTGTATAAAAGTTGAGATTCATGATTAAAAAAATAATTTTGTAGTCATATATATTGCATTTAACTCTGAAATATAAATAACTATAAACTTTTCATTGAAAAATATTAAAGTGGAAATACCGATATAACTCACTTATGACTGAGTCAAATTTCTTAGCGTCTACTTTGTCTTATAAGGCATAACTTGTCTTATATGCCAGTCTACATTCACATATCCCTTATTTTTATCTTTGAACATGATGACCGAGAAAAAGATAAGCAAGTTATATATTGGGAAGGTACCTTTGACTTGCATAAGCATCCTACTAAAGTTCTAATAAAGTCTATGGAAACATGATCGAATCTCAAACTTTAGTCACTTTTAAAGCCACATTTTACAATTGATACCATCCACCAACTTCAACTCAAAGCGTTTTCTCCCTCCTCACATAGGGACTTGGCACTAGTGCCCTTGTTGTAACCATCGATGTGTATTATTATATATTTATTAATAATAATGATACAAATGTGTTCCAATAATAAATTAAATGTGATCCAAATAATGCATCTATGTTAATACACAACATTTAATCATAAGAATACAATTAGGCTTAATAATAATGTAAAACAATAAAGTAATTAATTAACTATTTTAAAAATAGAGAAATGGATAAACACGCAAGGTTTACACTTCTCTAATTATATCTTTAGATCAGGTTATGTACTCATCATGATTTGACTTTGGAGAATAGTGCACTCCAACAACACAAAGATAAGCAAAAAAAAACTTACAACGAACGAAGAATGATGTAAACATTGTCAAGTTTTAATCCTGACATTGTTCAAACCATTATAATTTGTTTCTGGTAAAAGTCAGACAAATCAAATATGTTTTGACAATTATGTTCGTGTGATCTGATACTCCAAAAATCTCGCTCATATTTTTAGCTTTTACATTCAAATCTGCATAATTTAGATATATTTTAAACAACATAATATTTATAAATATATATTTATTAAATTCGTAAATCCAAAATAACATAAAACAATACTATACTCTTAAGACAATGATATTGTTGATCTTGAGCTTAACTAATACTCACAAACTGATAAGATCCACATTCTCTATGAATCATAAAATTCATATAAAAAATATTAATTATTAAAAAATTTAAGATTAATTGCCATATTACAATTTACAAATTTGTAAATATTAATTAACCTTACCCATTGAGATCCAAGTAACCTTTCATCAACCCCACCACAATTCCACTCTTGCAATATGTCTGTCCGTATTTGGCTAGGAAGATGAATACACGCATCTCCCATCCTGAATGGGTGGGTGGCCTCTGTGTCGCAAAAAACCATATGATCAGATATCTTACCGAACTCTGGACAACAAAATAAATCACAACAATTAATAGCTTGTGAAATCGACGACCAAAACAAAACATAATTTTCAATAGCACGATAAAAATCTTAGAATGTGTGGGTTGCAAGCAATCTTCAATTTTCTATAATGGAATCTTTGCGTCAGGTTAAAATCGATTCTCAGTAAACGGGAAGAAAGAGACGAACATTGAAATGACAATGAATCTAGAGAGATCCAGACATGGCATGTAAATCGGTCAAGGAATGAACAGCCTAGAAATGTGGTATACAGTCTTCCCCGCTTGCTCTTGATGTGCAACCTGGACCCATGTTGAATGGACTTTTTAAGCTTGCATATGTAAGAAGAGTAAGTTTATCCGCCACTCATAAATTCTTTGATTTTATTTGCAAATTAATCATAATTTTTTTAATATGTAATATTTTTTGGTATGAGTTTTATGATTCGGGGAAAGTGTGATTCCCATAAAATTTGTGAGTGTTAATTAAGTGTAAATAGTCAATATTAAAAAAAAAGAATAAATGACAAATATCAAACCTCAATATAAAAGGTAAAAAATGAATTCTTCATTAAGAAAATGTGTACAACATAAAAACTAGATTTGAAAATAATTATGGGAACCATGTTTTCATGTTGAATGGATTTTTTATGCTTTAATATGTAAGAATGGGTGGCAAATATCAAACCCCATAGACCATAAAATTTATTAGAAAAAAAAATCTTCATTGAGAAGACGTGTTGAATAAAAACATAGATTTGAAAATAATTATCAATTACAAGTGGAAGCTTGGCCAATCATGTATATGAGGAATTGTGTAAAGGTTATTGAGAAAATGTGTAAAAACATAGATTTGAAAATAATTATGGGTTACAAGTATAAGTGAAAGATTGGGAATTGTGTATACAAGGGATTGTGTGAAGGTCATTATTAATGGTGAGAAGGTCAACGGGGATTGTGTGAAGGTCATTGTTAATGGTGTGCAGGTCAAGGGGGATTGTGTGAAGATCATTGTTAATGGTGTGAAGGTCAAGGACAACAATTAGTCACATCTCTAAGTGGTACGACATGTGCCAAAACAAGATCTTTACAAGAAGGTATAGGACTAGAGACTAAATTTGATAATTGATAGTCTTTATTGTGTGATTTTATTAACAAGCTCAAAGTTACATAGATATTGACATCTTTGCCCATGTTTTGGATTACATATAGTTGATTACAACTTATAAGTAGGTGTATACCTAAATATGAGCATTCCTTCGGTTAAGCAACCACGACTATAGGGCATCCAATCCATCAAACTCACGAAGGGAACAATCTTGGTCCTATCCGTTTGAATCTCTGTGACAGATATCTAGACGGATTTGTACTCTGAGAGATGATATAATAAATTATCATCCTCACCAATTGAACTACAACCCTTTTAATATTATGTAATATGTTAATTATTATTACCCTTTCAATATTTTATACGCTAACATGTCTCAAAATTGAAGAATAAGGCAAAAAAATTATATATATAAAATAATTCTTGCTAGACCTAAAATTTCACCGTTCATTCAATATAATTTAAAAAATAATGAGTGTAGCGAAAAAGTGTAAATACAATCATTCAACAATCAAATTTAGCCCCCATAAATATCTATTAAATTATATTTGAAAACTAAATCAAAACAACCTCTTTAGAATAGGGTGCTGACATTAAAAGATTAAATTTGATAGTCATCATTGATTGTCATGTAATTTTTTTTGTGATAACCATCCCTTCAACATTACCCTTTAAAAATTAAGATATTTTTTACATTTTAAAAAATAATTAAAAAACTAAATGTATTTTTTACTATGAAATAAATAGATATATCTATAATCTTTCCAAAAAAAAAAATGAAAGCTTACCAAAATTTTCCCCTCAAATCTTATGCTATCTTTCAATTGGTATTTTATGATTAAAAAGCTGAAAATGTTCATATGGTCATCGAATTTAACCTTTATAAGAATCCACCAAATGCAAGTAGTGTGTAGGTCCATATATTTGGGTCCCTATATTTTTAGAGGAAATGTTAAAATAGATAGTTATAAAAATAAGGAGTACGAAGTGCCACATCCCTTTAAGGTAATAGTTTTAAGCATATTGCTTTGAGTTTATAAGGTCTGTACAATGTTAAAAAATCATTTCTTAAAAGAATATTTTCTTTATCCTTATATTTGAATTGAAAAAAAATACTATCCATCTGGACTGCACTTCTAAGGAAGTGCATGGTCCCTCAAAAACTATATTTTTAACCAAAAATGTCTCACTGCCTAGTATAAGCAAAGTTGCAGATGATTCTTTACAAGTTGCACCCCATATTTGTGAAAATGCTTGAAAAACATTATAAATTAATATGAGGAAAAAAAGTCATGTCTTTTGCAGGTACAAAATTATTAAGGCCAACCCTTGTTGGGTAGCTCTGAGGCTGAGAATAAACCCTACTCAAAAATCACTTATAACTTCAACATGTGCCTTATAGGTCTCCGCTAAAGCTAAAATGTATATGATGAGTGATTATTGCAAATGCCTCCAAATCTGATTTATGAAACAGTATAAAATGCAATACAAATCAACAATATATAACCTTCAAGCTCGATGTCTAGATGACACCCAACCGCTGCATGCTTCACCACATTTCAATGACACAAACCTCGTACAATATGATATGACAAATCTCAAACATGTGGATGATAATGAGACTTAATTTTGCTTGCTTATCAGCCAAGTAACCTTGCTTTATTTCCTATTTTATCAAACCATATTCTAGTCATCAGGAAATCAATCTCAATATACAAAAAAATAATTTTAGTTACTTAGTTTTGAACTTATATCAACTACGGGATTAAAAGAAAACATGGATGCATAGAAAAACAATATTTATATTTAGGATATTAAGGATACGACTTTTAGCCTACGTTAATGTATGTAATGTCTCCAACTACAAAGGTATTGGTTTTCCCTCTTAATCACATAGATTCATCTACTTTGAGGTGGCCTTGCTTATCAAAAGATTCATTGAAAATAGATTTCCGAAACCAAGATGAATAAACACACCTTCCAACACACACAAAATGATAATTTGCATAGAAATTCAACCCAATTTGTGTGGTATAGGTGGTGGTTGACTTCGAGAGGCTTTACAAATCAATGCATTCATTCAGTTGGTCCACCTCCAATGATCAGAATCATACTAGCATTGTTAATATTCTTATACTTTGAAGCCATCAAAGAAAGTAGTGGCTTATATCAGTTTCGATCTCCATTTCATACAATGCCATCAATCAGATAGAAAATTCAATAAAAGAGAGATTCCTGTAAACACATGAGGATGGCCAAGCCAAAAAAACCACATGGGGGGGGGGGGGGAGGGGTGGTGGTTTGTGAAGGGCAACAAGTGCATGGGGGAAGCATAATTTAATCTAAAAGTTAACATGGGTTTGCATAATTTCAGCCAAAATTTGACATAGGTTTGCGATGCACCTTTATTCATAACATCATTAGCATTAATTTTAAATTTGGTGAACTAATTGCCACCAATTTTTGGGCAATGGGCATATTTTAAAGATGGCATGGGTTTGGTAAACTAACTGCTACCAGTTTTTGGGCGATGGGTATATTCAAATATAGGCCATAACTATTATTGGGTATTAACAAATAGTAATATGTATTATGCATCTAAAAATGGAAATTTAATATTTGTGTTCTACTTTTAGGTGATTTTCAAATTAAGCTTAAAATTAATGTCATATTTGCATTCCAAGAAATATTAACTTAAACATATTCAAAGAAGTTAAAAAGGAGCAATTTTTAAGCAAGCATAAACATATGTTCAATAAATGAGGGTAAGAAAATACATATTACCTTTTTAGTCACGTAAGCCTTATCAGGGTCATTTAAGATAGGTGACAGAGGTGCCATCATAGTCTAGGAACACTAATACTTGTTTCCATTTTGATGCATTAATCATCTGATATCAATCTAGTGAATGCAGGATGTAAGGAGCACTTAGGAAATATTCTCAATCTATAGCACTGGATTGTTCCTTGGGCTGTAGTCTTTTTTCTATTGACATTAAAGTTTGAAAATAGACATAATGAACAACATTTACAACATGCTTAAGAGTATGATCCCTTGTAGCGATTGAATCCCTTTGCATGGACATGGATAAACTTCAAGTAAATCAGAAGCCTCTGTAGAAATGGGATCAATTCCTTTTGATGGAATTATTAATCTTTCATCAATCAATTCCAAATGAAATGATAAACTAATGCATTTTAATGGACTTTATAGCAAGAAAAGTAGCAGGTGAGCATCTCTTAAAATATTTGATGCCATCAAAATGATTTTGACTAGACCCTAATCACTGAAGAAGTGCCAAATTAAGAGAAAATCACCAGGGTCTACCTAATCCAAGAATAAATTTTGACATCCACTATCTACCCATCCAATAGCTAACCGAGTCTAGATTTCAAATCTGAATGAAACACAAATTAATAATAATTATTGATATAAATTATGCATAAGAACTTTTAAGTCTCTATCATACACATTCACATTGAAGGCTTATATCGTTACAAATCTTGGGCTTGAAAATGATAAAGAGATTTAAGGCCTATGTACTGAATGGCTATTATTATAATATGCAATAAGATATAAGCATGAAGTCATCAAACAAATTTTGGAGATAGGCTTTGGGGTTCTTAAAGATAAATATCTCATGGGGTACTTATTTGATTACTACATGTGACTTACAGTGAATGAGAAATATTCTATAAGGAATGTATCTACAAAAGAAGTTAGAAAATAAGTTGATATCACATGTACAAAGTTGATTTCTAATTTTTAAAGATAATGGCCACTCCATTTTTATAGTTGAGTCTCTTTGTTTCTAATGCTTAGAACATATAAACTGTAAAAGCTAAGGAAGAAAAAATATCGTGAAAAAGAAAGTACTGCCTTACTTTATAAATTAAGAAAGAGGACTTGAATATTATTTCCAATCTTAATACAATTTAAATGAATCAAAATAATGTGTCCTCCTTGGTTGAACCATCTATACAATATGGGTACATATAGCATACATTTAAAAATCAGGTTTTTAGACCGGATGAGCCTAAACCAAAGGAGAGAGCAACAATATCAAAATCCAAGAAACACACATTTGCTTTAACAACTCTCAACGCTAACTAACCTATCAATTTTACCATTCAAATGGATATATAAATAGGAGAATGATATGTACTCTGAATCCTGATACATTGATAGAGATCACACCTCCAAAAGTTGGCTGATTTGATGTGCAATTTCCTTTCTTTGCCTTTCATGTTGGGGTAATATGTACTTATTTTTAAATTTGAAGTGGATTTGGTAATTAAGTATGATTTTTTTCAAATAAAAAAAAAGACCATCTAGAAATCACACCTTGTACTGTCACCAAGATCAAATCCTTGTTTTCCACTGCTTGCCACTTCCTGCTTTTTATTCCCTGCAAGTAAAGACACAGCTAGATTTTTAAGATAAAAAATCAAAGGATAGAAAAAAACCTAATTGAATTAAATAAATTCACTCTCTATTTTTCCTTATGTTATCTAGTTGATTGTTTGTTGACATTTTACATATGTTTAGCAGAAGTCTATTCAGATTTTAGTCTTCCCTTTGTAGGGGTTTCTTTCACTTGATGGTTGTTGACTGTTGCAGTTGGTGTTTTTCTGAGCTCTTGTATTTTTTCTATTTTATTTTCAAAAAATATGCCCCTAATTATGTCCTAGTGCCAGTTCATAGTTCCGATAAAAAATGATTACCCTCAATAAAAAAAGTCTAATATTAATTAAATTGTACTAGTGCATGAATGGGATCTTCCTATTTTGACATATTAAATCTAAGTCCTTCAATAGAAACCTCTTATGCAAGCTAACTATTGTAACTATTTAAGATTTCCAACACAAGAGATCATGTAACTAGCCACTAAAGAAAAGAACCTAGAGACCAAGATGCATAGATATTCCTAGACTTGTATCTTAGAAAAGAATACAATCTTCAAATTGACTTTAATGTGCCCAAAAAGAAGGTTGAAAAATAGGCTACACAAAAATACATATGATAATAAGTTGATTACTCCAATTGTAATTTTTTTATAAAGGGAGATATTACAATGACAAATAGGTTTAAGAATTTCATCATAAGAGAGGGTAAAATATGGATGAGAAACATTTAGACAAGTTGTAATAATTTTTACACATGATAATATAACTAACTCTAAACATCAAAACACCACTCTCGACTATTACCTCATCTTTCTAAGAAAACACCTAAGATTGGGAGTGGGAGAAAAAAATAGGTGATAGTATAGGAGGATGGGCACTTTTAAGGAGGGTCTAATTGTATTCCAAAAGGTGTTACCATGTAACTCACAAAATGAAATCCAATAGGTGTAAATAAGTATGATATAGCCAGAAGGCATAATAAAGGTAGTAATAAGAGATATAAGCCCAGACGCATGAAATAATGTAGTAATAAAAGAGACCAAAAGTAAAGAAGAAGATAATAATGCAACACAAAAGCCAAAAGGTGTCAAATAAGAGTAAATAAAAGAGTTATGAGGCATAATAAATTGTAATAAGAAACCCAAAGGAAAAATATAAGAGTGAAAGGAAACTAGAAGGTGAAAATAGGTAGTAATAAGATGTAAAATCCAAGAGGTGCAATAAGAAGTAGGGAGAACAAAGGTACATATATTAAGGTAAGTAAAGATAAGAGATAAGTTAAGAAGAACCAGGATATGAAGTCATAGAGGATGGGTCTTACCATACAACTCAAAAACTAAAAATCCAAGAGGTGTAAGAGTAATGTCACATAGATATGAAGATAAAGAAGTGACCAGATGTGAAAATAAAGGGTGTAAGATATGGACAACAGATTCTAGAGGTGATTTTGAAGTAGATGATAAGAAACCTAGAGTTGTAGATAAAATAACTTAAGATAACACAAGAAAATTAGAGAAGATTTACAAATAATGTTACCATAAAATATAGACTACCTATATCCAAGAAATATGTATAATAAGTGAGGACTATGAAGAATATTCATCAAGCATAATACTTTGTTATCTCCTTGAAATTTCTTTAAATTGGATTTATTTGTGACTCTGTGATGTTGAGAAAAGACATGCATTGTAAGATGCCCTCATGTTTGAGGAAGAATGAGGTTGGGCATTGTAAGATGCCCTATAGTGTGAAGTGAGAAAAGGATGGGTATCATAATATGCCACAACATGTGAGTTATGGTGAGGTAATGGACCATGGTATGCAATATCAACCTTAAGATCAACTATGTTATTACCTTTAATGTCATTTTATTAACAAGGGTTCCTATAAAACCCATCAGAACATGCTAATAGGGGATAGTTGTGCAAAATGTAATGCATAAATGAAAAAAAGGAACTCAAAAAGAAACTTTACAATAATCTAAGCATGACATAGAACATAAATTATCATGATTCATAGATATAATCAACTCAAAATAGTAAGTGTTTTCATAACAAAAAATTTACAATAACTCAAAACATATCGACACAAAGAACATAAGGAAATATAAAGGAAAACCATTTATGAATCTCTGTATTGATCTCAATATTTTAGAACCCTTTTTCAATACAAATGAGTGGTATTTATTGGGCTTTCAAAATAATTTGTCACTTCATATTCCAACATTTTGCTACAACTTAGAAGAATACTCTTTACATTTTGAAGACTTTTGATATACATGAGAGTCACATACATAAAAAAGGAAAATACCACATACAAAATGGTGTGAAATGCACACTTGTCATACAAATAAAACTAAAATTTTTTAGCCCTGTTCTACTACAACACTTTCTCAGACTTAAACCAGTGTCTCGTCTTGACACAAAGTCATAAGAAGTGTGCCTAATATTAGATCTAGTGGAGTTGCTTGATGAAAATGATCAGATTGAAAACATTATTCAAAGTTATTGTTCAAGGTGATGTTTACTTATTTTCACATCTTACACACTACTCAAAACCCCTTTTGGGTTTTCAAATAAGTATCATACCAATATACCACCCTTACGGGTTTTTGATAGACTGGCATAACCAAGTGACTACCCTTTGTGGCTTTTCAACCAACGTGGCCCTACTTTTAATGTTTCAATACTTTATACTAAAAAACTCTTAAATTTTTCAAAACTTAAGTGTGTGAAGTACCTACAAAGAAGATGGTGACATCGACTACTCTAAAAGAAATGGATGAGGTTAAAAATATGATTATGATTGAGTTGTTATTGAGTTAGTCATGGTTGTATAATTTGGTGATGGCAGCAGTTTATATGGTTAGATTTATGGATATTTAGTTGTGGCCATATTTTTCTATTTGAACTCCTAATAAATTTGATATGGATAAATGAATTATAGTTCCTAAATAATGTCTATGATAGAGCTATCCAGATGGGACAAGTTCTTTTTGAAGACTGTTCAATCATTAATAGTTTCTCACACCATATTGATCCTACTGTGCAACATAAGTTGACATTCAATCAAACTTTGAAGGTCCTCAATTTTAGTGATTGTAAGTAGAGTCCTAATGTTTGATACTTTATGTTTAATTTACTATGCTAGATCCCCCAATTTGTCTACATGCCTTTGTTTATAAATATTAGAAAATGTGTTTCAAAAAAATTTATTATGCCACATTTTCATCATTTGCTGACATTATATATTGATTCAAGTGACTGCTTAAGTACACCATCTAGTGCATTAGAAGTAACAAATTAATCTTTCATTATAGCTTTGGTCTTGTCAGCGTTGGAAAATTATGTTTTGGCCTCAGTCCATGTGTTATTTAGATGCTTCTTCTAGTCGAGCATGTCATGGGTTATGTTATGATATTGATGCATATCTGTATCCAAAAAAAAATCCTATTCTTCTAACAAATCAAAAATCACCTCTATCTCTAAATTAATGTTTTGACCATGAGAATGAAGCTATTGTAGCTTTTGTGTAGCAAACTAGTCTTTTATTAGCTCCAATAAGAGAGCTAAAAATTATTTATCTTTATTGGCCACCCAAGACTTGAGTGACTAATGTAAGGAAAGTATTACCAATGATTTAATGCATTTTGATGAGCTAGAGGTGTATGTTTATGTTTTACTCCCTTAGTTGTGATACCTCTTGCTCTAAGGCTGAAGCATTCTGAGTGATAAATTATTGAAAGGTAGTTAGCCCTTTAATTTTCTTTGATAGAGGAAGCAAATAAACATTGAGAGATGCTTCCTGCACTATTTTATCCAAATCCAAACTTGAATTAGTAGCTATTATAGGTGCCTTCTTGATTTATGCCATTGGTAGATAAAAAGTTATTCGATGAGTGGAGGTTGAAAGTACATCCCAAAACCATTGGTTGGGGATTTTTTGCTTTTTTTGAGATGCCTCCTCTTACACATCCCCGTGGGTAGAACCTAAGCCTTTTGATGTAGAAGGTGGTTGTTAATATTTAGGTATTGCACCCTTCATTGAGGATTATATTTCTTGATTTGGTAAGAATTATTATGTTGTGCTGCACTCTAATTTTGCCTTAGATTTGGTGTCAACCTCTACTTTAGATTTATCATCTAACTTCGCTTTGAATTTGCAAATTTGTCTCTGCTTTATCTTTGGCATCTGAATGTGCCTTATACTTATCCTCTTTCTCCTAGGCCTGCTTCTTTACTTGATCTTCTTGTTTGTACATGGCTTATTTTGATTTATCCTCTTCTACCTTATATGTTTTCTTAACCTCAACCTTCTTATTCTATGATGTTTTCACCTCTTAAAATGTCCATTTCGATTCATTCTTTGCAACTTATTATTTTTCCTATTTATTCCTTTATTTCACCTATTGTGTTGTTTGTTGCATTTTTGCTCAACCTCTATTTCTTTGTTCTTATTCATAGTAACTTGTTCATTTTTTTCTAATGTACTTATGATTCCTCTGCCTTTTTCTTGTTCTCATCATATTTATGCTTCCTTTGCTTCTCATCTTCAATGAATTTATGTTTCATATCCTCCTTTGTCTTCCTCCTCTCTACTTTGTGAGCCTTCTTCATAGCTGCCTTATGCACCTTTCTTCTTCTAATTTTTATTTGAAGGTTTTCTCTTGATCTATGATGTCTTCCTGTTTGTCCTACTACTTGATTTAAACTTGATCTTGAGCTATGATGTTTTCTTGTTATTACAAATGGGAGTATGAATGAGATGAACCCAACACCATGTGCTTGTTGAGTGAAGACTTTCATCTAAGAGATGGCACTAGTGCCTTATTCAACGTCTTGAATGCCAAAGTTGTCTCTTGGTGTTATGATACTAGAACTTGAACTTGATGTGGTTCATCCTCCTCAATCATTAAAGGATTGGCAAAGGAAACCATACACTCTTTGATTTTAGGTGATAATATCGACACAGTATGGGTCCTCTTCTTGCGTACTAAAGTTAGTTGTGAGCTCTTTAGATATGATGAGGTTATTTATACTCCTAAATATCATGTGATTAGATCTAATTGAAAGAGTTCAACTTATCAACATTTACACTTTATCTCCTACCCAACAACATATACTATTATTGATGGAGGAGTTGTGTTGATGTCAACTCATAAGTTATGTCATACATTTTTTTACACTTGGAAAGAGTGTATTGCCTTCTAAAAGAAAAATTAGCTTTCATCCTCCTAATTATAAGCTTCTTTGCCTATGTATGTGAGCATACACTGTAAGACTTCTTCTTCCTTTACACCTAGCTCCACAATATCACATTCTTCTATGATTTTTAGGACATGGATATGATTTAGACATGATTTGGTGTTTTATGTCCTATTATTTAATAGAGGTGGTGAGACTTTGTTCAATAGTATCTTCCTTTTTCCTAAAATAGTATATAATGGAGTTGCTTCTATTTGAGGTGATGCCTATGTCCCTAATTATTATTGTATTGATGGTTGTTGAGGCAATGGCTATTTTTCCCCTAGAGGCATAGATCATAATGGTAGTTGTCATTAAATTGTGCACCCTTGGACATTCTATTCAAGCTCCTATAATTTGATGTAACATTTAATCATCTCTCAAATTGTAGGGACTTGAAGGAGAGATGAATCTCTAGATTATAAGGGCTAGCTCCCTAGATTCTTCTTTGAATGTCTATCACCTAATCTGACGCTTGTTTATGAAAAAAGTTAAAAGCTTGCATAAAATGGAAACTACACTAAAGAGGTGATCCACCAAGACATAGCCCACAGACTATTAGACTTTTACTAAGCAACAGTTCTTTTCAAGACCAATTATATGCATTGAAAGATCCTCACATAGTGTTTCAATGTGAAGGTAGCATACTTTGGAAAATCAACAAAATAACTAATCTAGGGGTAGACTGTACACCATAGAGACAATTTAATACTTGAAGAAGAGCCTATTACATTCAACACACTTCACATGAGATGTTAAAATTAGAACTCTTGCTTAAACATGAAGGATAAAGGGAGTAAGGATGATACTATCACTTTGCTCCACTATACATCACTCACACACTTATAAAATATATTCACAACTCAAAATTAGACTTGTATTCAATGTTCAAAGATAAAGTGTAATGTCATATTAATAGGGCTTCACCATACCAATTGTGGTCTCTCTACAATAGCCAACATAGCTTACATTTATAGAACTTGGAAAGAGAGACAGAAGAGAGAACTTGAAGAGGCACAAGGACAAGTGTCCAAAGGTGAAAATTAGTTACAATACATGTGGATGAAGTGGAAAATGATCCTTGAAACTGATTTAGACATAATCTCATCCCAAATTAGCCTCTTCTCCAAGTGTGGCATAACAAATCTTCTCAATCATTCTCTCTTGTGAAAATGCCTTCATCATGGGATTTTCTTGAGCATTCCAAAACAAGTTAGGATAAGTGCCTCATGTGTGATGAGGAGAGGGAGTTACAAAGAAGCATTCACTTGAATTTGGATTTTTCTTGATCAAGACATTCTCTTACACAAGCTAAATCATCACCTATCATCAAGATCACTCTCCAATAGGCATTCCTTGACACTTGGTAGTAGAATATTTGCATCTTTACTAACTAATTCATACCAGGGGTCTTTAGACACATTTTAGGGCACCTCATATTCTTGGATTCATCAAAAACATCTTAAAAAGCCTGCCAACTTAATTTTGCACTATGTTCACTATGTCATTTTAGATGCCACTTTAGATTGGTTGAAGCGAGAGGCTTAGTAGGGACACTTGTGGAGCATTAATATAATTTTGAAATGGAAATTAGAGTTGATTCAAGTCCCAATATATCCTCCCAAGTGATTAGAATTCATTAATCATCTTCAAAACCTACAAAAAACAAAAAAATGTCAAGAAAACCTATTGCTTGCATCACATGTATGGATTTTTTACAATATGATTCCAATTATTTTATCCTCATGGAGTTTTAAACAAAATCTCTTCATCACTCATGGTCAAATTCATCCATTTAGATGCACTTTTGGTTTGATTTCCACCATCAAGTCCTAAAACAGGGTTAGAGAGGGTTTTGATGTGACTTAGCCTTTGTTCATAAAGGATAAACATTAGAATTATTTACCAATTATATTGAGGGTTAATGAAATACCTTATCTATATTCCCAAAATCCCTCAATATCCCATGCATAAGCTCATGAAATTTTTGAGCTTTTAAACTTGACCATCGAGCCATTTTGTGCATTCTGTGAGGGTTTGGGAGCTTTAAAGCCAAGAATTGGAAAATTAAAATTTACCCATGTTTGGCATTAGGCCTAGATCTTGTCAATATGTCTGCCTGGCATTTGAGACTTCACTTGAACCTAGAATGGTTTCATTTGCCTCTTTATAGCTTAAAAACCTCCAATTTAACTCTAAAAACATGAATTAGTCATTTGTAAATCATGGATAAGGTCAAAAACATACATGACCCTTGACTTGGCTTGTAGGCCTAAGAGTTTCCTTCACGCATGACTATAACCCTTGTTGTTTAGGGTAACATTTTTTCATCCAAAGATCCTAGAAAATTTATTTAGGTATTTTTAGGTGTCCTCCAGCTTATCCAACCTTCATTTGGTTTTTCTTTGCTTTTGGTCACCAATTTCACCATTTTTCTCAAAATTATCATCTTCATGAATGGTAAAACTGCCCCTACTCTGAGACAAAATAGAGAGGTTTTTCCATATTTACCTTTTAAAATTTACCATTTTTCTCCCAAGGATAATCTATACCAATTTTAAACTTATATCTCCTCCATTAGACTACCAAACTCCTCAAATTTGCTAGGCAGACTTATGAAGAAGACAAACTATGAAGGTAGGCAGGGTATAGGTTGTATTAAGAGGTTTAATGGATTGAGTTGAGATTGGTTAGGACATAAAAATATAATTTATGCCTCCCATTATGTATTAAAACTATTTCCTATCTATTTTCCCCTCAAACACCTTCTTATGCCTTTGGAAACCTAGACTAGGTATATGACTGCAAAGGAAGGGAAAAATATAATTTATGCCTCCCATTATGTATTAAAACTATTTCATATCTATTTTCCCCTCAAACACCTTCTTATGCCTTTGGAAACCTAGACTAGGTCTATGACTACAAAGGAAGCGAAACCCTATTTTAGGCCTAGTTGTAGGTTCTTTTGAGTTTGATTTTGGATTTAAGAACACAATACACACTATTTTTTATGTTAAAAATCTCATGTAATTTTTCATCCACCATCTCGATAAGCTAATCTCCATCTTTTTCACCAATGTATCCCTTACTCCCAAGACTAGGCCATTGCTTATTAAGGACTGAGATATCCTTAGGACTCTGCATGTAGGTCATGATTTAAAATTTGTTTTATGTGTGTGGAAATTTTTTCCATGACCCCTAGTTCATGTAACTCTCCTCATATTCTGGTTTCACTTTGGAACCTTCAAGATATATCAATTCATGCTTAAGTCCTTTACTAGTATGCCTCTTTGCCTTGACTATCACAGTCATGGTTTTGCCCCTGTAGGTTGCATCTTTGGTAAGATTTGGGCCTAGTAAATGATGTATAGGGGTTAATCCTGCTATACTTGGCATAACTTCTCATTTATTTCACTTACATCCACTTTAATAACTCCAAACAAAGTCCAAACTTCCAACTTCTACCTCACTACCAAGGTATCCCACATGACTATGTTTTATGGATTTAGGTGCTCCCTGTAGGTTAATTTGAGCTCTCTTAGGTTATGTTGTTGACAAGAATAAACTTCACTTTAGGCCTAGTTCCCTAAAAATATCCAATTCACCCTAGACCTCCAGTTTGGCTACTATTATCCCAACTAAGATCAAAATCTTGCTAAGGCCTGCTATAGATGACCCTTCCCAGGCCTGTGTATAGATAGGGGAAGGTGTTTTCGAGGTCAATACATCAAGTTATACATTTTCCACTTCATCTTGGTTTAGGATTACCATTTTAACCATTTAGGATTATTTACCTTTGATAACATAGTTTAGAATTCTTGATGTGAAGTGAAAGTTAACTTTTCATTACCCGCCTGTAGGTGATCATTGTTAAAATTTAGTGTTTTCTTAGACAAATTAAAGGGTTTCAATGACCATCCTCCTCTTACCATTTGCTTCTCAAAATTGGCATAGTTGTTGTAGGTAGATAGGGATATTATACCAAACAACTAGGATCATGGGAAAGTCCTTCAGTCATGGCATATGTTATTTCAAAAAAGGTCAAGGATCTCTATCTGCAACTTTTAGAGACAAAGGGACCAACACAGTCAACTCATCTTTTGAAGGAAAAATCCAACTTTCATAACATCTTAACTTTCATAATATGAACATCATGACTCTTGGGTATGATATAACCTCAAACATGAATTCCACCATGTTTTTCACCCTTCACACCTCTGTGCAAACCTCTTGGAGCTCAAGTAAGTTGGCTGTGAACTAACTAGGCAGTGAACAAGGAAAATTGAACAACTTGCTTTGAAATGGTGGTAACTTGATTTATCATAAGATAATTCGATGGATGAATTTTTAAAAGATGAATCCAAGCATACTAACATCACCATGGAGCCCCTTCCATGTTGGGAAAACTCAGATTACACACCTATGGCTTCCAACTTGAGAAACAAGCAAACTTGGAAATCTCCTTCAAGGGCAATGAGAGAGGAAATGTTGGATGATGAAAAAACCATGGAGAGGAATTAATAAAAATTTTAAATACTTCATAAATATCATACATCTCCACATATTCTTGAAAACAAGAAACAGATGCACAACCATACCCCTCTTGAATGCAATTTTATAAAAAACTGCCTAGAGTGTAATTGATTGTTCATGAAGGAGGAGACACAAATATAAGATTTATTATTATATATGTGAAGTACACTTAGATTACTATCCACCTGTAGAATCATTCTTCTTGAATCCACTTGTATGGTCCATAGCAAGTGTTTGAAACTGTTCCTCTTAAGCTTGCCAAGTGAAAATGAAGGAAAATAAGTTAGAAATGAAAATTTTGACTTTATTTATGCAAACCAAAATTTTAAAAAGATTTTGGGGAGGTGAAGATTCATACCACCATGTTTTTAGCTGCAACTGAACTTGATAAGTCCGTACAAGTGTTAGAAATGGCCTATTTTTTAGGAAAAACTACCATTTGACTGATGAAACTGACTTGTAACTACCACCTAACTAAATCTAACATGATTTGACCTTATCCACGTTCTCATCCACCTTGGTGACAAATATTTTAATTTTAATGTCCTTAAAAGTCATTTAATTGAGCTAAAAAGGTGGCCAAATGACTCTTTTTGTATGTGAGACCTAGCAAGTGGCCAATTTATGACTTGTAAACACATTGAAACCTATAAAATACCATTTTAGGACATTTAAAAAATAAATTTATCCTTTGACTAAGTTTTACCATGGTTAACCAATGTTGACTTTATTTTGACTAGGCCATTTCAAGGGAGATGAACTTAGACAAGGACTAGGACAACACCAAGTAAGATATATAGAACATTATGAAACCCCATAGGACATGTGAAACCTATTTAAAATTTTAAAATTGTAGGGGTTGACCCCATTTGACTAGAAGTCAAATTTGGTCAATAGTAGTATTGAGTACGTAGCCAAAGCTTTTTACCATAAAACTTATGCCTATGCATAAAACATAGTAATGAAAAATGGAAGAGAAGTGATGGGTGTCTTTAAGAGATCATAAACTCTTATCTAGATTCCATCATAAATCTTGGTCACTATAAAAAAATTTACCAAGTATTGCATTACATTTATAAGAATATGAGGGTACAAAGCAATCATTTATATAATTTCCAACCACTATGCATCGAATCATCATAGCTTCACACGCTAAAAGTTTATGTTAGGATTGAATGGTCCCTTAGGCGACTTCCACTGTGTGAATCAAAGGAAAAGTGACAAGAATTGGTACTAAAAGTTCTATGATGTCCCACTGACTTCCTTCTCAATATTTTTGATAAGTTTTGAGGCCAAAAATTATGGCCAATTAAAATATTCATTTAACATTATCATGTGGTAGATGATGTCAATTACACCTTTGGTGGCTTGATTAGCATGTATAGTGGTTTACCAAAACCACTTTATAATACATTTTACAAGGATTTTCACTATAACATCTTGTATAGAATCGATGAGAATCCCCATTGATCTTCTATTGTAGATTTCCTGTGTGTTTGAGTGAAGTGGTGGTGCCTTTATCTTGTAAAACACCAAAGATTTACCTCTCTTATGAAACCCTATAATTTTCACCATTATGATTACCATTTGATTAATGAATATTATCATGTCTTGTGATAAATAGATGGCACCATCATTGTATCTTCTGAAAAAAGTGAGAATGATTTCATCTAACTACCCAGAGATTGGTATTTTGATAATGTGTTCTACATCGAAACCTCAAAACTAATGTTGAAGCATAAGGGCTTATGGTTGTGCTTTTATTATTGATCAAGAGTGAATAGGTTGGATTCGGTAACATTCATGAATTCAAATAGGTTTGGATCATGATATCTAGTTTATCATAGGGAAAGACCAATGCCCATGTCCTCTTTATGTGCATCTATGAGCAAGATGAAAAGCTTTCATTTATCCATGATGTGTGGTTTGATAACTAATGAGCATTGGTTTGATTTGGACTTAGCACTAATGAAAACATGGTGCATAAGAAATGAATTAATCTTGAAATGCAAATGGTTCTTATTTGTAAAGGTATGTAATGGTGTAGTGTTTTTCATGCCCTTATATATATGTATTTTCCTATGTGATTCTACCTGACACTTTACTTTGAATGTGATGAGTTATCTGTGCACCATTATACATTCAAATTTTAATGAAATCGATCATTAGATGACCTGATGTTGTCATTTCATTGGATGAATGCATTGTTTCGATTAACAAGAGTCATTGATGTGACACACCATATTTTCATTAGTCAAGTTTACTTTATTATTCATCAACTGAATCTAATATATATTTTTGGGAAAGATGCAACATTTTAAGTGTGTCATCATTAACAAATTTTGAATGACTACTATTTATCATTACTTTATACTCTATGTGTCAGACTCATTTCCAAACTTAGTTAGTGATGTGCCTCCCCATATACTTGTATGAAGTGTTCCTTTTATGTTGAATTACTTACTTTGTCTCACTCTGTGACTAAAACTTTTGATTTTGGATCCATTGACCTATGATATAAATATCAAACTTTAATACTATACTACAAACCTACAAACAAAACAATAAATAAAGACCCTAAATTACATGGTGCTACATAACACCCACTCTTGATATTTTTTTGAGATCAGATAGAGATTACTAGAAATAAGGCTTAAGCCTAGAGCCATTTACATGCCCAAAAGTAATGGTTCATTATAGATCCCTTAACATAACTATTATTTATTGTAAAATTTCATGAATAATGTAGGTTCATTTCCATCTAATGTACAGTTTCATTGGAAACGCTTTGAATCTGATATCATATAATAGCACTGCCTATTCTGTTTGAAACTCTTTGGTTCATAGGTTTTGATCATACCATGATTTTTGACTTCACTTACTAAGCTCTTGTGTCTATTTTTCTATATTTTTGGTTTCTTCCATCCATGTTAGATACATCAATATTTCATATAGAGAGTCTTGATCTCCTAGTTGTATGATCATAATAATTCATAGATTAGGGACTATGTATTCCATGGGTATTACTGCATCAAGACCATGGACCAGCTAAAATGGGGTAAAACCTATTTCACATTGTAGTTTATCATGTACGCCCATAAGATCATAGTAATATGATCCTCCAAATCATCTCTTTGGAAGTTACATATCTTTGTGAGCATCTTGCCAAGGACTTTGTTCAATGCTTCTACTTGTCCATTTGTTTGTGGGTGATATGTCAAATTATTATGGTGTGAGATCATAAACTCCTCCATGATAGTCTTTATGATATTATTGAAGAAAATGTGTTTTTATATCACTAACCAATTTGATCAGACACCCAAATTAGGATATAATATTTTCATTTAGGAACTAAGCTTTGTCCTTAGAATTGCAACTTGGTGTCATAGTAGCTTTAGCACATTTAGTAAAATAGTTTATCATAGTGATTATGTATCTCGCATGACTGTGTTTTTTGGGTGGATTGATTGGTCCTATAAAATCAACACCCCATTATTCAAATTGTTGCTTAGATAACATATGGTTTAGTGGCATATCATCTCTCTAATTGAGTTTTCCCATTCTCAGATAGATATTGAAATGTTTAGTTACCTAATGTGCATCCTGAAATAAGGTAGGTCATAATAGACTGCTTTGTAGAATATTTATTATAGTGTATTCTCCTATAAAATATCCACCAATGATTCCTTGATGTGCCTCTTCAAGAAGTTGAGATCATTCATGTCCAAATATACTATGTGTAATGCTTCATCTTTACCCATTTTATATAGAAATAGCTCATGTGATCAATTGATTTTTGTCCCTTTCTACATAGTGCATAGGAAAGATTCCTTGTTCTAATAACTTTTTTATGTCTTAAAAATTTTCAAAAATCATAGACACTTGAAAATGTGTGCCTCAGGTGATTCATATTGAATTCATCTAGTTCCTCTTGATTACATATTTTACTCAAATGGTCTAGCCCCACATTTTCTCTCCGAAGCTTGACATTGGTTTTGAATTGAAACTCTTGAAATATCATCAACCATCGAGATATTATTCCTCCAAACATAGGGTTATTTACCATGTATCATATATCCTAGTGATTAGTAAAGAATTTGAATGGAATGGCTAAAATGTAATGCGTGAACTTTTGCAGTGTGAACACCATTGCTAATGCTTCCATTTCTATAGTCATATAATTCTTCCCTATAAATAAGATTTTTAGACTTGTGAATAAAATGTGATGATCCAATCCTATATATTCTATTAGTGTTATAATATCTCCTACCACAATTCTTGAAGCATCAACATGAATGTGAAAATGTTTGTTCCAATAAAAAATACCAAATCAAGTGTTGTTACTAGTATTTGCTTGAGATCTATGAACATTTCATGGCACTCTTTAATCCATTCAAACATGTTATCTTTGTGCAATAGTTTTTCCATAGGGGAAGATATACTCGAATATAATTTTATGAATTTTTTTAGTAGCACGTATACCCTAAAAAATATCTCACCTCTGTAAAATTTGTAGGAGATGGCATGCCCATAATCACTAAGATTTTGGCTTGATCCACAAAAATCCCATCACTACTTACTATATGCCCCAAAATAACACCAAAAAGTGTGAAAAATAAGCACTTGTTTAGGTTTAATGTAATGTTTAGAGCTCGACACCATTCTAGCATAATTCATAGCTTAGACAAGTGATCCTTAAAAAAGGAAAAGACACTCCAATAATCTATGTAGATTTCGATAAAATCATGGATACAATATTTAAAGCCAGTGATCACATACCTAAATAATATAGATGAAGTGTTCTTAAATTTAAAAAACATTAATTTGTATGCAAAAGATCCCCATTCTATTTCAAATGCAGTTTGGCTTGATCCTCTACTACAATTGGAATCTAATGATAACTACTAAACCCATCCATAAAATAATGTATCTCATGTTTTAAAATTAACTCTAAAACTTCATATGTGAATATAATTGGTAATGGATCATTAATACATGAATAATTTAGTGCACAATAATCCCCAACATTTTGATTTCCCCAAACTTTTTAGGTTAATCCACCATTGGGCTAACCCCGTATACCTTTTCCACTAGATATATAATGCCTCTATCTTGCATCCAATCTAGTTCAAATTTTAATTTTAACTTCATATTTAGATTTAACTTGTATGAGCACTTCTTTGTAGGCCTCATACACTCTTTTATCTCTACGTGTACTTCACCTAGGGAAGGGTCTACTCCTTTCACTTTTATGAACTTGGTTGTAAATACATCTTGGTAATCTCATCAGAGCTATAATCCCTTAGACACCTCATTTTATGTATAGTAACCAAGTTTTGGCACATATTTTATTCCAATATTCACCATAAATTTATTTAATGGATCCTAATATATATTTTTGGAACCATTGGAATGGAATATTACACCATTATCTAACCTTCTTGCTCCTGAATATGTAGATTTTGTAGTTGTGGATCTTCATTTTATTCTATGACTTTGGATTTGGGTTCCTTGATGCAAACTGTCCATGACTGCTCTGATACCAAATTGATGAAAGCCTTAAACAGTTACAGCTCTGATACCAAATTGATGGGAATCTTGAACTGCTCTAATAAAAATGGTCAAATCTAAACTCTTCAAGATTCAAAATGATCTAAACTTTGATTTTTCTACAATTCTTCCTAATCTCTCCATTGCTTCCTGTAAGAGGCTTGATGTTTGCCATATTCACCATGGCCGCTGCAAAATCACTGAAGAAGGCGTTTGCATTGTTACTATAGGATGTAACTGAGCAAGATTGTTGTCACCTCCATTGAAAGGACAATTTGCCTGCATAGAAGCTGCGAATGCCTTGTCTATGTTGGTTTCATTGTAGATACGACTTCTGAAGAAGAGACACCGAATTTGACCAATTGTATGAGAATCTGAAAGTGCTATTAGATCTTTAGAAGATAGGCCTTGTGCTTGAAAGGCTGATATGAGATTGCCGTGGTTTGAACCAGGGCCTGGTATATTGCTATTTAAATCGCTTTGGCTTGCGGTCCTCGAGTCTCTCCGGCCAAGCATCACCGTCCAAGTTCGACCTCCAAGTTCAACAACGGAATCACGAGCAGCAATCGTTAAAATATCAGCACAGGACACTATCCCACTGCAAGCGCTCTCAATTTGCGTTTTAATGTTATCTATAACCTCGAAACCTCTGGCTGAGTTTGCATTTGGTCCCGCACCTTTTTCTCCAGTGAAATTTGTGGTGTCATCCAACAGTATCGACCAGAATTGAACTTTGTCTAAAGCTCTCTGTGGACGAGGTCATACAAATCTTGTGGGGTCTATGTGACCAATACAAGATCCATTACAAGCTGCGCTACACGGACGAGGCTTTGGTTGCTGTTGTTCAATTGTCTAAACAATATATCCGTGCAGTTCAATTGTCTAAACATTTAACAGGCTGCTACACCCAAACAATATATCCTGATCTTTATTTCAGCAGCCATAGTCATGAATGCTTCCTCAACATTTGTTGCGTTCTTGGCACTTGTCTCAAAAAAATGGAATTCCAATCTCATCCGCAAATGCCTTAGCTGTTTGAGAATCAACTACTTTCTTCACTATCAAATCATTCTTGTTACCAACACGCAACTTATCCACATTTCCACAGCCAAAGAAAACGTCTTTCAAATTAGAATCAAACGTTCCCCGCTCTCTCTCTACATTCCTTTTTCCTTGAGAGGTCCTTTCCTCTTTTCTTTCCCTTTCTGCGTCCTGCCCCCCCCTGTTCTTACAGCAACTTCTGTTTGAAAGAGAGGTCCTTCCTCTCTCTTCTACGCCACCCATGCATATCTTATTTTTTTATTTGTTTTTCAAGAATCTCCTCTAAACCTCCACGCCAAACTTGGGCTCAGGTAAAACAACAAACAGTTTTTAATTTTACCAGCGTATTCTAATATGAGAAGATTTATCACCAATGTTATCTTACGGTTGAAAATCTTTCAACCATTCCCCTCATTTCCTCAACAGCACAACAATCATTTTTTTTTTTTAACTTTAACTTTTTACATTTATTTCTCTTTAGATAACATTTGAGAGGCAAAATACAATAATTTGAAATTCATTGCAGATGCTCCTGCATCATTCCTCCACTTCTCAATCTATCTCAAATAATCCTTTCAAATCCAAGTTTTCATCACTATCATCGGATTTCACCTGAACCTCCTCATCCATGATTTGATTGCAAGTTTATGTCATAACTTGTTCCCTCTATTTCTTTTCCTTATAATATTTAAGAGTTGTATTCAAGTCCTTTGTTGCTTCCTCCTGTGAAGTGGAATCTAGTGTACTACTAAGATCTTATGCTATGCCATGACATAATAAGATATTAAAATTTTGTAGGGTTTGGTGTACCACTGATGTATCATCCTTAAAAATAAAGGTCTAAATAAAATATTATTGGACTTGTGGCCAATTATTGATATACATTCATCACTTTTGAAGCATGGACCATGTTTTTGGAAGCATAGCCAGTGTATAACTAAAAACATGTACCAAATATATGGGTTTTATACCTTGTTCAAACCACATATCTACACACCTATGAATGTGCATCTCTGGACACTGCCCTTATCGAAAACATGTCTATTTTTTTCATATGGTATCTAGTATTTTAAATATTCTTGCAATAATTTGCAATCCTCTTCTAATTACACTTAATTTTTTTAATGTGTTACCCACCCAATCACAATAATTACCTCCAGTGCATAGTTTTATTTAATCACCATCTAGTCTATATTCATTACATATTATTATGGCCTAAAGATGAATGGATACAATTTTTTAGTTGAAAAATACCAAGGTAGTTGATGTTCTATATAAAAATCCATATGCAATGGATGCACCTCATGATCTCCTTTTACCCAATTCAACATATGGATGTCTAAATCACCACTTATTGAAGATGTCATCTCCCAGAGTATAAGTCCTTGCATTATATCAGTGTTGTCCATATTTGTGACACCTACTTTTTATAATAAATCCACTTCAGATCTAGTGGGAGATCGCACAGATGGTGACTTACATTCTTATAATTAAAATTGTGGAAATGTTGCCTTTATTATCATAGTTTTAGAAAAAAATTGTTCATTTTGTTTTGGTTGATGTTGAGGCTCCATTTCTAAATGAAAAAAATGATATTCTCCAGCTCAAAGCACATTTAGCTTAGATTCGATGCCCACTTTGAACCTATTATCCTTATAGGTAAAATATGAATCTAGATATTTAATTATAATATAGGGTTCATTCTCATGTTTATTTAGGGTAATAATGATACGTGTGTGCCCTTGTTGTGCCTCCAACTAATTGCATATTGTTGTATTAATGATCATTTGAACACTGTAAGCCCTTTTCTTACAAATCAATGTAGGGTAGTTTGTTTCATCAATATTAATATCAATTAATTTAAAATATCCTCGTAAGATCAAAAATACAACTTTGATATATACATATTCAATATGAACAATAGGTTCTACCCTACCATAGTCTACAAGGATTAAAGTTACTAGACTATAGCTAAGTACTTATCATCTAATAACTTCCCATGTAGATCCAAGGATCATATTAATTATGTTTTCAAAATTAAATATAGGATTTGGTAATTCACATCCTACCAATTGAATATCCATATGGAATTCAACATCATAAGGCTTCTTAGTTTTGACATACCATACTACCTTCTCAGTACATTGTTGATCCCTTTGTGCATACTCCAAAAAGTGATGCATAAGGTTTGTAATGTTATGTGATATGTCTTCATTTAAAAAATTACTTAGACGGTTGATAAGATAGGTCAAGGTAGTAACCACTCCATTAAGTCTCATGATTCACATAATTTTTCCATACATCTATGCATCAATGGTTGTAGTATCACCTTGCAATGCAACTTAACATTGAATGTTTTAAAAAACCTAAGTTGTTTTGCACATCAAACCCCTTTTTATTACAAGATCATATTTGTCCTGTTAGACCTTCTTGATTTTCTATTCTTATGGAATTTTTAAATGGGTAATCCGTACTCTGCATGTTATTATGTGACTACCTGTACAAACATAGGATCCTTAAGGTGTGTTTTAGTCAAATTCATGTTTCACATAGGATTTTATCTCCTATAATTTTACAATGCTATACAATCCTCAATGTGTTATTGTTCTAAAACTCTAAAATGAACATAATACATGTGCCTTTGAGGATTAGTGTGGTTATTATGTGTGAAGAGGTTATATTCCCCACACAAATAATAGATAATTAGTTGTCATGCCTATCATTCACATTGGTTATAATTACCACCCTAGTATCCATCTTAGTAGCCTCCTCTATATCCACCTTATCTTTTTTATAATCCCCAACCTAACTGTCGATGTCCCTCATATCCTCCTTACCTCTAGGGTGAGACCCAATCTTATTGTTATTGTCTATCATATCCATGAGACATTCTTTGGGGAGAAAATGGAGTCCATCCTATTTGTTGTTGTTATGGTGATGCAGTGTACCAAGGCTAATGATATTGAGAAGATGGAGGGGTCCATATTGTCTGATATTTTGGAGATTGTGGTGTCCAATCTACAAAATCTTGAGGTTGATACTTTGGTGAGGTTTACACCCATCCAGGGATAGTCTGTGTCATAGTAGTCATGTCTACATATGGGCTTAGAATTCATGGCTTCAAAAATAGAATCTGCTATGTTTCAGCTATAAAGAGATTCTTGGTAATGTCTTCCTTCAATTCCTAAAGCACTCAAAAATTCTTGTCATTGTGATTATGTGACTCTTATAAGTTATAGTACATAGTTTGAGGTTGTTGAATGCACTATTGTAAAAAATGAGATTTTGTAGTCACATGTCCTATTACATGGTAGATTTCACAAAATCATGTCTTAACTTTTGGGCAATCATTTATATGGTGCCATTATTTTCCACATTCCATGCACCAGAGGCCTAGCTTAGGCATGTTACTTTCATGAAGCTCCACCATCTTGTTCAACACAGCATAAATCTTTACATCTATCTTTGTAGTGGGTTGTGGGCTTTTTTCATAATCCTTTATTTACTCCACATGGAGTGTAGCTACCCAAGCATCTTTCTTATTATAAAACTATGTATGAACAATGCCAAACTTGATTCAAAGTCATGTGCCTTATACAAACAATGCGGCCTTATATTTATCTTGGAATAGAAAGTATACCCTATTAATTACATTAGAAAATCTATGATCAAAATCCCAAATAGATTTGCCTATTTCTATTGAATATATTTTAGCTCTTGGATCATTTGACTCACAGACTTATTTTCTTTGAATTAACTTATTAACTAATCTTTGAAATCACTAAATCTTAGTCTAGCAACATCTCTTTTGTAGATGAACTCTAGAGCTTGTACTATTAAAGATCCTATAAGCTCACACTTCTTTGCATCATTTTCCATTACATTTTTTTATCTGCCACTTCATTTCACATGTTAGAAGATACTATTCAAGGTCATTAGACCCATCATATGGGGTCAATTGTAATAAAACTCTTAGATTCAGAGCCATGGTTGTAGTGGTAACACTTAAAACTGATTGTGGTGGTGGTGGACTCGACTTGGGCAATGTCTTAAGATTTGGTGAAACCTAAAATCCTACTTCAATCAGTTTCTTCCTATCCAAAACTTTCTTAGTATCTGCACTATACTTCCCAAACATATCTATAAAAGAGTCAAACCATGTACTATATCTACTCACTTCTATATTTTTCATTCTTTCTGATGATAGATTAGGCATAAGGGATGTGTACCCTTGAATTGAATGATTGTTGTACATGAACTTGAACCTACTTTAATCCCATGACTTAGCATAAATTATTTAAAAGACTATTCCATCTCTTCTCCAAACAATATCATCCCTTTTAGATGTGACATAAAACTACCTTATAACCAATCTACTCCCTCCTCTTTTACCTTTCCACTTCCTTCCATTTCCTTAGCATCTCTATCTATCTCTGCACTCTCATCTACACCTTCTCTTTTCTTGGGCCTTGTCATTTCCTTTTCCTCATCTTCTACAGCTTCTCTTTCTCTCCTATGAGCTCCCATTCCTCCATTCTCTTCTACACTATCTACTCTACTTCTACTCATAGATATTTTAGTATTATTTTATTTATTCCATCTTCTATATTGTTACAATTCTCACTCTAACCCTAGAATTCACTTTTCATTCTACTTCTCTACGTCCCCAATCTTCTAGGTATAGATTCAAGCTTCCCTTCCCAGTTCATCATCATTCACTCCATCATAATGATAAGAGGTTAAAAATAAATTTCAAATGGAATGTAACTAAGGCCAATTGGGAAGGAACATAGGAAAATATTCACTTAGCCACCTAGGCCACTAATAACATCAAAAAAGTGGGTGTAGTCAAGAGAAACCTCAAGACCCCTTTTAAAATCCATGCATAATTGTTGACATGTGGTGATGTGTTATTTTATGAGCCACCTATTAGCCTTGCTAAATTAGACTAAGAATCTAAGTTTGTTGCTTAGGTCCTGACAGATTAGGAACAAAAAAATGGTTGGGTGGTGATCCCATAACCTATTCTAACTGAGTGAAAATCATCATGTCTTTAAATGGTCCTAATGGATGACATATTGTGTTTTGATTTTGTGCTCCTAATCTTGTTTCTATCTTATTTGATGCATGATTATAGTTTTAACAAAATAGGCTATAATGATTATAAATGGGATCTCATTCTATTTAATGGTGGGTATCATCTCTCATTGTTCTATATATACCTCTTTGTAATGTTGTATTATGGTTGGAAATTTAATGAAAAACTAACATAACTTCTGAAATTTAGAAATGTTCATTGTTTCTTTCTAATTTTTGTTATGCCCTTCCATGATTCTTAGTATAACTATGGTGGATGTTTACTACTGTTAGAATAAATGTTATGAATCTTGATTGATATAGGATGTGTTTATGTAGGTTGAGTTAATTACTAACCTACTAATATTTGAAATTTATTGAGTTTCTTTAAATAGTCACAATTGGATGTGTTTGATAATAATATTTATGGACATCCCCCTAACACCTAAAGAGACTACTGCATGTTGGTAGGATCAAGCACCATGGAATTTTCTACAACCAATATTTTGACAAGAGTAGGTAGTCGTTGTAAAAACTTACCTCTAATTCCTCTCATAAATAGGTCTTGCATAGCCTCAAATGCAATATAACCATGTACAACAAATTAAGTGATATATCCATCAATGGTAGTTTTTACCTAATGATATATTGTATGACTCTAGTTAGTATCCAACCTCTATATGTTCTCTAGTCTCTCTTCTGTCAAATGAATCTTGATTGATATAGGATGTGTTTATGTAGGTTG
The DNA here is from genome assembly GCA_037957365.1 of Torreya grandis. Lineage (NCBI taxonomy): Eukaryota > Viridiplantae > Streptophyta > Pinopsida > Cupressales > Taxaceae > Torreya > Torreya grandis. The sequence goes on along the minus strand of JARHVA010001195.1, from coordinate 116,359 downwards.
AGTTAATTACTAACCTACTAATATTTGAAATTTATTGAGTTTCTTTAAATAGTCACAATTGGATGTGTTTGATAATAATATTTATGGACATCCCCCTAACACCTAAAGAGACTAATGCATGTTGGTAGGATCAAACACCATGGAATTTTCTACAACCAACATTTTGACAAGAGTAGGTAGTCGTTGTAAAAACTTGCCTCTAATTCCTCTCATAAATAGGTCATGCATAGCCTCAAATGCAATATAACCATGTACAACAAATTAAGTGATATATCCATCAATGGTAGTTTTTACCTAATGATATATTGTATGACTCTAGTTAGTAGCCAACCTCTATATGTTCTCTAGTCTCTCTTCTGTCAAAACTAATAACTCTATTTTTCTTCACTAAAAATAATAATATTAGAGTCTTGATAACCACGTAATTAGTAATCTAGGTAATTCGCATCAAAAAAATTCATATATTTCATCATATATATGCTCATGAATAAATTATTGCACAAAACTTCCTATTATTTTTACTTATTCTTCCGTGAAATTATGAATTCATCCATCAATCCATCATTTTAAGCCTCTCTATCCCAGTAACCATCCATCATGTTTTAATCTTTCGTGCTCACCGCACCATTGTTAGCAAAGGAACTCACACATAAACTTTACATTAATCTAAGCATGACATAGAACATAAATTTTCATGATTCATAGACATAATCAATTCAAAAATAGTAAGTGTTTTCATAATAAACAAATTACAATAACTTAGAACATATCAACACAAGGAAAGGAAACCATTTCTATAAATTTGTATTGATCTCAATATTTCAAAACCTCTTTTCAATACAAGTGAGTGGTAATTATAGAGCTTTCCAAAAACTCTATTGCTTTATATTCAAACATTTATATACGACTTAGAATAAGACTCCACATTATGAAGACTTTTGATATACAATAAGAGTTGTGTAGATACCCAAAAAAAATATACCACATATAAAATGATGCAGAATCCACACTTGTCATACAACTATATACTATGATTTTACATCCCCAATCTACTACCAATACATTTTATATGCAAATATATCTCATAAAAATGACTCAGCATGTAGGGTAGTTTTGGATCTTTGGGAGGTGTTTTTTTATGTTTTTACACAATATTAGCGTGTTGATACAATTTATATTTCTATTTTGTTTTTCAACTGTGTTGACTTAGTCGATACTATTTTTTTCATCTAATTTTTTTTGAGCTATATCATGGCCATTACGATCATCTTTTATTGAATTTACCTGAATTTTATCCAAGATAATACAATTAGACTTATTTGACTTTACCTAGCCGATTCAGTTAGATTTATCTATTTTTTTGGGTTGTATCATCGTTGATATAGTTGTAATTATTTGAATTTGGTTGTATCATGGCCGATACAGTTGGATTTTTTTTTGAATTGTATCATCCTAACCAATAGAGTTAGAATTTTTTCAGATTTGACCTACGTGATGGTTGATGCAGTTATGTTTAGAGCAGGGTTTTCTTTGAATGATAGCCAGCCGATACAATTGGAATTTTTTGAGGTTTTGTAAATTTTATTAGCCAAGCCAAGGCAGTCATTTTTTATTTTTTTTAATATAAATAATTATTGTAAGTAATCATTTTTTAAGTTTGTAAGAAAAAATTAATATTTTTTTAATACCAATATGTAATTTTTGGAGGGCTGATTGACGGGAGGTACACAACCATCTGTATCATGATATTCTTATTCATCACTTGAGTTAAGTCAAGGATCATGCTCAGAGGAAATGTGGACTAAGTTTACATATCGGTTGAAATCATGAATTTTAATAAGGGTCTTTTGATAATGAAGCACATCAAAGTGTCTCACTTGAGCTTGGTTAAAATATAGGATTTCTCATAAGACAATGAAATGGTGCACATATAGTCAGGGTTTTGAGGGGTTTCATTGGAATTATCCTTGGTAGATATACCAAAGAATAAAAACTTGAGGAGAGATTAGTGATGGTTCTTGTCAAAGTTTAGCTAGCCCATATTCATTGCATTCATAATAATCTTCATCATAGGAAGTTTAATTAGCATGCAAGGAGGTAGGTTTTTTGATATCATCTTTAATCAAAGGAAGGAATCTATCTCTTCGTATAAGAGATGGAGGGATCCATTTTGAGATATACGGTGGAAAATTAGTTGTATAACAATTGTTTTAGTTTTCGTTGGGTTTATCATCATCATAGTCAACAAGGGTGACTTGCATATCAGAATGCATATTAAGGATAGGATATGGTTCAATGTTATGGAATTTGGTAGGTGTTAGTCTTTTAGGAGGTTGACTAGATTATTTGGTTTCATTTATAGTGTGTAGTTATTTTATATCTTGCAATTTTACAAGAGAATTTTTTGATGATAGGGAGATGTTCTCATGAGTTCCATTAGATAAATCTTGCAAAGCATTACGTTAAGTTCTTCCATGAAATTCTAGTGAGTTGATTTTTCGTAAGAACCATAGATATGTTTAGGTGTGTAGCTGGGATTTGCTTTAGGTTCTTTGGTAGTTGAATGAGGTTGATCATTAGATTGAGGACTCATTGGTGGAGTGGATGAATCACTAAATATTGTATCTTTAATTATATTATAGGTTATTGTATTTTTGAGAAGCATGTAATTTTGGCAAGGTTTTATTAGGTTTGGTAATAGGGTCTTTGTGAGCAGGCTTATGTCGATAGTTAACCTTTGTCATGTTAACATATCGATACTACCTTATTGAGAATTGAGAATTGTTTTTGCTTTGACTTTATATGTAATTTTACAATATAAACTTGATTTAATAATTTAAACTTGAAACTTGTGGAGAGACCCTGTCTAATTGTTTTGCCTTGAAAATTTTAATTGAATTAGTTATTTAGCCTGCAAATGCAAATTATTGTACATTAATTCAATGAAAAAAATCTAATTGTTGTATGTTCATATCGTTTGTGAAATCAAAAGCATTGTTGCTAATAAATATCAAAGATTATGCCTTTTAAACCCCAGAATGTATATCCATAAAATTCCATAGAATTGACACGTAAAGATTATAACATAATAACTACACAAATCTGTTCATATTATCCACATGAATAAATATATGAGATGTCAGGGGTATTCATTTTCAAAATTGAACTTCACACAACTATATATATTATGCTAATAATTTATTATTAAATATCTAAATAAGTGTGGGAGCTGCTCAATGATATTAGCTAATTCCAATTCAAACCTTCTAACTACCTAATAAAATGGTTAATTTAATATTGTACTTAAATCCTTTTATAATCCAATTTCAGGATTGCACTTAAAAGGATAAGTGGTAAACAACAAAAAGCATCGAAAATTGAAATTACAAAATTAACTAAAAACATGAAGAGAAAATGGGAAACTATGGTGGAGAATGAGCTAACAAGTGTACCTGTAATCAAATTATGTTTATTTTAATTTAAAATATTAAAAAAAATAACTATATCGACCAACTCAATAAAGCAAAGTAATTGAAACTATATCAAATGGTTTGATGCAGTTTTATAATGAATGCATTTTGATATATAGACTGTATAGAATAATGCAATGTAGTCTCATATAATGGTTATATTTTATATCACAGATCTGAAGTAAAAGGAATTTTGTTGTTTTCTTGATCTCTGGGTCGTACATGGGAAAAACTGAGTGGATGAATGAAATAGATATGATTGAAAAGAAATCACTAGTGTCACTAATAACTAATCTCGTGTTTGTTTGATAAATAAAGATATATGGAGCAAAAACATTAAGGAGAAGTGGATCATACTTATCAGTATCGACACAGGCCAATTTCTATTGATACTTCATTATAATGCATATGGTGTGATGTTTAATACACAGAAACGTAGATTAGTTACATTTGACATGAATAATTTATGTTATATCAAAAATATCAAGTGTAGAAAGCAGAATATATGTGGATTTTGGCATTGTTAAAAAACTTTATGGTTTTATAGGACATATGCAATGTATCTACAATTGGCATATAGATACTTCAATAACAATCTAACATTTATCCCCAAAAAGGAGCGGAATAAACATCCATATACAAGAAAAATTCACTCAAGTCTAAAAGTATATGCAGGCTACTGAAGTTGCACCATCCTTCTCTGTGGCAGAGATATGGAAATCAGCTAGGGATACAGTAGATTATGTAAAGGTATAAATAATGGTATTTACTAGTTGATTTCGATGCTGTATTTACCATAAGATTTGAGACATTTTTTCCTTCTTGGTGTTCTCTACAGTTTTATAAAAGTTTGCAAGTATTTTAAGAGATGTACCTAACTACCCAAAGGTAAATGCTTTTGATAATTTGATGCTTCCATTTTTCACCTGAAGACTGTAAATGTAATGATTATCTATAAAAAAATAAAATAAAAATATACCAACATCCACACTTTTCATTGTACCACGGGTCTAACAGCTCAAATAACATTGCTGAAATGCCAAAAAGTTCAGTTTATACAAAGTAGAAATAACTTGCATGTGATCTAATGCAACAGACTTTCTACAGTTATCAGACAACAAGTATTCATGTTAAACAAGCAATCCAATAATTATCAATTTGTATATTTACACGTGGACAATAATCCAAGTGATCTCTTGCCCGAAGTAAATAACCATTTTAAATCTTGAAGGTAGACATGGGTTTCATTATAGTTGATTAACTTGGTTTGTAAGTATACCAATCTTCTCTCTCTTTTCAGTGGAACAAACACAATTTAATAAATTTTTATCCTTCGAATTTTTGTCATTCTCGACCTCAAGGAACTTTCAACTCTCAAGAAAATTACAGTTCAGAAGAAACTTGTAGTGCAAAAATCTAATAATTCAAGGGGTTGATACTACAAAAATTTATGCCACTTATCATTTTTGTGCTCACAGACGACCTGATCAGCAAGCAAACTCCTTGCTTTTCTAGGGTTTATTAACTGTAATAAAACTAAAAATAAGTGTTTAAGAAGCAAAATCATAATTTTTCTTCTGGGGGGTTTTCCTTTCTAGCTTCCATTATTATATGATATGGCCCTGATCAACAAGCAAACTCCCTACTTTTTCAGGGTTTATTAACTGTAATGACACCAAAAACAAGATGCAGTTTCACATGCATGGCATAGAAGAATTTTTGAATGTCCTAAAGAGTCCTGCAGTTTCACATGTATGACACAGAAGAAATTTTGAATGTGCTAAAGAGTCTTGAAGCCTACAATGTGGATACAAAGAGTAAAATCCTTTCCAATTACTGCAATTGAAATCCAATCTGCATTATCAGTGGCTTCATTTTTAGTGATCACAAGTTGTTGAAGTTAATAGGTCACTTTATATGGAAATAATCTTGTTTTTTACACTCAGAATATAGGAAATGCGTTGATTGGTGATCTGCCTATAAAATGAGCTCCCCAAAAAAGATATATTGATAATGTTTAAAGGCTTCCATCAAGACTTAGATATTTGTATATCTGTTCTAATTATTTTATTAATAATAGGTGATCACTGCTACTCTATGGCTGGCAATACATGGAAAGTTATTATGGTCACTTGGCATTATGATAAGTAGTAGGATTTAGAGGGATTTTTTTAAATTAAGGTTAAAGTGGGGTATTTTTTTAAACTAGGGTCCCCAAACCCTAGGAGAAGAACAAATCAAAAAGAAACAAAGGTCTATCAAAGAACCAAGGAAAGACACAGTGAAAACAGGGCCAGAAACATGTAGAACATAGTCTAGATACAACAGAGAGACATCAAAAGAACAACAAAAAAATCATAATCATAATCCATGTCAAGATTTCTTGAGACTTCTTCCCAGTAACTTTTTATCCTTTTGAGATTGGAATCAATTTGTAACAATAGCTTATCTTTGTCTAGATCTTTCTGGAAGCCGCTACACTAAATCTATTTGCCTTTTTCTTTGTCAGTGGTCTTTGTATCAAATAGCTCTCCTAAGTGAGCCCTAAGATTCTCAACATTTTGAATCCCCTCATTTATGGTAGTCGTGTTGCAATTTACTAGAAAATTGATATTGTTTTTGAGCTTCTCATTCTCATTTTCAAGCATGTCAACCCTGAATTGAAGAATCTGCAAATGTTGGTTATCCTCCTTGGCTGCATTGTCTTGATGAAATATACCATTCTCCTATCATAAAAACTTAACGTTCCCTTTTAGGTAGGTTAACTCCCTCATAAACCATCGCATGATGGAATTTTGAAGATCCATTTCTTCAACAATATTGTCAGCATTTTCCTCACCTTTCAGAGAACCAACTAAAGAATTAAAATTCTTATTTGACTCATGATGCTACTTAGTAGGGGAGATTTTACCTTTATCCTTCACTTCATCTCTAGTCTTCCTCTTACCTATTTCAGGATACTGAGACTAAGGGGTCTTATCAGTACCACCCAGAGCCTCTTGTTGAATAATATCATCAGTTCTAGTCCTATCTTCTTCAACTAAGATAGAGTCATCTACCATCTAACTAGTTTTATCTTTCTTATTAAGTGAATTCACGGGCATATTGGGAGTCCTGACCATGCTCAGATGATTTTTCATATTTTTTTGACTCTTAGTATATTTAACCTCTGAAGCTTTAGTACTTTTGATAGTCATGTTCTTAGAAGGTCAGTCCTCTGTATTCTTACAAACATTACCCATGTATTTGATCCAAACCTCCTTGATATTCCTAATCTCCACAGGTTTATCCTCAACAATTTTATTTCGAGGTTGAGAAATATCAGAATTTAGTTGGTTCATGCCCTTGAAATATTTATGGATTAAAAATATAACCCCTTCATACCTAGGAACATAATCCTTTCCACCTTTGTATTTCAAAATGGAAGTTTCTAAAGAGTGGAGAATATAGAAGGGTAGGCTCAAAGGAACATCATGCCTAAAATAGTCTATAAAAATAAATAGTGACCATCTGACAACATTATATCTACTTTCAAGTGTGATGTATTGCACCAGATGAAAGGTGACTTCTCTAAATGGCCTAGGCAAAGATTTGTGATCAAAGCCATTATACAAAGTCTCCAAAGTTTTCCCTTCCTCCATAAAAACTTCATTATCTCTTTTAAAATCTCTGAATTTGAATATTTTTGTTTCTTCTATTGCCAAGCATGTTATGTGAGTGATTGACTCCTCAGTGATTTCCAATGTGACCCCATTAATGTTGATTGTTCTGTCTTCCCAAGCATTATCAAAGAGGGTCAAAATATGGTTGTCATGACCTTCAATCTTTTTCATGAAACCTGTGAAACCCCCAACTTGCAAGGCATCCCAAATCTTTCATTCTTCTTAACTTATTTAGGTAATTTTGGTACAATCTTGTTTTGTAACCCCATATTGATCACAGAAAATACCGAACAGGGGAGAATGAGTCTTTCCCAACTCTGGTAGGCAGAAGAACCAACAAACCCCAAAGCTATCTTTTTGCTGCCTTTGATAATTGTAAACAAGATAAGAAGGATAAATTTCATATCTAGAAGCTTCTCTAAGAGATTGAAAAAGAAAGTAAGAATAAATAAAGGACCAAGACTATATGCTAATCTAAGGTCCCAAAATCTCCTCCACCTAGACTCGGGGAAGTTCTCCATTTCCTCAAATATTATGCACATTAGATAAAACTTCACTTTATCATTTGGACAATGTCCCTAGGAAGCTCTTTATAATCCATCCAAGTAAATTTACCCAATGAGGTCACACCCCTATTTTTGAACCAATCCACTATCATGTTTCCTTCACAACAAATGTGTTGGATTAGAATCTATTGTCTAGAATCAAGAATGGAGATTACTTCATCTATCATTGGCTTAATAGTCTAGCTAATAGCACTTTTCCTAGACAGACAATTCAATATATTAAGGGAATCTCCCTCTATTATGAGCAATTGCATTCCCATTTTTTGAGCCAATTTAAGTCCCCACAGGGTAGCAAGGGTTTCATCTCAATGATTGGACTTGACACCCATATCTCTAGCATATGTTGCCACAAAATTGCCTTGATGGTCTCTTAGAATACCACCTCCTCCAGTTGGTCCTGGGTTCCCTTTAGAAGCTCCATCAAAATTGATCTTTAAATCCCAAAGGGGGAGGTGGGGAGGGTGGCGCGGGCAGGTGTTTATTTAATTCTTTTTATAATCTCATCTTTAGGATCCATCTTACTAAGACTAGAAGTGTCAATTTTTCAATTAAGAGTTGGAATTTGGTCAAATTGAAGAAGAATTTTACCTTTATTGTTAGGTTCAATGTTGTAGTTCTCCAGGATGGTCCCAGAGATCCTTTTGGCTATAACTTTGTAGATACATTTTTTTCTCTAAAAATATTATTATTGCACTCTCCCCAAATGCCCCAAATGATATGAGGTGAAGAGAGCTTCCATATTTTCTTGAGAAAAACATAATTAAAAGGACACTCCAATGACTACCATACTTCCAATAGTGTACCTACATGAACCCAAACAATATTGAATTTAAGAAGAATATAGCTCCAAATAGCCTAAGAGTAAGGACAATCCATAAGTAGATGGAAGACAGATTTATTATCTTTCTCACATAGCACACATCTATTGATGAAAAAACAACCTCTTTTTATTTGACTGTCCATGACTTAGAGGGATATTGGTGTAACAAAGATGCATCAGTTTTCATCATTTGTTCCACTTATTTTGAGGTTTCTTAACAATTTCAAACCAATACTAGGCTGTTAAGATTCCTTCTATATTATATTTCAGAAAGCCACAAATCATTTTCAAACAAAAATTAGTCAAATGAAAATTTATACAGTTAATACCTATGATAGTTGGGCTCTCGAGAATAATTCTCTCGGAAATGAAAAACATCTTTCTTGGAACAAAAAAGTGATGTGCAACAAGAAGTGACTGTAATTATGGAAATTTGATATGGTGCCGAACCTATTTCACTATTCCACCATAAATGAGGAGCAAATGGATTTTTAAGGATCATGCATCTAGTTAATTTAAGTTTCTAACAAATACCAGAACATCGGATTACTATAGTGCATACAAGTCCGATAAATATGCATGTTCCATATATCTTCTTCTTTTACAAAGTTTTCTTAAATCAAACCAACCAAGTTAAAAACAAATAAAAACAATAACAAACAGAAAAACACAAATTTCCTATAAATACTACAATGCAGCGATCACTTCCAACATCTTGCTATTTTCTTGTCAACAAATATGAAAATGATGTGTGAGTTAACTATTTTGACAAAGTAATATGTTATTCGATTATATTGTGCAATAAGTGAACAATTTCAATGGCCTTAAATGCAATTAGGATTTTTTTAAGAGAATATTCATAAATAATATTAAAGTAATCTTCTAATATTCTTGTATAAAATTTTATATGAACTTTCACAATTATTAAAAATATATATTTGAAAAAAAATATTGGTTCAATCAACATTAAGTTGATAAAAAAGTAACTCCTTAAATTGTCTTGGCAAAGACGAATAATAATCTTTTATATAAAATTACAATATGTTACATTTATATTATATTTTTGTATTGATTATAAACAATTTACTATTTATTTATTTAATTAATAGATAAAAAATTATATATGTAAAAATATATTTCTAAACTTAAATTACTGAACATTTTAATTTTATACGAATAAAGATAATAATAAAATTTGGGCATTTTAACTTTATATCTTAGAAATATGACTAAAATAATCCAAAATATGAATATTATTTACACATAACTAACAAGTGTCATGGAACGGCTTTAATACCTGACATTTGTATTACAAATATCACTTAATAGAGCAGAGTAAAATAAAGAGAGAAAGAAAGAGAGCGAGCTTGTTTTTTCGCTTCACTCTCCAAGTTTTGGGTGGTGTGAATGACTAAGAGATGACTATTATAAGGGAGGTTTTTCCTTATTTAACTATAACTAAGAGGCAAAATGACTGATTTATTTTTCCAGTGCTTCATTTCTCCGCCAAATTTATCGTGAAATTTGTGTTGAAAACCTGAATGCTCTTTTGAAACTGTTCCCAGTTTCCATATCCTCAGCTGCTGCCAGTTGTAATCATGAGAAAAAGCCATGGACCTAGGTGATATGGAATCTTATACTATAAGCTTGTACATTTTGGTTGTGTAACTACAATCATGAGAAAAAGCCATAGACCTAGGTGAAAAAAGCAAAGCACAAGATCAAAACTAGGAAAAATAGTGTGAGACAATAGCTGTAAACCTTTTTAACTGTTTATGAAACACTAGATTAAACCTCATCACTGCATTCGTAGAGGTCTCTATGACTCTTCAATTGGAAGAAGAGATTAACTTCATACGCAATGAGCATGATACAGCTTCTAAACCTTAAAAGTGCTAATTTTGATCGGCTGGTATGGAGCTCTGTGTGAGTGAAGTATAGACTAGCTGGGAAAATCAGTCCCATAGCAACCATCAATAATAATCCTGACTTAACAATAGCAGCTGCCTGTATAATACATGGCAAACGTTCCATCAACTTCAAACTAAAATTGCAAATAAGCTTCTAAATCTGCAAAATTAAAGTCTTTATGTAACATGTATAGCAGGAATAAACATATGAGAGCACAATGTACCTTACAAAAGGTTTGGTCTTTTTTATTGTGAGTAATGCCTCCAGTGAAAAAGGCACAACCAAGCACAAGCAACATATTTGAAACAAGAGGTTAACAACTTTAATAAAAAAGATGGTTTGTATTGTACTTGGGAGAAGGAAGTTGAAATGGCATCTCAGATTGAGATTTTGTTTGACAGAATTAATACGCTGGAGGATGAGAATAAAGAACTCAAAGAAAAACCAAATCTTTTGATCAGTTTTAATAAAGTAACAGTGAACAACGCAATGCAGAGCATGGAGGGTTTATCTATATTCTTTAATAATGCTAACCCAAGTAAGAATGATCCTACTCCCAAGAAAAATCTTAAAGGATTGGCTATTACATCTGAAAAGGAAAAATTGGTAAATGGTTTGGAGAACTTTCAAAGCATGACACAGGGATGAACAACTTACGATGAATGGAAGAATATTCTTTGATAAATCTTTTTATTTTGTAATGGAAGCTGTGAATCAGCTATTTTTGTGTTGTATCTTTGTTGTAATTGTCTAGTGAACTAGTTTGTTCTTCCTATGTTTGTGGATCTTTTGGTCTATGTTACTAACCATTGAGGTGGTAATTTTGTATGGGTAGGGTCCCTCAACAACCCACTTTTACCTTTAATAAAAAAATATTTGAAAGTAGGTGAACCGATCAATGATTGTTGTACGACACAAATCATCCCATGTTTCAGTGTATATATAGAAATGATCATCTCAATGGCATTTCCAAATGTGGCATTCAAAATCCCTCCAACTATAAAGACATAAATCATATTTTCTCCATGTCATGAGCAGATCTTCATGTATAAGTGGACAAACCAATACATATTATCCAAATATTTACAGAAACTATATAACAAAAATAGATAAAAGTAGCTAATGCATATTTATCATAGTAATCATATTTGAAGAATCTCCATGAAAAGAATGACAAAAGGAAATGAAGGAGGATGTGATGAGGAAAATTGGATAGTAGGGTAAGAAGAAAACATATAAACCAAGATATACAAATTCTATGGGAAATCATAGACCATGCTGATGCATAAATTAATGAAATGAAATACAGGATTGCAACATATGTTGTTGAGGTTGGTTTTATTATGAATAAGCAATACTAGCTTCTACCTATCAAGGGTTTTGGATACTCTAAAATTTAAATAGATTGAATCATTTAAAGCCATAGACATGATCATCTCAGTGGCATTTCCAAAAACAACATTCAAAACCCCTCCAACTACAAAGATAAAAATCATAATTTATCCAGTGATTTTCGACCATATGGGAAGTGTAAGGAATGGGAAAATCATCTAAAGGATTTTAGAATCATTGTGTAGTATCTCGTGGTCATAGAATGTAATAGAAGGTGCTTGGCATTTGAGATGGTATGTAAAAAATTGATTGATTTAAAAAATAGAGAAAATTAAGATAATGTCACCAGTAGCTCTTTATGTATAAATGGACAAACCAATACGTATTGTCTAGATATTTATAGGAATAACAAAATTAGATAAAAGTAGCAAATACATATTTATCATAGTAAACATACTAGATGAACCTCCCTATAAGGAATGAAAAAAGGAAATGAAGGGGGGTGTAATAAGAAGAACGGCATAGTATGCTAAGAAGAAAACATACAAACTAAGATACGAAAAAAAAAATTGCAAGAAAACATAAGACCATGTTGATGCATAATGTATGTGTTGGGTGAATATTTTGTCAATCAGCGTACTGATCAACAAAATAGGTCTAATCAACCACATTAGGAAGATTGGTCCGCCAGGTGTGCAGATTTACTACATCAACTAGAGACAAATCTCTCCTCTCATCAAGGGGAGGTTCCCTATTAAATATGCGGAGGTTATATATATATATATATATATATATATATATATATATATATATATATATATATATATATATATATATATATATATATATATATATGCAGAAAGTAAGACACAGGGGTGGGATAAACCATCCATCTCTCTTCTTTCAGAGATGATACTCACAGACAAAGGAGAAATTCTGGTGTAAACACTAAAGGCACTTCTCTTCTTTCAGAAGTGTTCTTGCAGGAAATAGCAGGAGTTTCTTTCAGGTAGTAAGATAAGAAACTAGTTGACCAAAGGGCGTAGTAATAGCAGGGTGAAACAGAATGCAAAGTTTCCACCTCAACTGCCCAAAGAGTATATCACAAAGGATACTGGGGGCACAAAGTCATCCCAAAATCCTCAACACAAAAAGAAAAGAAAAACACAGACTGAAAACAATTGTGAAAGCACAAAGTCTTCCCACAGTTGGTTTCAGGACACTTCCCTATTACTTTCACTAATTCTGCTTACCAAATTAAATGAATAAGAACACCTTCAGAAGACAGACGTAAGAATGATCTCCCAAAGTGATACAAGCCAAAATAACACAAAGTCTGTAAACAACCTAATTTCTCATTCAAATAAAAATGAAATGAAATTACAATCTGAGCTCAAAGTCTTAGTCTTCTTTCAAAATGGGCAGAGTTTCACTCTTGTAAAAATGAAAAGTCTCCTTACAAATGAGAGAATAAACAAACTTATAGCCACTACGCAAAGATTGGCGCCCTTTTCCATGGGACGGCCCATGCTACAGTCAATGTCTTCAATGCGCCTTCAATCCTGTCTAGAGAGACCATGCTGAGAACAATGCGCTACCATAACTATGGCGTGTCCCTTCATCTAATATGTTTCTTCCTTGGTATGGACCGGCTGGTCCTTTTCCAATTTGTCTTTACTTCATGGAAGAAAAATAGCCCACATCCTTGGTTTGGTGCACTCAAAAGTCTACTCGGTCCACTGTTCCACCTACTGGAAATAACTCTTTCAAAGATAATTTTGGCCCTTTGCATCGATCTTCTCTTCCCTATAGCAATTTGATCCTTCAGGCTCTCTTTTCAGTCTATCGCTTGATTCATGTTGAACCTTGAACCCGTTGAACCACTGAAAGTTCATCGATTCATTGGTTCATTCTGTTTCTTTTGTTATATCGCTTCTTCGCTCCTTGGTTGAACCATCCGTTGAACCACTTGTTTGTTGCTTCTCTCTTGACTGAGGCTGCCTTTAAACTTTTGAACCTATGAACCATTGAATTTTGAACTCTTTCAGTTCAAAGTTCAATCGGTTCATTGGTTTATTCTGTGTCTTACTCAATCATTGCTTCCTTTATCTTTCTAAGCTTTGGTTGAACCTTTTAACCTTGAACTAGTTGAATCATTTGGTTCAACGGTTCAATGGTTTAATCAGTTCATTCAGTTCATCCTTTGAAGCCCCTTTTTGTCTAAGTCTGTGAATGTTCCTTTCTATGTCTTTGTTCAGCCTTTGGAATGTCCCAAAGGGAAGGTGTCCCTTCGGGCTTTTAAAACGGTCCTTTCTCTGTTGCCAAGTGCCCCCCGCAAGGGTACTTGTCCTTCGAGCTTCAACTTCCCCGACGGGTTCTTACTTCTTTGGTGGGCTTTTTTCGTCAGGTAAAAAGCCCGAAAGAATTCCTTTGGACAAAATGTCTGAAGGAAAGTTTCATGTTACTTGGCCATTCGTTCTTTCCTGTTTCTTCAGACTTTTCTTCGGGTGAATTCCTTTAGACAAAAATTCCAAAGGAATTTTGCCTTAACATTTTTCTAAAAAAATCTTCCCAAAAGTATTCTTTCGGCCTCTTAGACTTAGCCATTTCCATTGGACAAAAAGTTTGAAAGAATTGTTCCTTTTGAACAAATCCGAAGGAATTCTGACTTTTCTTTGACCTTCGAACCAATGCCACCTGCCCTCCACAAGGGCACTTGCCTTTTTCACTTTGGGGCAGCCCCTTGAACTTGCCGATTGAACCAACCAATTAAACCAACTTTGGTTCAACGGTTCAATGGGTCAATCGGCTCATTCTTCGTTATTTGGCTAAGTCTTTTTGATCTTTTTCACCAAGCACGTTGAACCAACTTGGTCGTTGAACCCATTGAACCTTTGAACCAAAGTGGTTCAAGCCTTTGTTATTTATCATTTGCCAATTGAACTCTTTTGATTGAACTGAGGTGTCGAACCAATCTTGGAAACGACTAAGTGTTAGAAACTTGTTCTTTTGACTGAACTCACCTTTAGAAGCTTTTTAACGTGTTGAACCTGTGAATCCCTTTATGGAAAAAGCTTAAAATGAGGAATTTGAAAGCTCAGAACAAATTTTGAGAAGGGAAGAGAGAAATTTTGGTCTGTGCAAGGCCATAATAGTCCGTAGGTTGTCCCAAAAATGAGTGACATTTTTTGGGGACAACAGTATGAAATGAAATAATGGATATACACCATATGTTGTTGAGGCTGGCTAGTTGTATTATTAGGAATAAGAAATACTAGTTGCTACCTATCAAGGGTTTTGGATACTCTAAATAACTTTAACCATTTAGAGCCATTCAATTAGTACAAGTCGAAAACATCACTCAAATTTTGAAAAATCAAACAAACCATTGCCTTTGCCAAAAATATAATACTGGAAACAACAATCATGAGAAAAATATACCTGTAGGACCACTATAGAACATTAATTGCCTCCATTACAAGTTTTACAAAAGTGAGCAGGCAATGCTATTACATTTATTTGCCTATTTTAACATATTATGTAATAATAATGTTGTTCATTTTATAAAAATATGGTCATCAACGCTTACTATATCAAAATCCCAAGTCCTTTAGCCAAAGGTGTTATACCCAACAGGCAGAAAAGAAAGACCCAACCCTGCAATGCTAACAAATAATATATTTTAGTATAGATTAAGACTATGAAACAAAATATAAGCACATGAAAGACTGAAAATAAATACCCAACCCTAAAATTCTAACAAATATTATCTTATATTATGGATTAAGACCATGAAACAGAACATAATCACATGAAAGGCATGCATTTTGATCTTGCTCTCAAGATAAAAAGTTCACGGGCATTTCCTTTAATGTCCTCTTGACTACAAATGGAAAAGACCTATGTAGAAAATCAAGAGGAGAACATTTATCACTATTAGTCACACTAGGACAGATCCCTTAAAAATAAGGCCAATGGATAAAGATAAAAATGGTAAGATTATCTTTATTGCTTACATTACATGTTTTGTATTCCATGAAGCTGCAATAGCAGTAACATGCCCAAAAAGAAACAACAAGTTCATTTTGTATTGGAAGAACACCATAACTATGCTTCTCCATATTTGACATCTTATTAATTTGAAATTCTAATACTTTTGCACATCATCCTGTGTATAATTTATGGTACTCTTAAATTTAAGAGCTTCGATGTCAACATTATTCACAAGCCTTTTATCCTCACATTCATTTCCTTCATATGCCATATGAACTATCTACAAAAACCATGGTAAACTTGAAAATCAATGTAAACAAACTTCGAGTTTAATGATGGAATAAAGAATAGCTTATACAAACACACTCCTTCAAAGATACAAACACTCAAATAGAACTTGTCCTTATAAAGCACCTTAAAAGCATAAAGTTTATTTGGGGTATGGAGAAAAAGAATTTAATATGCATTAAAAAAAAGTAGAAGAGTATAAAAGACATTGATAGTATTGTACATAGAGCAACACATAAAAAGGAAGAATAAAGGAATACATTTTATTCTTATCTACAATCTAGCTACACAAATCAAAAGACTGTTGGGAACATATTGTATTAAGATCCAAAATTGACTAAAATTGATGATCTAAAAATCTAAACCACACGATAGGGTAACACTGGCAAAGCAGCCCAAGTATTAGTGATTATCAACCTATCCCCTTGGAGACCAAACATCTCTTACCCCAAAACTCCTCTTAAAATAAATAGATTATTTTATAAAAAATGGGAAATCTGTATTACTATATGTTAGATGGCAGACTTTAAAATGAGATTACACTAAAAAAAACAATCAATGTACCTGATGGGATCTCTATAGCCTTGCACAAAATGCAAACACAAATAAATAGCACCTGGTAACCGAAATAGATTTGCAGAGCTCTTTATATTGTTAAACCCTAAATATTAATAGTGTGGTTTAGTTGCCACGAACTTACAAGAAAAAGCATGGCGGTAGCATCACTCTTCATTGTTTTACATGCACCTGTCTTTCCCTTCACGTGACGAGCGTTCTTCCTCAACCATAGCCACTTGCTCATTGTCTCAGCCTAAAGACACATTACTCACCTCACCATGTTAAATATCTATAATGTTTTTACTATTCCCAAAAGTCTCTGTGGAAACTACACGCATATAAAATGCATTCATTGGACGTAGGTTGTAAATTTGTATTCCCTGTTTAACCGTAACTGTGAAAATAATAAAATATTAATAGACTTTAGTAAACAGTGTCAAATTATGGCCAATGGTGGGTTGTTATTCACTGCAAATAATTTCCCATGGCAATAAATCTCGTAAGGCCAAACTAATAGTACCCGTCATGTACTAATAAAAGATGTGAGTGTGTCCCAAATCCTCAACGTCAAAATTAGGAATTCTAAACTTTATATCTTATAAATCTAATAAAATTAGATAAAGAATTTTAAAATATAATTATAATTTTTGATTAAAAAGTGTATTTTTATTAATATAATAAAATTTAGTATAATATTAATCATAAAAAAATGGGTGTAAAAGTTATATCCGAAAAATCAAATCACACTAAGCTAAACAAGCTTTATATATATGTATGTATATATGTATGTATATAAAAGGGTCAATTCAAGGCCACACAAATTATAAATAAGGAAAAAACCAAAATCAAACAAATTTGAGAGAGCCTTAACCAACAATTTTAAAGCGTCAATTTTTTTCCTTTATTCCTTTTAACTTCATTCCATAAATTTGGAGGAGGTGCAGAATCAAGAACAATAGTAACCATCTATATCTAAGGTTTAACTTGGGTTTGATACTTATCTGACTCAGATGTATCAGATTCATACGATCTCTTGATTCCTCCACCTAAATATTATCTTCCACATGTCTCTTCCATAGTTTCTGTTCTAGAATGCTTTGTTAGTCCATCTATAGATTTTTACTTGACCTTAAATGTCTTCTTATTATTTAATACTTCCTCTTCTATATCTTTCAAAAGAGGATGCTCATATCGCTGTCAACTTTTAAATTTAATAGGGTAATCTTTTTTTTCTTCAATTTACTTGTACAAGGGCATGCTCCTTAGGAATGGCTAGTTTGATGGCAAAATAGATAATTAAATGCAGTATTTTCATAATCCAAAGTTTAGATCCAATAATAATGGTCATGTTTCAATTGTATTATGTATGGGAGACCTTTGCTAAGATCCACCTCCACACAAATGTGGCCGTAGGTGAATAGTCCTTATTTAAATCTCTCAACATTCATCTTAATGAATCTTCCCAAAAAAATTTTAATTGCTTCACACACTAAAGGATGCCATAAGGTACGAGAAATATTTGGGAGCCAAACTCAAAATGGTATTTTAGACACCACCATAATGGTATGATCAAAATCTAAAAACCAATGGATAATAAAGGGTCCAACTCTATCTCAAAACCAAAGGCCTTCCTCAAAAATTCTTTGATAATTTTTAAGGGACAAAAATTAAACTAAGAAAAAACCTTTAGAATATAAACGGATCGCACAATCTTTAGTCCGAATAAAATAAACCCATTGGTATAGATCTTCCAACTAAAACCAAAATCCATTAAATTTACAAATAACAACATAATTCTTGAAAATCTGAAATTAAAATATTTACTTTTGAAAAAATATCTCCACTATTGATATCTCATTCCAATGCTCCATAATATATAAATTTGAAAAAAACTCTAGGGAAAGCCAACCCAAGATGAGTCTTGAAACTTTAAAATATAGATAAATCTCTAAATCTCAACATCGTACTGATGATCATTCTGAAATTAATATAAAATTTAATGACAGTTTTTTTTTTCTCTTTCTTTTTTAAACTACAACTATCGTTCAAAAATGCAATGCAAGATTTAACATCAAAAACAAAACCAAGCAACATTCCTATTTTTGAATTGTAGCTTCATTTTAACTTTTTCAAAGGCACATTCCTCTCCTTCCGTATTGAGAGGATTCCACTCTGAGGTAGGAATCATGCACCTTGTAATTGTGTAAACCTACATTTACAAGAAGCTTTCACCAAGTCTTTGTCGATTTTCCTTGTAATACCCTTGACTATGTTTCAAAAATCTCCTCTCAACCCATTGTTTATCTTGGAATATCAAGAAAATCAAATTAGATGTACTCTTAGTAGTGTATTATGAATAAATGGATTTAAGATTAATTTAGTAGTACTTAAAACATAAATATTTAATTATGTTTAAAATATATATAAAATAATAATTAAATTTAATTAATTATTTTAAAGTTTTAGAAAAATGTAAAGTTTATGTTTATTTATTTATATTTTGAGATTTGGTGATAGCCATCAAGATTTAATAATGGAAAAAAATAGATCGTAAAAACAAAAATAATATAAAAAATTTGTAATAATTGAAGAATAATATAAAATGTATCATGTTTTAAACTTAAGAATATTCAAACCATCAAGTTTTATTTTTAATAAAATTTAGTTTAAAACAAAGTATTTTGAAGACTATGTTTGATTTGGGGCTCCAAATACTTCGATCAAATTTTTGCAACTTTATTCAAATCGTTAAGAAAATGAAATATTTTTCTTATCGTAATTGTGTAACTATATTAAGAAACCATAATGAAGATAATATATTGGCTAATTAAAACACATAAATGAGTCTCATTTGGCAGCCAACTCCATCCAAATCTGGAAAAAAGGGGGTTTGAACAAAATCCCTTCATTCTAACCCCCATGTGTACATAATGAATGGGTTTAAAACAAAGAGAGTTCAAACGAAGGGAGTTCAAACAAAGGGAGTTCAAACAAAGGGTTTCAAACATTTACTTTATGCATTTACTTAATTTAAATAAAGTGGCCAATGAAATGATTTATTTTCAAGAGGTTAGAAAGAAAGGGGTTAGAATAAAGGGGTTTCTCAAACCCCCTTTATTCTATCTCCCTTTGTTCTAATCCCATGTGGTATTAAATCCTCACCCATTTAAGTGGTAAGTTATTATTGGCCTAAAATTGCCACTTTGGATGCCATATATTATGATGAAAAAATAAAATAAAAACATGTGGCTCTACATATAAATAAGTCTTTTATGAGCTTTTTAATAATATAATATTTTTTAAATTTTAATAATATTTAATATTTATTTTCATTTATTTATAAAATATAGTTATTTATAAAATAAAGAACCATATATTTAAAGTCTCGGGAAAAATAGGAGACTATGACAAAACAATTTGAAAAATATCGCTCCGCTTGACTTTAGTGTCCTTGTTTTAATGACGATATATATATATATATATATATATATATATATATATATATATATATATATATATATATATATATATATATATATATATATCATGAGGAGAAATCATAAGCATTGATATTCCCTATCTTTATCATTATTGATAAAAATATATTTTTTATCAAAAAATAATAAAAATAATAATCTTGCATTACATCCATGTTTCTAAGACTTATTTGTAAGAAATTTTGATAAAATATTATGTTTTGAGAAAATTATGAAGAGGAGAAATCAAGTACTCAATAAAACGTTTTGTACATGAAACATACACACTGTGTAAATATCAGGAATTAAAAAATCTATTTTTTATTTTTTTATTTTAAAAAAATAAAAATAAATATAATCTACACTTAAAATACAATATTTCATTAGTTTACACCGTTTCCACATTTTATACAGTTAAGTCACTATTGTCTATACAAATTGAGAAATATTCACATTTTCATTTTTTGTTGTTCCCTTTGTACCAAAAAGTGGGACATAGTATTAAAAGTGTTCTATACAACCATAACCATCCTCATTCTCATATAACTACAACTACAACACACGACACCATGACCATGACCCGACGCGACCAAAACCATGACCCTCATCCATGACCAACTACAACTGACACGCTATTGCTGGCATGTGTTACACTCAACATGATTCTTATAAAGTTCCTCATCATTTGTATAATTTCAAAAACAATGCTTTAATAATTACAATGATTCATTATCCATGCAACCTAGTACAATGCCATGTGTCATTAACATGAACTTAATAAATTTAATGCATGTTTTAATGATTATTAAATATTTATCTATAATGACAGTAGATACTTAATAAATTGTTGTGAACAAGAATGAGTTCTTTTCAAGTACTCAATATTTGTTATATGTCTAAATGTGCTAGGGTGCTTGTGTATTAATAAATAACTTAAATTCAAATAGGACCATATTAGTACACAAATTAACATCAAATGATGAAAAAAGGTGAAAATGACAAGGGTCACATGAAACAAGGAGTAGAAAGACTTGGAATAACCTTGCCAAGACCCCATAGTTTCGCTTCAAACATGTTTAGAATGTAATATCATGTTTCATACAAAGAGGGAAGAATGTGAACAAACCTAGACAAGGCAAAGAGGAAATTTGAAATGTGTTAGGAGAAGGAACACATACGTCTAAAAGTCAACACATGTGCATATAATGTCTAATTTAAAGTGAAAATCTAAAAGTAAAAAAACCTTCTTAGAAACATCCAATTTAATAACTAGTAAATGCATAGGGGATATCTTTAAGTGTCTACATTTTACCTTTCTTTGATGTGTGTCGTGTGTGCATCCATATCAAATTAAAATAAGTCATGGTATATATACAATTTTTTGTGCTCTTAAAGCTAATGAAGAAAATTCCAAATGTATCTTTAAATTTTGCATGAACATTATTTATTTTTCTTCACACACATGGATGAGTGCCACTAATATTAACTACTAAAATATAAAAAATTAAAAATTATATACCTAATTTGAGTGAAGGTATTTATAATGCCCATGTGAAACCAAGTGCATCTAAATCTGTGCAAGTTCTTGAACACACTTCTAAGTACGAATATTTAGTAATATATTAGATACAAGCTAGATGAAAGTTTGAGTGATACTATAATAAAATTGAATACAATCATGAGCATAATCTTAAATAATTTTGAGTTCAATTTTAAAATTCATATCCATAGAGGACTACTCATGTGACAAGAAACCTGAATAAGGTTCACTTGGTTTACCAATCCCATAATTATGTATTCTTACATCTATTTTGTAGTGAGTATAAAGCCTTCCACCCCTTGTATTATTTTTTCTCTCTAAGTCTCCCAACTAAACTTGTAAAAATCAAGCTTGAGGTACTTATATTCTACCACCACTTCTAACAGCCTTCCTTAGAAAAGGATGTTAATTTATTTCTATTTTCTCCTTAGTGAAAAGATAATGACTTTACTTTTGATGATTTTCGGGGTTAATTTTAAGATCCCATATTGGAAACCCCCTTAGTTTTTTTTAGGCGAATTATATTTGTAGCCTTGGTAAATCTAAGTATATCTGAGAAAAAAATCTTTGTTTATTTTCTGTACAACCACCCAGTAGCATTCTGTCAAGTAAAAGGCTACAATGATGTCAGTTGACAACATGATACTAGAAGATAGTGATATGCTATAACTTAGTAAGATTATATCAAGTGACAACATGTTATTATGTGGTACCATGTTTCCATGTGGTTACATGTTATTGGGCGGTAGAACTATGCTACCGCTAAGCACTATACCATCGCTCAACATTATTTTGCCCCTCATGGCAACATGATGTCAGGTGAATACACTATACTACCACTCGGTAATATGTTATTGCTCGATACCATGTTGTCAGGTGACAACATAGTGCCAATGATAATAAAGTACCGAGTGGTAACATGCATGTGCCATCGAGTGACATATTATTGTTTTTCAATTGTGTGGTATCAGGTGGTAGTGCTTGAAATATGACCGACTCTTGCTAGTCACATGAACCAATTACTTGTCTTTCCCTTTATCACTTATAAATACACCCTAGTGCCCTCATTTTCACACTTTATTCTCAGGTTTTTCTCATACCTTCTTTTTCTTTCAAACTTGACCTACGACTCTCAAGTCTTAAGCAAAATTTTAATAGCTTCCAAATCCACTTAAACTCAAATAGGGGTCATTCAAAATATAATTTTTAAAAATTTATTATGTTTTGACTTCCTCCTGTTGGTGGAACAACCAGAAACCTATGTGGATTAGATAGATGCCTATGAACTCAGAGGCCTAGTACAAATACCTCAATATGACATGACCATCAACCATAACCTATTATGATCTTTAGTTTCTTACTATAACCATACTAAGACTTAACTCCATGTGTGGTTTAACACTAAATCCATATCCTTTAGCATCTCTCCATTAGATATCCCCAATTTAAAAAGCCTTCTACATTGTAATGCAAACCTTATTAACATCAAAGTTTTGTTATATGATGAAGACAAAAAGTACTTAGAGTCTGTCTACAACTTGGCCATAGACCCAGATAGTAAGTGCTAATTTTATTAATTATATTAATATTTTTTTATTATTCTTGAATCGTTATTATTAGTTTGATGTCATAATTGCATGTTTTCTACATTCATTACAGATAATCAACTCAGAAGGGGATCCAGGTTGAAAAATATCGAATTCATTTCTCAAAGCTATTGTGCATTTCTTCCAAGATAGAATTATTTTATAGGGAAGACTAGTGGATGTTCCATCCAGGCTATTTATTACATTCTTCGTTCTCTATCAGGTGTCAAATATGGCTGGTGCATAGTTATATCCAACAGGATTAGGATTGAGTTGAATTATGTATTTTCCAAGGACATTTCCACCATTTCATTATCTAATTATATTTTGGCCTTTATTATGAGACCTTATATGATATATATAATACAACAATTCCCACTTCCCTCCATACAAAAATGACAAGTAATTCTTTGTTTGTCGACAAATAGGGGGTAAGTTTAGTTTTCAAAATAATCACCTATGTTGCTTTATACATATTTAAATTTTCAACATTTATTAGCTTGTTAGTTGTTATAAGTAAGAATGTGTGTGTATGGCACTATAAAATAGACGGCATCTAAAGGTCAACATGCTCTTGAAGACTATGGCGATATCAAATCCAAGAAGTCTTCATTCAATTCATTTTGAATTTCTAAATGCCCAAGAATTGATTCTGTATTGTCTTCGCTTGTAGGTTCTCATAAATTTCTTTTATTATTTATTTCTTATATTAATTAATGGAAAATTTATTTTTCATATTAGTTTATTAATTAATTTATTTTTTTCAATTGACTCTCAAGCCATTGTCATTGAGGATTCTTCCCGACAACGCATTCAATGTTTGCTACCTTACATTTTTTTTTTGAATTGAAGTTTCTTACAATTGGGTAGTTTATTAACTGGATTTACTCTTTTTGAAGGTAAAACCACCACTATCACTCCCACTAGGACATCATTATAGAAGAGGCAATCTCCTCGAGTACAAGTAATAATTGTTTCATTTTGAATTTATATTAATTTATGTTTTTGAATTTACCAATTTTGAATAATTTTTGTTTTGTATGTCACCCTACATCTATGAGACGACCAATAAGTATGCCACCACCCTCACCACCCATCCAAACTTAGAAAAGGAAAGAATATCTCCCTCCTTGCATAGAGTAGAGGAACTCTACGAATTTTTGATTTTTAAAATTTCTTTGTTGGTGGTGTTTCTAGTGCACAGGGTCTTACATGTTTACAGTAGATCGATCTGGATCAAGAGTATCTCGGGATCGAAAGTGGCCCCCCAAATGATGGTGGATTCAATCCACATGATTGTATTTAAGTTATTAATGTTCCTACATTAGAAGTGTCTTCTACCTCTTACCTGTCTACCCCACCCACCACTGATAATTTAAACATGTTTGATGATTTCATAAATAATTTTTTATTGGATAATTTAGTTTCAAAAAATATGTTTGCTAATATGAGGGAAGGTGTTGTTGAAGATTTTAATGCTTTAAAATAATGGAAGATAAGGGGAAAATCATTGATCAAAGAAATCTACGTCCATTATCACAATCACTCCCAAAGAGTTAATTTGTTTTTGCTTGTTTAAAATGAACCTTCAAAGATTGACACTTTATTTATTCCATCTCAATTTTGTTTAATTTATGTTAACAATGTTTACAATGATAATGTTTTATAAATTATGATAAACAAGTTAGAAAATTTAAATGGAGAAGTCCAAGCCTATTTCAATAAATAGGCTAGAGATATAAACCTTGTTGCCATTGTACAAGCAGAGAATGAAAACATTGTGGTAAGTTTTCATTATTTTTAACATGTATTTTAGTTATAGTTTTTATGTGCATGAGTCTTATTTATTATTTGTTAATTACAGGGAAAATGTGAAAAATTGAAGAAAGAAATAAAGCTTCTTAATGTGCATTTGAAAAATGTTCGCAAAAGTATCACCACAGTGATTGCATTCAATAAAAAACTTGTTCTATTAAATAAATAGAACAATATTTTGAAGAAAATTATTAAAGACCATGGGATGAATCCAGATATTTTATTGAAGAAAAATTTAGATGCAGATCCAATTATTCTTTTAGCTAGCGATGCAATGAATGAGGAGAGAGAAAATCTTTAAAATATCAATTCTATTGCAGAGGATCTTCTTAAGAAAGGAGTTATCATGGAAGGTACAAAGGCAAGTCGAGAGAGCGGGGTTTCAATGGAGGGCAGTGGCAAAAAGCAATTGAGTGGAAAGTTTGTTACAGAAAAATGTTAGTTTATTTCAAAAAGTTTATAATATTCAAAATGGCAATGATTTATATCATGTTTGTTTGAAAAACACTTTATTATATTTGAAAAATATTTGTTTTATTCAATACAGTTTATCATGTCAATGATATTTTACACTTGTTTCAAATACTCTAGGTATATAATTTTAATATTTTAAATGCATTGTGGTCAAGTTAAATATTCTATGGAGATATAGCAGTGTAGTGGTCTAGATTGTAAATATTTTATAGTATTTAATTAATACTTATATTAAAAATAAATTATTTTTAAATGCATTGTGGTCTAGATTGTAAATGTTTTGTAGCATTTAATTAATATTTTTGTATTTAATTAATTAATACTTTGAAACACTTTTGGTTTGTAATTTAATGATTTTAAATGTGTTGTAATTGACTGTAGTTAGCCTTAAATATTAAATGGTTATACCATTATAGTAGTTGTATTATTTTAAAAAGTGTTGGTTAAATGTATTGTTTAAATATTCTTCAATCTTAACCATTTTGGAGGCAATGTTAGGAAATTTAACTTTTATATTTGGTATTTACCATAGAGTGAATAGTGCTTATGGTTATGTTGTAACTTAGTTATTAGAATGTATTATTATTTAGAGTTATATTGTTATGTAACAACAATATAACGTATATAGGTTTATTTTTATAGTTGTTAGATTAAGTTATTATAAGGTGTGATTAAAATATTTGTCTATATTTTGGTTCAACACTTCTGCATGTATTAAATCTATATATAAGCTCTCAAAATTACTATTATAGATAACAAAAATAATAAAAACAACAAAGCTTAATGATCAGAGAATTTTTAATAACATGCAAACGGGTGTCCTATGGTGCATGTCTACACCTAGACTTGTATGCTTCAATGAATGCTCTGGTGATTATAAATGTGTTGTGATGATTTGCATGTCTACATTATGTTTGAAATTCTATTTTATGATTATAAATGTGTTGTGGCACCATTAATCATAGTGGTTAGTCTTAAATATTCAATAGTTATAAAATTTGTACTATTTGAAATACACAGAGTTGTAATAGGAAAAATAAAGTGATTAATTCTAGTCTATTGAAGAAGTTTCATATTTTTTAGTGTGAAAATGAATACATTAGTTCTAATTGACTCTCAATTAATCCGTATAGTTTAATGAACTGTAATTTAGTATACATGCATGAAATAGATTACACAATTTAAACTATTTGAAAATGAAAAAATATGAAATATTTCAAAAAATAGTAATTGATATACTTATCAAACTAAAACTCGAGCAGTTGAAACAATCCTTGAGAAACTTGCTCATCGTAAGTGTGACTTGCATCTACCATGATAGTGTTGTATTTAGTCTCAGTATTCACATCCTCTATATTGGTATATGTATTACTAATGCCTCTTCTTTCAACTAGAAAATTCCATGTTGCCAACACTTTGACATAAGGAAACTTGTCCATAGAATAATGCAAAACATAGAGTCTCAAGCAAGTCTCTAGATTTTTATCCAATCTATCTCTAAGTTTTGACTTCACAAAAGATAATGTACTAAACACTCATTCATCTTCCACAGAACCCAAAATCATTGTTTGAACAAGTTCATATAATCTGAAATATTCACTAATGCTTTCTTCTAAGATGCTATTAGGATAAAGTTTTTTTTATAATAGTGTAATTGCACCATTTTCAATTGGGTCACTTAAACACTGAAATTGATCTATCATTGTATAAATTGTGTTGACTGAGACATCGTTAATTGTTTATTTATAATACCATTAATCTCCACTCCATTCACATCTACAGATTTACAAAAATTCTTAATAATTGAATCCATATGTTTTTGAAATAAACTGCTAATATGTTTTTGACTATTAACAATATTCCAAAAAATGGGATTCACAACTCCCATACCCTCCAATAACTCATCTCTTTTAAAATGTTTTTTGATCTCAACAAATAAACTTTGTAAGATTTTATTTAATTTAATTTATGTTTTAGATGAAATAGTATCATATAATAGACATGTTACAAGTACATCTTCAGGTTCAACTTCCACAACTTCAAGTCTTCTATAGCAAGTATGCATTGGGATCTCAATGTCATTTACCATGACACAAAGATGATCATTGATATTGAATTTCAAATAACTTTCAGGATTTTGAAAATATGTCAAAATTTATCAAGTTCTAAAAATGGGTTCATGAAAGCTTTCATTCAATATGTATAATATATCTAAAGATTGGCATACATGTTTTCTCAAACATATGAAGTCAACAATCTAGATAGATCTCTCCTATGCATGTTTCATTAAATAGATGATTTCCTTCAATATTAACAGAATATCATAAAATGTCAATAATGTTTCAAAATATATTAAATGGCACATCAAATCTTTTGCTTTGTCAACTTTCCTGTGGCATTTATACATAAAACCTATTAAAGATGGATATTCCTCAAAAATTCTGCATGCATGTTCATACATGGAAATCCATCTTATTTCAACATCTTTCAACGATTTTTTACCATCATTCACCCCAATTGCAAATTTTTGGAACTCAAAATCTTTTTGGGTTGCTTGACATATAAGCATGCAAGTCATGAATGAACTCTTCTACTTTTGCGACATTACCGAATGTGCTAACAATTTTGTATGCAAGGTTCATCATATGAGCCATGCAATGAATTGGAATCATAACTAGAGAAACTATTGTTTGAAGATGAACACAAAGACCACTTCTATGCCCCTGCATCACTGATGCACCATTAACACCAACACACACTAGCTTCATAGCTATGTCATAATCATCCATCCCAGTGTTATCTCTTAAATTAGATATAGCCAATTTATGAAGGTTTTATGCATTATAATCTTCTACCATTTTATGAACATCTAAAAGATGAGATTGGCTTAAATAGTTTTCAAAAATATACACTTGCATACAAACCCATGATGTGTTGTCAACTGTAATGACATCATCGATGGATAGTGAAATAAATAGTGATCTCTTAACACTTTCTTTCAAATCTTCCTTCTCAACCATTGCTAGATATTTTGTCATTTATCAAGCACTACTATTTGACCAATGCGATTGTAAAATATCAAGAAATCTATTATGTTGAAACAAAATCTTATAATCTAAAAAATCAAAAATGGGTCTGCTTTTTTTTTAAATGTGAAAAATAGTAGAGTACTGTACATATTTTTCCTTAAGATTGGATTGCATAACTTTTCCAAATTGAACTTTGATTGTTCTCTTTTTCTCAATAAGATGTTTTTGTCATTTTTGATCATTTTTGTATTCACGTGCATATCTTACATACATACATTCTTCTTCATTTTTTCATTTGTGTGTTCTTGTTATCTATCCATACGGCTGCTTCACGGATTATATATTTTTCCATAATGTTTCTTGATTGTGTCTAATTTAAGTTGCATTTTGTGTTGTTTTTTAAGTTTCTAACTACATATTGTCCATATGTACTCTATTGTAGGCTCATTACCAATTTTTGGTTCTACAGGTTCTATAAATGGATATTTTGTAACCCAATCAACTTAAAAAGACATTCCTATTGTCCATGTACTTTTCTTCCTCTGTCAAACTTTTTGCATGAAATTTTCAATTGAATTTGGTGTCTGAAGAGAATAGTAATTCTCTTTTGAATTGTCCAGAGGAGTGTCTTTTAGGGGTGACATGTCATTAATAAAATCTTTAGATGGTGAGATATTATTGAGATTAATTCTTTCTAATAAAATGTTATCATTGTTAGTGGTGATTTTTGCATTGAAATGGTTTTGAATTTATTTTACAATTTAAAAAAAACACTAATTTTTTTTTAAAAAAATTTAGAATCACCTGTATTTGGAGTGCATGTCATTTATGAAGTCTTCTTTCTTAGGGTTCTAAAATAAGAAAGTATGTTCAATTTTCTTGATATTTGTTGTGGTGTTTTATCCTTACCATTACCACTTGACACCATTGTAACTAAAGGAGGATTTTGTAGGACTCAAGATGAAGAAGGGTGACAACAGTTGCAAAAATGATGTCAGAGGATAGGAATAGGAAGTGTTAAAATGCAATCGGGCGACAACAATCGATGAGATTGTGATGATGGATGATAGAATTGTGTTGAGCGGTAAAGCACTATCGAGTGGCTTAATGTTGTTGGGTGGCACAGTGTTTCCATAGCTGTCGAGCGATAAGTTGTCAAGGGGTGTAGTGTTGTTGGGCAACACAGTCACATTGCTATGGACAACATGGTGCTACCATGTAGTGAAGTGTTTCCAGGTGATGTAGTGTTGTCGGATGGTCAGGGGTTGTCGAGTGACATAGTTCTATTAAGCAGTGGAATGCAATTAAGTGGTAGAATGCAATTGGACGACAGTGAATTAATGAATATTCATCACTAAAATTTACCTTGGTGTAATTCACTTTCATCCCAACCTCTTTATATAAGAGCTGTAGGACCCTCAAATGTCCTTTCAAACTATGTATTATTTTTTTAATAAGGATAAGGGCTCAAATCCTTATTACATTGTTGTTTATGTAAGGACAAGACATTGAGGTTCATAGTCTATCTTGTAGTTTATGTTCATCCATGTTGTAAATATATTAACATCTAGAGCAATTACATCAAGGTTAACAATATACAGAAACACCAAACTCAGACCCCTAAAAGAAAGGGAAAGGCCATACAAAACATGCAAGTGATAAAAGATTTTAACTTGCATTGGGCAATAATGGTGAGTAGAAATGATAGAGTATTTCAATTGATATCATATGCCAAGGGATCCATATCATACACCAAAACTCAAATTTAAGGTAGTGGTTAGATTTACATGCCCTACAATACCCATTACAAAAGGGTCTACAGTTTGCAGATTGGTAGCATTTTTTATTGGTCATTTGAGGGTGGACGATGATGTCATGAGAGTTGATTTGATTGTCACAGTACTCCACATTCAATGTACAGTTCAATTTAACAATACAATATCGCGCAAATAAAACATTGAAGTCCCAAAATCTATCTTATTGCTTTTGTTCATCCATGTTACTAATCTATTAATATATGAAACAATTACAAAACCCAATTTTACCAAAATAATAAATTTCATCCCTTCCAATATAACTGACACTTTTGAAACAACTTCTAATATATTTATTCTCCACAAGTGACCCCTCTTAAGGGGGAAAAACACTCCCAATACTACTCTTAAATAAAAGTACCCTATAGCAAACCAGCAATTCTTTTAACATGATTGTTAAGCCCGACTTCCAGGGTTTCAGAAACCGGGGGCTTGCGAGCCACCGTTTACTCTTATCCCGTTGGCGCCTTTCTCCACCTCAAACAGTTTTTCCACACTCAGTTTTGGCTTACCGCTCACCCAAAGTCCACAGACATTCCACTGCTATTATTTGAAAGCGACAAATCCACATTCAATGTCCGACACTGTCACAGATTTATAGCTGCAAATGCCCCTACAAAGCCATCCAAATCTCCATATTTTCCTGTTATTTCATTTTGTGAGATGGCTTGTGTTAAATTTTCATTTGCCTCAAATGCCTTGCTCGCCGTAAGCAAAGGCCCTAAGGTGGATTCACAGAGCATCAACCGCACAGGCAGTACAAATATTAGATACAAGCATCCTTTCAAAGTAATAAGGGCGGTGCAGGTTTCAGGGGCCGAGTCGCAGGCGGCCCCGGCAATCGAAGGAGGCGGTCACATGAAGAAATTGAATACTCTGTACGAAGTGCTGGGGCTGAGCCGAGGGGCTAGCGGGCAGGACATAAAGACGGCATACAGAAAACTGGCCCGCCAGTTTCACCCCGACACCGCGGCGTCCTCTGAAGCTAAGAGCATGAGCACCGATATGTTTTTGCAGATACACAATGCTTACGCCATTCTTTCAAGGGCAGAGGACCGCGCCCAATATGACCGCCAGCTGGTGATGCAGCAGAAGCAGAGATGGAACAGGGCGTGTAGCAGGGGGGCGCCTGTCTATTGTTTTTCTCGCCGGGCTTTTATTGTTGAATCTTTTTGGCCTTTGTAAAAGGGCTACCTCCTTTCCAAAATTTTATTTTTATTTATAATTTTAAAAAATAATTAAAATTATTTTTAATATTTTATTCTTTTAAATTTGGTTTCATTTATAATTATTTTTAACAAAAATTTTAGAGATAAAGAAAATATTAGTATATCAATAATTCAACACGGTAATCTTACTCTTTATATTCTATGTATGATTATATATATATATATATATATATATATGTATGTATGATTATATATATATATATATATATATATATATATATATATATATATGAGTTGATAGGGTCTTTGTTTGGATTGTTTTTAATCAGAGCTATGAATTATATTAGGAGCATAATTGGGTAAAATGTTGGGTTGTAATCAGAGTGCCCAAACCAACGGTGAATAGTATCCTTAGTTATGGACTATGGACTTGCTTCATCGTATTGAACACAAGTTTCAAGTCACATGCCAACCCTCATCGCATTAAACACTAAGCCGATAACCTATTGCATTGTGGATACTTTTTACGAATAACCCATCATAACTTAATGTGAGAACGACGCTAAAGAGTAGTCATCCAAAAAAATAGACCTTGAGACATCCCACTTCTAACACTGAATTCACTCACTACTAGACTATCATCATCGGATCTTATATTATAACATATACTTATTACCATTAACTTTATTCTTATTACAATACTCAACTTAAACTTAATACTATTACGTTAGTTTAATATCATATTTTTATATGATTTTAATAAGCGCTTCTACTCACTTCTTTAAAAAGAGATTGAGTTAGGTACTTATAATCAGATTATCATAACTCAGAATTTATAACTTAATTTATTTATTATATATATAAAATCGATATTATTTATTACATTATTTTATAATGACCTTTTACATAAAATTAGAGTTGTATAATATTTATGTATTGATTATAAAATATTTTTAAATTTTTACTTGTTTAATAGATTAAAAAACAAATATATAAATATGTTTCTAAATTCAATATATAATAATAAAACTCGACATCTTAACTTTAAACTAATAAAAACACAAAATAAAATTTAAACTTCTAAATTTATATAAAATAAAAATCCCAAAAACATAAATACTATTTACATATAACCCATAGAAAATGTAAATTAAAAAAAACCCAAAACATAAATAAGATTTAAATATATCTAACAAGAAATATAAGTATGTCCCAAAATTAATACTAGCAGTTGGCTCAAAGGTCCAAAGGGATTGTTTAGTAGGATATAGTTTGGTGAGACAATTTGGTGCCTAGTGTAAAAGACTAATGTTGAATCACATTTAAAGGTTGAGGATGCAAATCATATAAAACCAATGGACTTCAAGCACTCCACAAAGGCAATAATTTCTAAGGTTCTTTAGGTTCTCTTCTGCTCCTCTTGCTCTTAGGAGAAGTTTCAATCTCATCCTCCCCTTCCCTGTCCCTGTCCATATAACAGTGCTCTAAGACATGGTTGTCATGTGATCCTCATGGCTATTTCTCAAACCCTTTCCACTCTCTTTGGGTAGCAACATGGAGCTCAATGCCTCATTGATCATAACCAGATCCTTTTTTGCATCGAGATAACCAAGTGTATTAAACAAATGGGAAATTAGATGAAACAACCAATGAAAAGCACACACCATGCACGTTGATGATTGTAATTTTCCTTTTTTAATTTGCTGAAGCTATCTCATCATGAAGCCATGACCATACTTACATTTGGCGCTCATTGATTTGGGCTACCCTCTCACTCTCAAGATTTTAGGTGACCTAATTAAAAAGCTCTCATTCAATCCATGACTAAGGGAAGGAGAATAAATGGAATGCTATAGTCTCAATATATACACTAATGGTTTTCCTTACTAGGCTTTAAGGCTTTTAAAGGAAATGTGTCGAGCAAATGTAATATTTTATTGTCTCAAAATAAGAAGAGGAAAGGAATGGTTTGTCTCTTCTGTTTCTCTTCTAGATTTCATGCCCCATTAGCATAACATTCGAGGAAACAAACATTGTAGACCTTTCATGCCATGGGAGCTTAAGATGCGAGGAAGTTGTAGACATGATGCACGGTCTACAGAAACAAAGAGGGAGTTGCCTTTGTCACCTATGGCAGAGGAAAGATTTGTGGAGGCCTTGCCTTTACCACCTATGAGAGATGAAATATTTGTCGAAGGCCCACCTTTTCCACGTATGGTAGAAGATAGATTCATGAAGGTGATGCCTTTTCCCCCTATGTTGGAGGAAATATTTGGGAAGGTGTCCTATCTATGTGGACTTAATGGAGAGAATGAGGATCCTTTGACATTTTCTATCAAATAGGAGGAACTATTTTAGCTATGACCTATTTTCTTGCATGGGGAAGAGGTTAATTTATTATGAGGAGAGGAGATGGAATTGTCTAATGAAGCAATGAGGCATCCTCCTCTAGAACCAACATTTTATAAATACATAAAATGGAATTTCGATCAGTGTTCATACGCCACATCATCAACAGAATTCCTAGAGTCATGCTTTCCACCATGAAATTCTATCCATAGTGAATCATGAAGGCACCCATAGTTGGATGGAAAAGAAGTTGATACAGCATCATGGGCCCTTAGAGGTATCTACAAAGGTGAGCCATGGCAACATCCCAAGTAGGTCCCAAGGATGCTTCCACTTGGTAGCATCATGACTTGCTTATAACATTCTTTGTACTTTGCCACGTGGCATGATCACATTGAATCTGGGTTTCCTAGCTGCTTGGATTATATACCACTTCCTCTTGGCTTTGGATGAATGTGATGACACCACATGGGAACATCCCAATTATTTGGGTCTCATAGGCTTCAGGGATAATTACTTGGCCCTCTACAGGGCTGAGTTATCATTGATTGAAAGGCACATGGTGCCTCTACATCTGATCTGTCTTCAAGACTTAGACCATCGTGGTCACCTGGGGGTTTCTATAGAGACCAAGCCGTCCGAGACACTTGGTGCCCACCATAGATTGTAATACATGTCAAGGTAAGCAACTCAATAGGCGTTGTGCGAGTAACTAAATAGATGTGTATGGTGTGACATTTGGGGATTAACATATTTCTACGGGGCCATTACGATTCTCAATACAAAGATTTATGGTTCACCTTCCTTTTTCTACAGTCTTGGTATTTTTTTCTTTATATATATATATATATATATATATATATATATATCTGTGTGTGTGTGTGTATATAATTTTCAAGATTTTTTTGAGTAAGTGTTTTCTTTTCATTTATGGAGTAAATTCAGCTTTTAAGTGTACAATGTGGGCACCCCCTAATACTTGAGAATTAAACCTTCTAACCCTCCCTGCCACCTGGGACTGATTGCCAATCAACCATCTTTTATCTCAACTAATGACTCCTCTACCATGACATTCACAAAGTATCATGAACGATGCCCCCTTATGCACCCATGTGGCATGTGCTTTGTAAAAGCTTCATTACTTACTTCAACCACAATAAAAATAATAAGATAAAATCCACAGCCTCAATGTATTGCTCCTACATTAGCATCATTGCATAATGTGAATGATATGAGCCCTCTAGTGTACGATATCACATGAAATATGATGTCATTTCCCCTCATTATCACTACCTTGCTCACTTTGAAATGTTTCACCACTTGTAAGTTCTATATGGCCTTGTCATAATTTCTCTAGGTGTCAGCATATTGGCAGCATAGACAAACATAAGCTACAATACAAACTTTGGAACCTCATTATCTTGTCTCCCTATCATTGGCATTACAACACTAATTTGAGTCACATATCAATATGGAGCCTTCTCACAATCAAATCAACATCATGTTGTCCTCATTGATCCTTCACAATAGCAAACGTCTAATAAAAGACCCTGCCACCTTGAAAGCTTTGTACCCCTTTCTAATGGATCCAAGTCATGTAAATCCAACAGTTGCCTTAAAGCTACACAATCCCAATAGACACAAATGCAATCTATCACATAATGATTGGGAAAAGAAGCTATCTCTTTCCATGAAGAATCCAAGCCATCATAGATTAAAGCATTGCATGGCAATTCAAATCCCGATCAGTTTTCTCCCATTTTTACTTTACACAAACTTATATTGACATCCAAATACATTCTTACAGAGCATGAAAGTGGTGAATTATTTCAAGGTGAGTTCAGAGATGATGGTGAGAATCAATGGCAAGGCATTTAAGGTGATGGACTCGAAGAGACTTAGGTAACTATGGACCATTCAAAGGCTTCTTTTATGATAATAGATTTTTTTGGCATATTTGTTAAGGTTTTATTTCAGTAAAGCGACGTTATTTAAAGTGAAAGAGTGTAAATTTGTAGTTGGGCCTCACTTCAAACTCATGATGGCTAACCCCATCTCACTTTTTGTGCACGAAGTGTTAAACAATGAAAAAATGTTATTCATTTTAAAAATCCATTGAAAACATATTATTCTTACAAGTGCTCCATTATGATTTTTTTCATTTTTTATTTTTTGTTAACAAGGATAAATAAGATTCTTATGAAGACAAACTCTAATTGTGGTTTCCTTTTCTTCCAAGGGTTCGAGTATGGTGTTTTTGCATGTTCTTAAACATTATGTAATTTCTCTAGGTGTCAATATATTGGCAGTATGGACGAATATAAGATACATGATAGATTTTGGGACCTCAATGTCTTGTCCCCACATCAGTGCCATTTTAGCACTAATTCAAGCCGACATTAGACATGGAGCCCCGTCACAATCAAATCAGCTCTCATGACATACTCCTCCACACTTGGCAGTAGAAAATGACCAATCAAAGATGTTTCCACCCTACAAGTTACATACCCCTTTGTAAAGTGTGCAGATAATGTAAATCCATGTTTGGAATACAAAATGGGCCCTTTGTTGTATGATATCACCTAATATATTTCACCACTTGCATGTTTGGTATGGCCTTGCCCTTTCTAACCCCATTACCATTGCTCAATCTCACTGTGAAATGGAATGTTTCCTACCTGCACAATTGATTGCCACATAATATGAAGGAATACACAACCTTGTTTTCCATTATCACCTCCAAAAAAATATAATATTGTTGTTTCTTACCACTTCATGCATTAAATGTGAGATGGAGTCATTGGCTATGCACATAGGGTACCAACACATATTCCCTAGTCTACGATGGCTTGCATTCTTCGTGGTAGAGAGAGTGTCTTTGCCTAATATCTATGCCAAAAATGTAACTCCCTCAATTTCAATTAGGTGACTTCTATTTTCTTTGATTGAAGAGCCCAACATGTTGGGGTCAGGCCAACTATGGGTGATTGAGTTTGACACCTGTGATGAATTATGGACAATTTGCATTTCTATTTCCAAATAAATTTTCCCTCTCTGTCTTAGTGATTGTAAAGGATAAATTATTTTCATTACAATTGCATCGATAAAATTAGAGGCAACCAAGATAGTGATGTCCCAAAGTCTATATTATAACTTACATTCTTCTATGCTACCAATATATTAACACCTAAAGAACATACAAAAAACTTTTAATCATACCCATGGAATAAATGGCAAGGCCATAAAGAACTTGCAAGTGGTGGAAGATTTCAAAGTGAGTTGGGCTATGATGATGAGGGGAAATGATAGGGTATTTTATGTGATATCATTCATCAGAGGGACCATATCATATGCATGCCATGACTTTAGGGTAGTTGTTGGATTACATACCTTACACCGATTATTAAGGAGTTTGTATCTTGTAGGGTGGTGGCATCTTGTATTGACTATTTTCTATTTGATTATGGAAGGACTCCACCTCTAATATGCAAATCAAATCAACAATGCATTTTCATTGATGTGGGGGAAATACATTTAGGTTATGAAGTCTATCTTGTTGCTTTCATTATGGTTAAAGTGAGTACCGAAGCTTTTGTGAAGTGGATTCCACATGGGTGCATAAGGGGGCATCCTTGTTGATACAATGTGGTCGATTGGTGATCAATCCCACATTGTACACTTAAAAAGGGAGAATACTCCGCAAATGAAAAGAAAACACTTATACATTTTATAATAATATTTATATATCGTATAATAAAAAATATGTATAATAATATATAATTAAAAGATATATATAATAAAATATGAAATATTAATTAATAAAAATAAAATATCATATTATTATTTATTATATATCAATATTATAAATATAATATAATTATTAATATACTATATATTATATTTATAATATAGTATTAAAATTTTGAAAACATTTAAAACATAACAATTTTTAATTTTTAATTATATACACAAATAAAACAATAAACAAATACAAACACTTGGATAGTTGTTTAGACACTTGTTAAAACTTAGAGAAAACATGTGTAGAAAACCATAAGATAACTATCCTTGCACATGGTATTTAAGTGGGAGCCTTTATGGATCATCTTCGCTAGGGATATGGTGATAAAGCTCTAGCAAGAGATGATTATGAACAACTATAAGACCATCGATGACAAGGGCACCAATGTCCACATTGCACACAAACCCTGGATATTAGCCATATCATCATCCATGGCATTCACATATACCATTGCATGCCTACAAGGGATCAAGATGTTTGATCCACCCCAACACATGCTAGGCATAGAGGGATGTGTGACAGAGATGACATTTTGATAATGAGTGGAAGGCATATATGGGTGGATCATAGCTCCCTCTCCCACTATACAGATGGCCTAGTGGACATTGTCTTGGCCTCCACTACTATTACCATTTCCAACAATCATTTTTTCCACCACAACGAGGTCATTCTACTCAGCCATAATGATACTTATATGCAATACAAGATTATGCATGTCACCATTGCCTTCAACCATTTTGGTAAAATCCTTGTGTAATGAATGCCTAGGTACATATATATATATATATATATATATATATATATATATATATATATATATATATATATATATATATATATATATATCTTTTATTTAGTTTGGCTCATGTATTTTTTTAATAATAACAATAACAATTGCAATTGCAGGTGCCAAGATGGATACTTCCATGTTGTAAATAATGATTATGCACACTGGGAGATGTATGCAATTAGCAAAAGTACAAATCCAACCATCAACATCTAGGGCAATAGATTCCATTGTTAGCGAGGAGACTAACTGGTAATATGAAATAGTCAACAATAGAGATAATCACATTTGCATTGGATAGGTGGCATGAATCGACATGTATATGTAGTTTCCATTGTCACTCATCATGTTAGCAGTCAATCAAAATGATGTGAACAATGGCAGGGTGTCAGTCAATAGTAAACTCGTGGCAATGTTTAGTTGGGTAACAAGTGAATATCCAACATTTTATCTCATGCGAGACGAATATTTAGGAATAGAAATACCTTTGGTGTAATAAATTTTAATGATGATTTAGAATTTTTTAAAACCAAAACTGAAATTATCATTCAAAAATCCAATGTAAGATTTGACCCCAAAAATAAAACCAAGCAACATTCCTATATTTGGATTCTAGCTTGATTTTTTTTTTTTTTTTTACATTCTCTAATGGTAAAGCATCATTCCATTTTCAAGCATTCCCCTCCCTTACATATTGAGAGGCTTCCACTCTTGTGTTGGAATCATGTACCTTGTAATTATGTAAAACTATATTTACAAGAAGCCTCACATAGTGTTTGTCGGTTTTCTTTATAAGACCTTTGTCCATGTTTTAAAAAGCTCCTCTCATCCCATAATTTCTCTTGGAATAATCATGAAAATCAAATTGGATGTACTCTTACTAGTGTATTATGGACATTTCATTTTCAAGCATTCCTCTCCTTTTTGTATTGAAATACTTCCACTTTCAAGTTGGAATCATGTACCTTGTAATTGTGTAGAACTACATTTACAATAAGCTTCACTCAGTGTTTGACAATTGATTTTGTAGGACCTTT
The DNA here is from genome assembly GCA_037957365.1 of Torreya grandis. Taxonomy (NCBI): domain Eukaryota; kingdom Viridiplantae; phylum Streptophyta; class Pinopsida; order Cupressales; family Taxaceae; genus Torreya; species Torreya grandis. The sequence continues at coordinate 76,881 of JARHVA010001195.1, read as the reverse complement.
GTCTATGTTTTAAAAGACTCCTCTCACCCCATAATTTATCTTGGAGTAATCATGAAAATCAAATTGTATGTACTCTTACTAGTATATTATGGAAAAATGGATATAGATTAATATACTAATACGTAATAATAAATATTTAAAAATAATAAATTAGATTTAATTAATTGTTTTGAAGTTATATAAATAAATAAATATTCAAGGTTTAGGTTTATTTTATTTTATTTTGATATTTGATGATAACACCATCAAGATTTGACAACAAAGAACAATAGATCACAATGACATAAATATATACCAAAAATTTGTGATGATTGAAGAATATGCAAAACTTGTCAGGTTCCAAACGTGGAAATTTTTAAACCATCAATTTTTGTTATTGGTAAAATTCAAGTAATAAACATGTGTTTTGACGACTATGTTCATTTGATTCGGGGCTCCAAATACTTCAATCAGTTTTCCATGCCTTTGATCAAATCACTATAAAATAGAATTCTTCTTCTTGTCATAATTGGGTAGCTAGATTAGAAAACCATATGAAAAATAATGTGTTTTGGGGCCTATATTACACGTATCTTGATTCTTATAAAGCCCCTAGATATTTGTACAATATTTAAAACAACACTTTAATCATTGCAACAATTCATCATTCGTGTAACCTAGTGCAATGCAATGTGTCGCTAACATGAAATTCAATGCTTCAATAAATGTTCTAACAATTAGTTTATTTCTCTAGAATGATAGTAAATGCTCTATAGATTCTTCTGAACAAAAATGAGTTATTTCCATGTGTTCAATTATTGTTAGATACATAATGCACAAGGGTGGTTGTGTATTAGTAAATGATTTGAATTCAAATTAGAACCATATTGGTGCATAAACTAACATTAAATGATCGAAAAGGTGAAAATGACAAGGGTCACATGAAGTAAGGGGTGGTAGGACTTGGAAGAACCCTACCTTGAATGCACAGTTACACGTCAAATATTTTTAGAGTGTACTATCATGCTTCATATAATGACAGAAGATTGTGATCAAACTTGGAGAGGGTGAAGAGAAAATTTGAAAGATATTAGGAGGAGGTGCAAGGACCATTTAAATCTAGTACATGTGCTTATAATATCCAATTTAAATCAAGAATCAAAAAAAAAAAAAAAAAAACTTCCTATAAACATGCAATTTAACAACTAATAAATACCTAGGGGACATCTTTAAGTGTATACATTTTACCTTCATTTGATGTGTGTCGTGTGTGCATACATATCAAAGTAAAGGAATACATGGTATATATACAAAATTTTGTGCCCCTAAAGCTAATGAATAAATCTTTCATGTGTCTTTAAATCCTATAATAAAATTATTTATTTTTCTATACACACATGGGTGAGTGCCATTAATAATAATCTACTAAAATATAGAAAATTGAAAATGATATACCCAATTTGAGTGAAGGTGTGTATAATACCCATGTGAAACCAAGTACATCTAAATCTATGTAAAATATTGAACATGCTTCTAAGTACAAGTCTTTAAGAACATTTTAGATAAAAGCTAAATAAAAATTTAAGTGATACTCTAATAACATTGAATACAATTGTGAACACAATCCTAATTAAGTCTGAGTTTAATTTTCAAATTCACATCCATAAAGGACTATTAGTGTGACAAAAAACCTAAATAAGGTTCTCATGATTTTCCAATCCCACAATTTTGCATTCCTACTTCTATTTATAGTGAGCATAAAGCATTCCACCCCCTTGTTTTATTTTTTCCTGTAAGGCTCCCAATTAATCTTGTTGTGGAAATCAAGCTCAAGGTGCTTGTATTATTCCACCACTCCCAATGGGCTTCCTTTGAAAGGAATTCAATTTGTTTATTTTTTATTTGTAATGAAAATATCATGGCTTTGGTTTTGGTGGCATTCACTTGCATTCAAACCTCTTAACAAAATAGCTCTAGGGCCCTCAAGTGTTCTCTCAAACTATGTGTTATTTTTGCAATTATAATAAGATCATCCACATATAGGAGTAGCTCTACCAAATAGCTAGGTAGGACACCCCCTCCACCAACTTTTTTTATTCACTTATCTATACTATCAATGTATAGCTTTAAAAAAATTGGGGGTAGTAGTGTAGATGCAAGATAATGGGGGACAAAAGGGGGGTATAAAGTGACATTTTTTTTTAAAAATAACAATAGTTGAATTTTTACAGAATATTAGAGATACTTCAAAAATGAGTTTGATAACGACATAAGAACATGAATTGTGAAATTTTGAATGTAGTTTATAAATATATAATTTTTTTCAATACCCAGATGATAAAAGTGTGTGAAATAGATATATTTATGACAATAGGTTGGTCATTTTTTGTGAAAAGATAAGGAGATTGCATGTGTACAAACATACTTTTTTTGAGTAAATGAATGAATTTTTATATGAAACTTCAGATATGGATAGGTGAAGTGTTGAATATTGTTGAGAGTATTTTTTATTAATTTTTTATTATATATATAATTTTTAAATAATTTTAAAAGTCAAGATAGCTAAAAAACAAAATTGTAAGTGTATGAATGTAACTTTCTGACCTTTTAACATCATGAAAATCATTTTTTTATTATACGTCCCTCTGCTTCTCTTTTAATGCATGACAAAAGTTTGCTCATTTTTCACACTCAGGGACAAGTGGATTCTCTTAAGGGATGCCTCTGATCAACTACAACCTTCATTATCAAGGGCTGACCAAGATCGGATAATGGTTGTTTTATCCTTAAAATGCCTATCATGACATTTCCACATAGATGGTTCATCGATGAGGCTAATGAGTCAGAATATACAACCCCCACTGACCAAATTTTGGCCTATTCTAAGAGATTTGGCTATGAGAGAAACCCCGTTACTATGTCTCTTCCTGATCAAATTAGAAAGAATATTCCTAAACTCTCTTAGAGTACTCATCCATGCATGTGTAGGAGCTAATAGTTCATCTCTAGCCCTTACAGTTCTCCTGCAATGCATGATAGAAGTTTGCTCATTTTGCACACTCAAGGATGAGTGGATTCTCTTAAGGGATATCTATGATCAACTGCAACCTTCATTATCAAGGGTTGATCAAGACCATATAATGGTTGTTATATCCTTAAAATAATTATTTTAATGTGTTTATGAATATGGTTCATCGATTGGGCTGATGAGTTAGAATATATAACCCCCACTGACCAATTTTTGGCCCATTCTAAGAGATTTGGCTATGAGAGAAACCTCATTTCCACATATAATCATGATCAAGTTTGAGAGAATCCTCTTAGGTTCTATTATAATACTTTTTTGTGCATGTGTAAGAGCTGATTTTTTATCTCTAACCCTCATAATTATCCTATAATGCATGTCAGAAGTTCGTTCATTTTGCACACTCAGGGATGAGTGGATTCTCTTAAGGGATGCCTTCAATCAACTAAAAACTTCATTCCTAGGGGATGAAAAAGACCAAAAAATGGTCATTCTATCCTAAAAATTCCTATATGAAGGTGTCTACATAGACAGTTCATTGATTGGGTTGATGAGTTGAAATTTGTGGCCCCTATTGACCAATATTTAGTCTATTCTAAGAGATTTGGCTACAATAGAAACCCCGATGACATATCTCATCCATCTTGAGTTAGATAAAATTATCCTACATTTTCTTATAGGACTCATCCATGCATGTGTAGGATATGGTGATTCATCTCTAGCCCTCATAATTCTCCTGCAATGCACGATGGAAGTTCACTCATTTTACACACTCAAGGACGAGTGGATTCTCTTAAGGGATACCTTCGATCAACTATAAATTTCACTTTTAAGGCCTGACTAAGATTGAACAAAGGTTTTTATATCCTTAAAATACCTATTTAGACATGTTTGTGTAGACAGTTCATCGATTGGGTTGATGATTCATAATATATGACCCCTGTTGACCAATTTTTGGCTCATTCTAAGAGATTAGGTCATGAGACAAACCTCATTGCTGCATCTCATCCATCTCAATTTAGATAAAATCCTTCTAATTTTTCTTAAAGGACTTGTTCATTCATGTATAGGATCTAATAGCTCATTTCTATCCGTCACAATTATGCTACAATACTCGTGGAAGTTTGCTTGTTTTACACACTCAGGGATGAGTGAATTCTCTTAAGGGATGCCTCTGGTCATCTTAAACTTTTAATTTTGGGGCCAATCAAGAGTGGATAATATTCATTCTATCCTTAAAATGCTTATCTGGATGTGTTTATGTAGAGGGTTCATTGATTGGGCTGATGAGTTAGAATATATAGCCCCCATTGACCAACTGTTGGTCTATTTTGAGAGATTTGGCTATGAAAGAAACCTCATTGGCATGTTTCATCCATATTGAGTTAGATAAAATACTCTTGGGCTATCTTATAGGACTCATTTATGTACTTGTAAGAGCTAACAACTCATCTCTATCCCTCACGGTTCTCTTGTTATGTGTGATGAAAGTTTGTTCATTTTGCACACTTAGGGACGAGTGAATTCTCTTAAGGGATGCCTCCAACCAACTACAAATTTCATTCTTAGATCTCGATCAAGATTGGACCCCATTGACCAACTTTTAGTTTGTTTTAAGAGATTGGGCTGTGAGAAAAACCATGTTTCCAAGTCTCATCCATCTTGAGTTAGATAAAATACTCTTGAGCTTTCTTCGAGGACTTTTCCATGTATGCGTAAAATATGATAACTCATCTCTATCCTTCACGATTCTCCTACAATGCATGATAGAAGTTTGCTCATTTTGCACACTTAGGGGCGAGTGGATTCTCTTAAAGAATGTCTCTAATCAACTACAAATTTCATTCCCAGGGCATGATCGAGACTAGACAAAGGCCATTCTAGCCTTAAAATGCTTATCTAGATGTGTCTATGTAGATGGTTCATTGATTGGGTTGACGAGTCAGAATATATGGCCCCATTGACCAACTTTTGGTTCATTCTGAGAGATTTGGCCATGAGATAAACCTCATTGTTGCATCTCATCCATATTGAGTTAAGTAAAATCATCTTAGAATTTATTATAGGACTCATTTGTTCATGTGTAGGAGATAACTACTCATCTCTATCCCTCATGGTTATACTGCAATGCTCGATGGAAGTTTGATCATTTTGCACACTTAGGGACTAGTGAATTCTCTTAAGGGATGCCTCCAACCAATTGCAACTTTCACTCTTGGGGACTAATCAAGATTGGACAAAAGCCATTATAGCCTTAAAATGCCTATCTATACATGTGCATGTAGATGGTTCATCGATTGAGCTGACGAGTTAGAATATACTGTCAGGAATACGAAACACTGAAAGCACACAATTGATTACCAAATACAAGCAACTTAATATGCGGAAATTAACCAAAATCACAAGTAACTAGAATTCAGAATAACACAGCATATGAGAGACAATACACAAATTGTATTAATAACTCTTTCAGAAAAGAATACAATAAAGAAGATGCCACTTCTTCTCCACCACCTCTTCAGAGGTTTCCCACACCTCAAGTGAACAGTAATTCTCTCCTCAAAGCTCTCTCTACTAGGTCTCAACACCTAACTCAAACACAGAGTTGGTGTTCACCTAACACCTGTGCTCCACGCACTCCACAAGTGCTCCACGCACTCCACAAGTACTCAAAGTACTTCAAGTAGATCTCCCATGAACGTGTAACAACCTACAATTCAATAGACCATACTTATGGAAGGAACTGCCTTGCCTTCCTCTTAGCTCTCCATGTACTCCACATACATACCAATGAGTACACACCGTACTCCAAGTAGATCCTGCCTGATCCTGCTCCCTGTTGTGTTGCTGTCCTATCTGATCTCCAACCTATAGATCAATACTGGTTCTACACACCTGTGAACCTTGACCTTGCACACACACATACCTGCAAATCAATGATCTTACTTACCATGTAGATCTCCTATAAGGGCCATGCTCACCTGATGACCAAGATCATACATACCTGAAGAATCCAGCTGACTCTCCAATCCAGCACCCACACACCTGGTACTGTGGCACTAGGAGGAACACACCATTGCTCTACCTCTCTCTGAAGGAGTTGTTTGCTCTCTTACTCCCTAGCACTAGTTTCCAATACAACCATGAGTCTAATATATATAACTCATCCAAACAATAATTAGACATCCAATTACAATAATTAGATCTGCAGCTCTCAGTCTAAAAATAGCTCTCATCATGCAAACACTTGGTTCGTTAGCTAACTGCCCGTAACATCCGCAGTTCGAACCACACAGGTGACCGACGTCGGTCCCTGTCTGCCTGGAGGTGACCGACGCTGGCCGATCCCTGACCGACATTGGTTGCTTCTCTTCACAATCCTACCGACGTCGGCTGATCAGACCGACGCCAGTTTCTCTGCAACTCAGCAACCCTCAGCAACCTCCTCTCCTGTTTGCATCAGTGAAGCTTTTAGCTCCACAACCTAACATATACGGCCCCCACTACCAAATTTTGGCTTGTTCTGAGAAATTTAGCCATGAGAGAAACCTCATTATAGCATCTCTTCCATCTTGAGTTAGATAAAATCCTTTTTTATTTTTTTATAAAAATCATATTTGCATGTGTATAATCTGATGACTGATCTCTATCCCTCATGGTTCTCCTTTAACATGTGATAGAAGTTTGCTCATTTTGCACACTTAGGGACAAGTTTATTCTCTTAAAGGATGCCTTTGATCAATTACAACTTTCATTCTTAGGGCACAACCAAGACTAGACAAAGGCCTAACTAGCCTTAAAATTCCTATCTAGATGTGTCTGCATAGATGTTTTGTCAATTCGGCTGATGAGTCATGATATACAACCCCTATTGACCAACTTTTAGCCCATTCTAAGAGATTTGGTCATGAGAGAAACCTCATTGTTAGGTCTTGTCCATCTTGAGTTAGGTAAAATCCTCCTATGATTTCTTATATGAATCATCTTTGCATGTGTAAGAGTTGATGTCTTATCTCTAGCCCTCACGGCTATGTTGTAATGCTTGACATAAGTTTACTCATTTTGTACACTCAAGGATGAGTGAATTCTCTTAAGCGATGCCTCTGAACAACTGTAAATTTCACTTTTATGGCCCGAACAAGACTATAAAAAGGATTTTATAGCCTTAAAACACCTATCTAGATGTGTTCACATAGACGGTTCATCAATTACACTGATGAGTTAGAATATGCAACCCTCATTGGCCAACTTTTGGCCTGTTATGAGAGATTTGGCTATGAGAGAAACCTCATTGCCATGTCTCATCCATCTCGAGTTAGATAAAATCCCCCTGAGCTTTCTTAGAGGACTCATCCATGTAAGTGTAGGAGATGATGACTCATCTTTAGCCCTAATGATTATGTTGTAACACTCGATATAATTTTGCTCATTTTGCACACCCAAGGATGTGTGAGTTCTCATAAGGGATGCCTCTAACTGTAGTCATGTAAATTGAAAAAATTGGTAACTTGAGTGTGACTTGTGACATCCATCCCATAGGTCTCTCCTACTTGCTTTCATAACTATCATAGGTATCTTTTCACTGATTCCAAATTATTTGTAGCATTCCAGACCTAATCTCAGTTAAGCTAGACTCCTGTTTCCATGATAGATCCATCCCCTTAGGTCATGTTAGCTTAGGACTATAGCACCCAACTTGGACTATAGCATCAGACCCTAGGATGTCCCATATTTAGAACTCTTATCTAATCACATTTTGAGCCCAAATGGTCATTTCCTTCCGATTCATATCCTCCTTATTATTGGCTTAACATGAATACATTTGACCCATGACCAATAGATCCCTATAAAAACCCATTCAAATTTCATTTAGAAGGGGTTGGCAATTATCACTAAGCAAGCAAGAATACAAGAAAGACTACTCAAACAATCTTCCCTATTCTCAGCCAGCCAATACATTTACAAGCTTATTGAAATCCTTACACTAGTCCCTAGTCACCTCAAGCACAATTAGTTTAGCATTTTGCATCTTTATACACACTATTTCACAAAACACATCAAGTGGGAGAACTACATATGGCTTGATCCCTCTTTGGAGTATTGGTATGTAGGTAGTGTGCCCACACAAGAGGTGTGGATACACGTTTAGTGCATATTACACACACTAACGCCCCCCCCCCCCCTCTTTATTAAATTTGGTCAAATTATAAAGGAGTCTAGGGTTTCAAGACAAAATCTGCTCTATAGGGAGTTCTATGAACATCCAACATTCGAAGCTTCATAGGCAAGGTCACAAAGACATAGTGAACAAAAGCCATAAAGCTCAGATCTCCTAGATAATAGCAATAAAATATGACTATAGCACCGGAGCCCAAGGTGTCCTAATTTTTATGCTCCTATCCAATCATAAAATGAAGAGTAGATCTTGATTTATGATAGTGTTTTAGTCCTGCATAGTGAATTCTAGCCTCTATCTCAGTCATATCAGTTAGTTTCCAGCTAAGTCTTGTTTTCTTTCCCTTATTACTATTTTTAGAAAAGTTCAAATTGCAATCAAATTATACAAATTAGTATCTTAATTATTTCATATTTTTTTCACTAATTTTACTACTTAGACCCTTTAACTAAATTAGGAATAATACACAAATATTTCCAAAAAGGTTAAATCATTTAGTGAACTTGACTTACTTCGTTTGTGCATAAAAACCCTAAAAACTGTAGGGTAACTTTCCTACTGATTTTTTCTATATTTTTCTAATTTTTTACCTACATAATAATATCAAAAATTAGCATTAAATTTTAAAATAATTTTATTTCAAACCATAGTGGCCCATACTAGGTCTAGATATTTTTCCTATAATTTTCTTTTTTTTTACTAGCATATTAAAATCATAAATTCACTTCAAATTTCAAAATTCAATAGTAATTTTCAAAAATAATTATTTTTCAAAACCCTAGTGGCACATACTATGCCTTGTTAACTCACAAATTTTCCAATAAATTTTTAATTTTTTCTTTGCATATCTAACTCAAAAATTTGCTTTCAATAAAAAAATTTCATAGTAATTTTCCAAATAATCATCTTTCAAACCCTAGCTGCATATACTAGGTTCCATTGCTTCTTGAGATATCACCTTACATTTGTGAGATCTTCATATCCTTTTTACACAATTTTTAGTTCATTGTTTTTAGGACTTTACATTTCCTATATTCAATACTTCTCTTCTCTAGCACTTTGCCTATTACAAATTATTGCAAAAAATTCAATCAAATTTTAAATTATTTTCCTACCTTAACAATGGCCCAATACACTGGTTTTGATGAAACTGATAAAAGGGAACTTCAAAAAAAATTAAATAAACACCCTGACATGCAAGATGACATGCCTAAAACACTTCAAGAGGAATAACAAAAAGTGAACAATGGTCAATCTTCTCAAACTATAGAGAAACCAATTATCAATGACATTATAAGGGTAACTATGTCTCAACAAACCCCTATAACAGTCTAACCTACCTCTATGCCACCACCAGCTACAACTAGTACATCTTTGTCTCCTGATGTGGCAGCCCTCATGCAAGAGATAAGATCTCTTCAATCTAAGGTGATACATCTTGAGCAAGGTGCCTCTAGACCTACGCAGGTTTTGTATTTTTTTTCTCTATTTCATACACCACTGGCACGTCAAATTGCTTCTACACCCTTACCACAAGGTTTTGTTCAACCTAATCTTACTCTATATGATGGCAAGGGTGATCCAGAGACACATTTGAGAGCCTTTCATGCATCATGCTTGGACTATGTACCAAATGACTGGCTACCTACCAATCTATTTCCATGGAGCCTAAAAGATTATGCTTTATAATGGTTCTACAGTCTATCAAATCAGTCGATCAATGCATTTAATCCTTTACCCGACATGTTCCTAGCTCATTTTAGCATTAACATTGGTGATAAGGTTTCTTATGCCCAAGTTGCACAACAAAAATAAATGTCAAATGAGCATCTCACAAATTATGTTCTTCGATATAAGACTATTTTGGCTAAGATGACTAACCCCATGGTTGATCAAGAGTTACAAGATCTCTTCAAACAGAGTCTTCTACCAGCTTTGCATAAATCAATTATGTTTAAAAGATTCTTTTTATTCATTGAATTATGTCACACACTAAAGGAAAGAGAAGTCAAACCAATTTCAATGGGCAAACTCAAGTACACAAGTATCTCAGAAACAACAAACAAGAGTAACAACAAAGTCAAGGTCAATGGTAGCAAGAGTCAGAATTAACTGATAGTTAATGTTACTTCTAAACCCCCTCAATGTGTGGTGTTATTAGTACCTCCTTAGTGAACCTTTACCAATCTACCAGTTTCTACAGCTAGAGTTTTACAATAACTATTGGAATGTAATTTCATATTTCTCCCTCTTATTTGGAATTTGATCCAAAAAAATCTCTTCCATAGGGATATGATCACCATGCATTTTGTGAGTTTCATAGGGTACTGGGCCATCCAACAAATAAATGCATTAGTTGAGACACAAGATACATGATTTAATAGATGGCAATCATATTGATCTTGGCACTCTAGTCTATCCTCCTCAGGCAAAGCAAATACATGATAAATCTTTGAAAATCTTCTCAGATCCTTTTTTATAGCATTATATACAAGAGATAGGGGACACATCAAGGGTTCACATTGCATATCATGCACATCCCCCACTAGATACATACAGGGCACGTTCAGTTGAGACATATCCTTTGAGCAACATGACTGGTGTGTACAATTCTAGAGTTCCAACTAGACCTTCCATCTCCTTCTTAGAGTAGGAGATCATCGAGGATGATTCAGATTATCATGCACTCTTTATAAGAACTTACATTCATAATTAGCATATTCATAGTGTTCTCATAGATAATGGATCCAGTGTGAACAAGTGCACTATTACATTATATTATCATTTAGGATATTCATATCAAGATATTACCTTGATGGACATAATTATCAATGGATTCAATGGGCTTATATAGAGTTCATTGGGTGAGATTGCACTTCCTCTTCAGGTTGGTCCAACACACATGGACACATCATTTACTATTTTCCCAAGTGTAGGATTTTTTGATATGTTACTTAGTCGACCATGGATTCAAAAAAATTTAAAATTACTTTCCACAGTTCAGAGATGCATGAAATTCATTCATGCTAATCAGGTTTTTATAATTGGAGTTTCATATGAGTTACCACTCCCCACTTTAGAGCCATCTACTATTTTGTAGTCACCAGTTTCAATTTAGCCACCAATTTTAGTGCTTTCTCTAGTTCAGATTCAAACATAGTTGAGGCCTTCATCACCAGCACAGAGAGTTCATACACTACCATAGAGGTCTCTTTTAGAGCATGCACATTTTTAGGATTCTAGATAGCTTCTAGCCATATTGTCCACACCCAGGGCAGTATCATTGAGATCTCATGCATCTACTCATAGAACATATGTCTAGAGAGCTTCTCCTACTACTAGATGGGTCTTTAAGAGCCTTATAGTTTTATCCACTTCTCATAGTTATAATGGGACCTCACACTCAATTTCTACTTTAGATATTTCAAATCATTTAGAATATATACAACTTTCAGAGCCACAGTCTCGGCATTTCCATCATGCTTCACGATCACACACAATTCCTCTCCTTGATACAGGACACCATGATAGGGATTCTCCCATGAGACTCATCGGTTAGTGTCATCTCTTCTCAATTTTTCTTATACATAGTTTTTTATGCTTGATTATACATAGCTTATATCAAAAACACAAAAACATTCAAATATATCAAAATTTCAAAGACATTCAAATATGTCAAAACACCAAAAATATTTTAATTGTATGCATTATCCACGCTTTAAATTTAAAATACAATTCTAGACTTAAATTTGTTGTTCTATGCTATTATTTATCAATTTATCTACATTACCATGCTTCACTTGATCTCCTTTGAGTGTGTGCAATGACATCCATGTCTTTGATTGCTTCACTCTACCCATTGAGGGGGCATCCTACTTTTACATTTGAGACATACATCGATATATTTACCCAGTGGGGGCATATTCTACATGACTACACCATCTAGGTTATGTCATTCTTACACCACACACTCTAGTTATCATGTTAATGTACATTATTTACTAGCTTACACAGATCACTCTATCGACACTCACTAGTATATAGTACTTGTGTATTTCTTAGCATATACCTAGTCTTGTACTAACATGTTTTGCATACTTCACTTCTTGATTTTATTAGTTAGATATGATTGCACTTCCATTTATCACATGCTTTTTTTTTCTTGATTAGCATAGCTTAATGCGATTGCATTTCTTAGTTCCTATTTGTCTCAGGTATGTACCTTAGGACATTTGTTAATGTCATTTTATTATATTCTTGTGTGTGCCTTAGGACATTTGCCAATGTCCTTTATTTATACTCTTCTATGTGATTGTGGTTTTCACGCCAACCTTGCTTGTTTCAATTATATGTATATGTAGCATTTGAACATGCCTTTTATGCTTCCCTTTTAATTTGAGTGACATGTGCCCATGTCCATTTTTTTTTTTGGCCCCTTGGCCACTCTTTTATGTTTCTTGCTTCTTGCCTTGTGTGCTTGTTTGCTTCTCATTGTTTACAATGCCATGATCCACATCATGCATAATTCTTGCTTTCTTGGATGCCATGATGAACATCATGTTCCATCCCTCCAACTAAAAACTAACCATACTTCCAATTCTAGTTTATTGCATTAGACATGTTATTACATTATTATATCTATCTAGGCATACCCTTGTAGATCTAACAATATCTCATTACAAACCATGCTATATCTTGAGATATCTTGCTGATTATCATTGCTATATCATGTATTTCACAGCATAAAACACTTTTAGGGATATTTCTTCTAAGGTCAATCATTGCAGGGTCTTTATTCTTACCCTCAGAAGAGGAGGCAATAAATAGGGGGTTTTCCACAAATATCAGAGCTCCTACCAATTAAAAAACCATTTTTAGAACACTCAGAATAGCAATCAAAGGTCAAACTAGGCAAAGTAGACCAAAAAAATAATGATGATTCTAGAACAGTTTTTAGTTTCAATAAAAGACAATTGCACCAGACATAGACAATAGTGCCAAACACTAGGGTGTCTTGTTTTTGGTGCTCTTATCCAAACAACAAAAAAACCAAATTTTCTAGAAGCAAGTAGAAAAGTAGGTTCAATTACAATTTTGCACTTTTAGATTAGTTCAAAATTAGTAGTTTTTAGTACACTTTTGCTCAAAGAATCTAGATATAGGGGGCATCATGTGTGGCATGATGGCTCTCACTTCCAGTTTTAGATACATCAGTTGATATAACTTCCAAATCAGAATCCCTATTTCAAACACCAGTGATTGATGGTGATGTGTATGACACATTTTTTTTCTTTTCTTTTTGAGTTTAATATTACCCAGATATTCTCAGCAATTGCCATCACTTCGGAGTGGCTTTCATAAAAGTTTAACCTCCACATTTTAGAGTGGTTTTCATGTAATCCTAGTGCCCAAATTTGGAGAGGCTTTCATACAAGCCTAATCTCCATCTTTTAAAGTGGCCAAGAGAGGCCTAGTTTCTAGCATACATTTAGCTATCCACACCAACATTTTTAGAATACAAAACATTCATGGGCTTCAAAATCCATCTTATATGACACACCTTCATACCGATATCAATTTATAGCTTCACTTCATAGGGCAACGATAGAGCCAATGGACTAGCTAGCCTTTGTATTCTTGATCCACCTATTTAAAGGGATTGGACACACTATCCAAACATCGATTATCACACGTATGATCACCTAGATTCACTTAGTGTGTGATGATGGAGCCAAAGGGCCAACCTTTGCATTCTTAAACTAATCTCATGGAATTGATCAATTGGCTCCATTCATGATATTACTCTTGGTACAACATCATCTAGTATCACTCAACATCATAATAGGTTTTGTATTAGTTCACGTACCCAATGAGGTGTATTCATTCCTTTCTCTTCCTCTCTCTCTTACCCAGATTTGTATATTCTTATTTTAGATAAAGTGTATCTAGTAAAAATTGATCTACTCTTTATTTTCTCTTGCAGATTCACACTTGATAATGTGTTCTCTCCATGCACACCTAACATCACAACATCTTCATGAGCTTCACCCTTCTAGGTAAGTTGAGGTATGCTTTCAATTTTTCCTTTATCCTAGTATTTCACTTTGTTACATCACTAGAATAAAGGGGGAGGGGGCAAATGTAGTCATATAAAATGTGAAAACTGGTAACTTGAGTGTGACTTGTGACATCTATCCCATAGGTCCCTCATTCTTACTTTCATGACCCTCATAGGCATCTTTTCACTGATTCTTAGTCATCCATAGCCATTTAGACCTGATCCCAACTAATCTAGACTCCTCTTTCCATGATAGATCCATCCCCCTAGGTCTCATCAGCTCAAGACTATAGCACCTGACCCTAGGGTGTTGGGGATCAACCAACAATATGATTACACTTATGAAAGCAATAAACTATGGAATTAAATCAGATAGATAAGTAACTAGAATCAGATAATAGCAAAGAACAAGAGATACAAGAAACCACCCTGAAAACTTGTATTAAAACTCTTTACAAAAGGAATACAATTGAAGAAACTTCTTTCTTCCACACCTCTCTCAGATGCACAAGATCTCTCTCTAGATCTCTATCCCTTAAGAGCTCTCTCTCTCTCAAGTACAATCAATTCCAACAACCTGGATTGATACAACTCTATACTGTTCTTCAACATTCACATACAATGGACTACTACAATAATCACACTAAGCTAAGAAGATCTAATTCTACATATAGAATTAGGAGACTTGAGCATGCACTTACAACCAACAATTAAGCCTCTTGAACAAGGGCTCTAAAAACAATCTTACTAATAATAGAAACACGAAATTAAGACTAAGACTTAAACTCATCATGCAAACACTCACTTCTATCCTCGAAAATAACATTCTAAACGCACAGGTAACTGACACCAGTTTCTACCTGCTTGCCTGTGATCGACGTCAGCCGATCCTCTGCCGATGCCGGAGTCTCTTCAACTGCACTGGACCGACATCGGTCACTCCTGATCGACGCCGGTGACTGTGTAAACCTGCAACTTTGTAATGTGCTCATATGTGAATCTTTTAGGCTCCACACCTTAACAATCTCCCACTTGGAGATAAACAACTGCACCAGTACCTGTACAGCAACATCTTCTAGCTCCTCCATCTTCAACTCAATCATGAAGACCAACAGAAGTTGAATTAAGATTCAACTTTTCCTTTGTAACTGGCTTGGTTAACATATCAACAGGATTCCTATCTGTATGAATCTTCTCCAGCTTCAACTCACCATCTTCCAATACCTTTTGTATGAAATGGTACCTTAGCTGTATGTGCTTTGTTCTTGAATGAAAGGCTAAATTCTTAGCCAAATGGATTGCACTCTGACTGTCACTATACAATCTGCAACTCTCATGCTCCCTTCCAAGCTCATCCATGAATCGTGTCATCCATATCATCTCTTTGCTAGCCTCTGTGGCTGCAATATACTCTGCTTCTGTAGTTGACAAGGCAACAACCTTCTGCAACTTAGATATCCAGCTAATCGATGTTCCACCTACAGTGAAAACATAACCTATAGTGCTCCTCCTGCCATCCAAATCACCTGCCATATCTGAATCTACATAACCATGTAGAGAACTATCTGAACCTCCATAGCACAAGTGCTTACTGCTGGTTCCTCTCAGATATCTAAGGATCCACTGAACTGCTTTCCAATGTTCCTTACCTAGATTGGCCATATACTTACTTATGACTCCCACTGCTTAGGCAATATCTGGTCTAGTGCACACCATTGCATACATCAAACTCCCTACTGCGAAAGAATATGGAACTTTACTCATGTACTCTACCTCATCATGTGAATTAGGACATTGTTCTTTACTCAACTTAAAATGTCCAGCCAAAGGTGTGCTTACCGGTTTAGCATCCTGCATATTGAACCGTTTCAACGCCTTGTCCACATAATCCTCTTGAGACAATATCAACCTGTGATTTTTCCTGTCTCTCTTAATGCTCATGCCAAGGATTTTCTTTGCTGCTCCCAAATCCTTCATAGCAAACATATGAGCTAATTTCACCTTAAGCTCAGAGATATCCTGCATGTGTGATCCTACAACCAGCATATCATCTACATACAACAATAGAATAATATATCTACCATTATCCAATCTCTTAAAATACACACAATGGTCAGATTGACACCTACTTTAGCCATGCTCAGTCATAAACCTATCAAATTTCAAATACCACTGTCTAGGAGCTTGCTTGAGGCCATACAAGCTTTTCTTCAATCTGCACACTAACTTCTCCTTACCTTTGACCTCAAATCTTTCCGGTTGTTCCATATAAATTTCCTCATCCAAATCTCCATGAAGAAACGATGTCTTAACATCTAGCTGCTCAAGATGCAAATCCTCAACAGCAACCAAATACAATACAATCCGTATAGAAGTCATTTTAACAACAGGAGAAAAAATCTCACCAAAATCAATACCTGGCTTTTGTGCAAATCCTTTCACTACCAATCTGGCCTTATATCTCATCTGTCCATTCTCACCTTCTTTTAACCTGTAGGTCCATCTGTTCTTCAGTGTTCTCTTACCAGCTGGCAACTCAACCAAATCCCATGTTTGGTTCTCTCTTAAGGACTCCAACTCCTCAACCATGCCACGCTCCCATTGACTCTTGGACTCCACCTATATTGCTTCTTCAAAACTCTCTGGTTCTCCACCATCAGTTTGAAATAAATAAAATAATGAAGGAGAATATCTAATTAGAGGCTTACTTACCCTTTCTGACCTCCTGATGGGTGTCTGAGACTCGTTCACAACACGTTGTCCACCCAAATTCTCTGACAGTGACCGACCTCAGTCACCTCCAGCCTGTTACTTGCCGACGCCGGTTCTGCCTGACCGATGCCGGTGCCTGTCCTGCCGACGTCGGTCTCTGTATGACCGACCTCGGTTTTTGTTTTGCCGACGTCAGTTCCAAACTTGCCGATGTCGGTCTTTATTTTTTCCTGCAAGTGATTATTTCTTTTTCCCACGAGCTCATTTTGGACCGTCACCTCGTCTAATTCACTATTGCTCTGCCCTGATTGGTTCAGCTTCTTCAGCTGATCACTATACATCACTTTTTCATTGAAAACAACGTCATGGCTCCTAATTACCTTGTTAGTTCCTAGATTCCAAAATCTGAAACCAAAATCATCTGAGCCATAGCCAATAAATGTGCACCTCATAGACTTAGCATCGAGCTTCTTTCTATTTTCCTTGTCTACGTGCACAAAGGCTTCACAACCAAAAACTTTGAGAAAAGAGAGATCTACCTTTTTACCTGTCCAAGCCTCTTCTGGAATTCCACCATCCAGAGCTGTAGAGGGTCCTCTATTAATCAGGTACACTATAGTGTCAACAGCTTCTGCCCAAAACTCTAAAGGCAAACCAACATGCAATCTCATACATCTTGCACGCTCCATGATTGTTCTGTTCATCCTTTCAACAATTCCATTCTGCTGAGGTGTCCTTAGAACCATCCTTTGCCTACAGATTCCATGCATGTAACAATACCAGTTGAACTTATAATTGCAAAACTCTCCACCATTGTCAGATCTCAGACACTTTAATCTTTTCCCTGTTTCATTCTCAACCATAGCTTTCCAAATCTTAAAAGTCTCAAATACATCAGATTTCTTTTTAATACAGTAGATCCATACCTTTCTTGTAGCATCATCTATGAACGAAACATAGTACTGTGATCCTCCAATAGAAGCTACCTGAGTCGGTCCCCACACGTCTGTGTGAACAAGCTGCAACTTATGCTTCTTCTTTGTAGACCCAGTCTTGAGAAAACTAACCCTTTTCTATTTTCCAAATACACAGTGCTCACAAAATTTTAGATCCATGCTTTTCAAATCTGAAAGCTTACCTTTAGACTTAAGAATTGGCATCCCCTTCTCACTCATGTGGCCAAGCCTTGAGTGCCATAATTTTGCATCCACATCTGAAGCAGATAATACAGAAGGAGAATTGTTAGTAACACAATTACACAAATAGAGAGTACCTACTCTCTTACCTCTGGCCATAACAAGTGCACCCTTGGTCACCTTCCAAAATTCTGCTGTGAGAGTTACTGTACAACCCTCATCCCCTAAATTTCCTGTAGAAATCAAATTTCTCTTCAAGCTAGGAACATGCATAACTTCTCTCAACACCCATGTGTTTC
Organism: Torreya grandis; assembly: GCA_037957365.1. Lineage (NCBI taxonomy): Eukaryota > Viridiplantae > Streptophyta > Pinopsida > Cupressales > Taxaceae > Torreya > Torreya grandis. The sequence goes on along the minus strand of JARHVA010001195.1, from coordinate 58,496 downwards.
CATTCTGCATTTTCAACTGCACTTTACCTTTGCCAATAATTTTACAGGGTTCATCATCCCCTAGATATACTATTCCAAAATCTCCATGGATATAGTCTCAGAAATATTCCCTATTAAGGGTAGCATGAAAAGATGCACCAGAATCTAACACCCAAGATTCTATATTATTATGCAAAGAGAATATTAAAGCATCTTGTGCAATACCTGCAACCTTTGCTTCTTCTTTTCCTTCGTGCTGATTGTCCTCCTTAGGCTTTGACCAGCAATCTCTGCTTATGTGCCCCATCTTTCCACAATTCCAGCATTGTGGCCTTCTGCCATTTCTAGATTTAGATCTGCCTTTCCCCTTAGACTTGGATTTTGATCTCCTTTTCTTGCTCTTCTCTTTTTGCCTTCCCCTGCTCTCAAAACTTAAAGCATTCCCAGATGTCTCTTTTGTGCTTTTCCTGTGAATTTCCTCATTCAAGATAACACTAACAACATCCTCTACTTTTAAAATATTTGATGCAGATGCAGTATTGCTAACTGCCATTACTAAGCTATGCCAGCTTTCAGGCAAAGAACTTAATATTAAAAGAGCTTTTATTTCATCATCAAATACAATTTTGATGAAACTTAATTGATTTACAATACCATGGAAATCATTCAGGTGATTAGATACAGATCCACCTTCCTGCATATGCAAATTAAATAGCTACTTCATAAGATATACCTTATTGGAAGCTGAAGGTTTTTCTTACAAATTTGCTAGAGTAGTCATCAACTCTACCATTGTTTTTGCCTGTGATAAATTAGATATCACAGTAGATGCTAGACTCAATCTTATAGACCCCAGAGCCTTTCTGTCAAGAACTTCCCAGTCTTCATCCTCCATGTCTGTGGGCTTCTTTGCAATCCCACCTAATGGTAAGTATAGATCCTTCTGATACAGATAGTCCTCTATCTGCATTCTCCAATGTTGATAGTTTTTGCCATTGAACTTCTCCATCCTCAGTTTACTTTCATCTGCCATTGCTTCTCCCACTCAAACAGAAATCTCTGCAGAAACTCTTGTGAGCAACCTGTAATCAATACACACTACATAGATCTGAACTGCCTGTTAGTGAACCTGAGCTTTGATACCAATTATTGGATATCAAACTCTAAACCTACAACCAAGGCTCTGATACCACTTGTTGGGGATCAACCAACAATATGATTACACTTATGAAAGCAATAAACCATGGAATTAAATCAGATAGATAAGTAACTAGAATCAGATAATAGCAAAGAACAAGAGATACAAGAAACCACCCTGAAAACTTGTATTAAAACTCTTTACAAAAGGAATACAATTGAAGAAACTTCTTTCTTCCACACCTCTCTCAGATGCACAAGATCTCTCTCTAGATCTCTATCCCTTAAGAGCTCTCTCTCTCAAGTACAATCAATTTCAACAACCTGGATTAATACAACTCTGTACTATTCTTCAACATTCACATACAATGGACTACTACAATAATCACACTAAGCTAAGAAGATCTAATTCTACATATAGAATTAGGAGACTTGAGCATGCACTTACAACCAACAGTTAAGCCTCTTGAACAAGGGCTCTAAAAACAATCTTACTAATAATAGAAACACCAACTTAAGACTAAGACTTAAACTCATCATGAAAACACTCGCTTCTGTCCTCAGAAATAGCATTCTGGATGCACAGGTAACTGACACCGATTCCTGCCTGCTTGCCTATGACCGATGTCGGCCGATCCTCTGCCGACACCGGCGTCTCTTCAACTGCATTGGACCGACGTCGGTCGCTCCTGACCGACGCCAGTGACTTGGTAAACCTGCAACTTTGTAATGCGCTCATATGTGAAGCTTTAGGCTCCACACCTTAACATAGGGTGTCCTATTTTTAGCACTCTTATCTAATCACATCTTGAGCCCAAATGGTCATTTCCTTCCAATTCCTATCCACCTTCTTATTGGCCTAATGTGAATACATTTGACCCATGACAAGCAGATCCCTATAAAATCCCATTCAAATTTTATTTAGAAGGGGTTATAAATTATCATTAAGCAAACAAGAATACAATCAAGAGCACACTCAGATCATCTTCCATATTCTCTGCATATAACCAACTAATACACTTAAAAGATTATTCAAATCCTTACTCCAGTCCCTAATCACCTCAAGTAAAATTAGTTTACCATTTTCCATCTTCATACACACTATTGCATAAAGCACATCAAGTGGGAGAACTACATATGGCTTTATCCCTCTTCAGAGTATTGGTATGTAGACAGCGTGCCCACACAAGGGGTGTGAATACACATTCAATGCATATTACATAAACTGACCCCCCCTCTTTCTCAAATTTGGTTAAAGTACAAAGGAATCTAAGGTTTGAAGATAAAATCTACTCTATATGGAGTGCCATGGACATACAACAATGAAAACTTCATAGGCAAGGTCACATAGACACAAGGAACAAAACCTAGAAAGCTTAGGTCTCTTAGACAACAATGGCAAAAGAGGACTATAACATTGGAGCCTAGGGTGTCCTATTTTCAGTGCTACTATCCAATCATAAAATGAAGGCCAAATCCTAATTTTTGATAGTGTCTCAGTCTTGCACAATGAATTTTAGCCTCTCTCTCAGTCATATCAATCAATTTTTAGCTAAGTCTTGTTTCTTTCCCTTAATATTATTTTTTTTAAAGTTCAAATTGCAATCAAATTATATAAATTAGTAGTTTAATTATTGCATATTTATTTACTGATTTTACTACTCAGACCCTTTTAAATTAAGAATAATACACAAATATTCCTAAAAAGGTTAAATCATCGACCAACTATAATTTTCACTCTCAAGGCCTGAATGAGACCGAACAACCATTCTATCCTTAAAATTCCTATCTAGATCTATCCATGTAGATGGCTCATCAATTTGGTAGATGAGTTAGAATATATGATCCCTATTGACCAGCTTTTGGTCTATTCTGATAGATTTGGCTATGAGATAAACCTCATTATCATGTCTCATCCATCTTGATTTAGATAAAATCCTCTTGGGATTTCTTAGAGTACTCATCTATGCACATATAGGAGATGATGGCTCATCTCTATCCCTCATGATTCTCCTATAATACATGAAGGAAATTTACTCATTTTGTACACTCAGGGATGAGTGGATTCTCTTAAAAGATGCCTACGATCAATTACAAATTTCACACTTGGGCCTTGATCGAGACTGAACAATGGTTATTATAGCCTTAAAATACATATCCATATGTGTTCATGTAGATGATTCATCAATTGGGTTGATGAGTCAGAATATACGGCCCCCACTGACCAACCTTTTGCCCATTCTAAGAGATTTGGCCATGAGAGAAACCTTGTTGCCACATCTCATTTATCTACCATACTCCTAAATAGTTTTCCTAGAAGAGTGTTAACCATGTGGTATGATATTTTGATAGATTATTGATATCTACACTTTTATAGGAATAATGATATTGGTCATCTAATCTTGTCAAAAAGCCTTCCTTGATGACTCCATTGGATATGCTTTTGATGTGTGGTGTGATAATTCCAAACCCAGTTTTAGATATTATACTTGCAGACCATCTATGTCTTGCTTCTTACCGCCTACTAGTCTCTTTGTACCTTGAGTAATATCCCTAGGAGAGAAGATCTAAGTTTTTATGTTGATTATATGGGGGATGTATTTATCTTGGTATCATTTATGGAGTCATTTTTCATATTAAAAACATTGGGTATTGGTAATATTATTCTCTATATGTTTTCTATTTTATTGTAATTCTCTCTAAAAACCTTTGAGGTTGTGTTTTTTGAGAAAAATCAATTTTTTAATCATACTCATATAACTTACTCGTAATCATATAACTTCCTTTTTTAGATTGACTAGTTTTTCATAAGCCTTATTATTTTATTTATCCATCCCAAGTTCTCTCAAAACTCTTGTTGTTACCTTACACTCTTCATTGTACCACAAATTTGTCATAAAATTATATGTATTTCCCTTTTCAAGTCTAAATCATTTGCATGTACTTAGTTTTGAAGATAGCATGATGTTATCATGAGTTTGATTAGAGGAATATTGCAAGGAATTATGTTAAGTTATTATATATAACTATATTGAGTTGATCTTTTGTAAGAACTAAATTGATATTTAAGTGGGTAGCTAGGATAGCTTTGGTAATTGGAGGAGGTTGATCATTAGATTGAGGCTCCATTGGTGGATTGGATTGGAAGATTGATCTATAAATTGGTTGGGGTTGGTATTTGAAATGAAATGTTGATTTGATTGATTAGTGAATTAAAATTAGCAATCAAATTTTTATTTTGATGCCATATAATTCATGAATGCCATCAATAGGATCTATGAAGTAGGCCTAGTTAACATTGTTGCTGATAAAATTGATGCAGAGACTCACACTCTCTGTCAATTATACATTTACCCTGAGAAAAAGGCATACAAGGAAAGGCTGGAGGTGGATAATACCGACATTAAGGTCCAACAAATTTTGGTTGGAAATTCAATTCATTCTTTATTTTTCATGTTGAAATGAAGAAAGAAAACATTAGGGAGTGTAGATCGAGAGAAGGAAATAATATGCTAGAGATAAGTAAGAAGAAAAAGTGACAAGGGCATGATGCCATTACCATTGCTCTACCAGATCAAGAAAAATAGCAAAGGATTACCCCTGCACCACCCAATGAAACTCTACTATTAGGTTGACATGAAGGCTTGGAACCAGCAACGTAAATTATTCCTTTGGAACATAAATCATCGGTGCTTAAGGATAGTGACTTAGAAGAAAATATAGAAATTATAGAGGAGACATCAAAAGAATAAATTATTGAAGTAAAACAAGAAGATCAAGTCACTCCAAACTCAGAGAAGACATCTTCACTAGTGCATTGTGAAGAAACCACCCTTGAGGAGGCACAAGTGGAAACTAAAAATATCACTAGTGAAGAAATGATGGTTCAGACATGGCCTTGGGAATGGGTGAATTTGATATTGGTTTCAATCACCATAGTGAAGATGTGAATGTCAAGATACTAGATTGAGATCCATCTAAGGGGAAAGAGTTGATTAATGAATTTATCCAAAACGGGCTAGTAAAAATTGATTCAACCATGGCCCTACATGCCCAGTACCATAGGGAAGTGTCAAAGACACACTTATTTATTTCTCACATTTTACACTGGAAGACTCATCCAAGTAGACTCAATGAGAATTATCATTTTACCATGATAATTATAATGAATAATGTAATTTTGAGTTGCCATCAAATAGCTTGATCTTAGAACTAGGAGAGATAGAACTTCCAGATGCCCTTTGGGTAGACCCCTGGATGTTTACTATGATACAGGCAAGCATGACACTTTTTAAATTGGCATATAAGGTAACTAGGCAGAATACCTTAATTGAATTTGATGTCAGGTGACTCCAAAAGAAGCATGTAAAAATAGTTGCTTTATATCCTAACGAGTGCACCATGAGAACAAAACTTGAAGCAAAGTTGTCTAAGGTTAAGTGCCAATTAGAGATATAAATATTGGCTAAGGTAAAAAATTTGAATATCTACAAGATAATTTTGAGCTAAGAACCAACTCTTATGGATGGGGTATCCCTTACTAGTGAGGTTGTTGATAAATTAGAGACCCTAGCAGAGCTTTTGTTGAAGTGATGCAAGGACCAGCCCAACGTCCAAAATGATCAAAATTGGGCAACAGATCAATTCACTAAAGTTGTGGAGGCCTGCAAAATCTTCTGGAATAGGGTTGGAGACATAATTCCCATCTTGGATGGGGTTTTTAAAAAGCTGGCATGACCTAGTAAAATTTTAGAAGAAAGGCTTCAGGTGGAGGAACTTTAGTGATAAAATTAGCAGATAGTACATTAGTAATAAAATACTGCATAGAGCATGCCAAAGCATTTGAGGATATGGAGGCTATGGCAAAAACAAAGTGCTCACTACTAGGAAATAAATGCAAATTTTGGAGCACTTTGAGGATAGGTTGTAACAGAGGATACCTCACTTGAAAATGTTCATAAGAATGCTTTCACATCACTTGAGCCTTTGGTCATTCAAGCAGGTGATTCTCTCGAATAACCTGAGGAGATGAAGAAGCTCAAGGAGGTAGTATAATAAATCACATCCCACCTACAAAATGCCTTAAACCATTGGGAGGGCATCAAAAAGGAAATTGAGTAAATGACACCCAAGTTTTTGGAGGGACCTGAGAATGATGCATAGTTTGAGGTAGACTATTAGATAAGTGTAGGGTGACGTTAGTTCAACTTATTTTCTTATGACATTTTAAGACCTTATGCCAACTAGATCTCCAAGTGTAAATTCTTAAAATCCAACACATTTTCATCCTATTAAGAGTAAAATTGTGTGTGTGAGTAGAGCATATTGGATGTGTTTTATATTAAAAATGTCATTTAGGAACCCTATATAGATAGATCCAATCCCTAAAATCAACCTATCTCAAAATTTGATGAAATCAACTATTAGAATTGAAAATAAGGCAAAAATAATAGTACATCAGCTCAGTCAAGTTCATACAAAAATGGACAGAAAAGATAAAACTAACTTGGTGGGGTTGACTAAGACTAAAAATGCAAGGAATGTTGCATAGCTAACTCAAATTTGTAGTGTATAAATGACTTGGTAAGGTCTAGTTAGTAAGAAAAGGGCATGCAATCATGAAAAAGATGATAAAGCCTTACAAATCTCCATGTTTTCCTCTTATTTCATTTTGTCACATGGAATTTGTTACATTTTAGTTTCTTCAAATACCTTGCTCATTGTAAGAACAACCCTAAGGATTTGTAGAGCATTAAGCACATAGGCAATACAAATACTAGATTAAGCCTCCTTTCAAAATAATAAGGGCAATGTAGGTTTTAGGGGTTGATCCCCAAGTAGCCTCAATAATCAAAGGTAATGATCACATGAATAAATTGAATACTCTGTATAAAGTTTTTGGGCTAATCTAGGGGATTAATGGGCAGGACATAAAGATGACATATAAGAAATTGGCCTGACAGTTTCACCTTGACACTGTAACTTCCTTTGAAGCTAAGAGCATAAGCACTAAAATATTTTTATAGATACATAATGCTTACACCATTATTTTGAAGGTAGAGGAGTGTGCCCATTATAACCATTGACTAGTGATGCAACATGGGAAAAATTGTAATAAAGCATGTAGTAGGGGTCTTATCAGAACCCACATGGTCACATGGTGGGGAATTGGAAAATGGACCAGTGTTGGTGATATTTGATATATTGAAGAAAAAATTATTGAAACAAAAAATTGGCTCTTACTATTTCATAATCTCTATCTGTAATTGGGAAAATGAGATTGTGTGTTCTAATATAATATTTTGTGTGTACCCATCAAAAATTATGACTATTGGTCCCATCTAATCTTTTGTGCACAAAGTGTTAAGCAAGAGATGATAATGGAAAATAAGGTTATGTGTTCCTTCATACAACATGATAGTGCACTATGTGGGGAGGATAGATTTCATTTCATAGTAAAATTGAGTAATGGTGAAGTGGTGGGGAAGGGCGAGGCCATATAGAGCATGCAAATGGTAAGATATTTCAAGGTGAGCTTAGTAGTGATGGTGAGGGAAAATGATAATGTATTTTAGGTAATATTGTACATTAAAGGGATCATATTATACGCAAGACCTAAATTCAAAGTTGTGATTGGATTTATATGACCTACACCTATTACAAAGGGGTCCATAGCTGGTAGGGTAGCAACATCTTTGATTGGTCATTTTATATTATCAAGAATGGATGTGAATGTCATGAGCACTGATTTGGTTGTAGAAGGGCTTCACATCCCATGTGTGTATTGAATCAGTGTTGTAATGTTGTTGATGCGAAGACATAACATTAAGGTCCCAAAGTTTATCTTATAGTTTCCATTCATACGTGTTGTTAATATATTGACACTTGGAAAAATTACATCAATGACAATAACATACAAAAACACCATACTCAAACACATGGAAAAGAATATGACCACAAATGGACCCTATCTTTGTAAACATATTATTTATCCTTGATAGTAAAACAAATAAAATCTAAGGGAGCATTGGTAAGGGAAATGGTGTTTCAAATTTTTTATTAAAATGAATATTTGATTATTATTGCTTGACACTTCTTGTACACAAGATGAGATGGGGTTAGAAGTCATTGGTTTTGAGTGAGGCATGACTATCAATTTACACTATTTCACTTGACCAAACCTTGCTTTACCAAAATTTAAAAATCACCTCCCTTTGGGCATAACTTACACTCTTCAATATGGCAGTTGCAACATTCATAGAGGAAGTTGTAACAAGTAGGGTGGTGCCTAATTTTAGATACATCATACCACCATAGCACTTGGAAAGAGTATGCAGATATTGGTGGGGATTCAAACCCAAAATTTGTAGTGTTTATGGTCCTAACAATAATTTTATCCTCTATCTATCGAACAAAGAGAAGTGAGCACTATTATTATGAATACAATAATTGTTGTTAGTGTTACTGAGAATGAGAAAGGAAAAATCTTAGAAATATGTGTATCCATATCTCAATGCATATGGTACATTGCATTGATCAATTAGATTATATATGAATCATCTTTAATTAAATAAACCTTTTCCATTTTTTGCCAAATTGGTTTTAGATTCTTCTAATCATGGTTGAAATAACTAAGGTAGTTGGAATTTTTTGTCTAATTAGTTTTAGACTCATCTAAATTTACATGTGTTGCATTCTCTATGTTTTTAGAGGTGCCATTGGATATTTGACACATTTTTTGTTGAGATGACATGTGTTTCAATCATGTATTGGATGATTGAGAGTGTTCAATGGAAGCTATACACTGTATTGATATATGTGACATGTCAACGAACTTTACAAGTGTATTTACATAACTTCATTGAGTCCATCAATTGAAATACATGTCATTTAGTCTTACCATCCATGTCTAGCTCACCTTGAAATATTTCAATGTTGGATACATTGTATGGCCTTTCCCTTCCCCACCACTTTGTTTCACTATGAAATGAAATGTCTCCTCCTGCACGTTCTATGAAGGAACATACAACTCCATTTTCCACCATCATGTATGTTAAAAATATTATATTATTATTACTTAATAATTCATGCATAATAATTATATGGGTCAACAACCATGGGTTTCAAGTGAGGTATGGATACCCATCTACACTCTTTCACTTTAAAAAATCTCACTTTACCAAAATATTTTTTTATCTCAGCCAACATAATTTGTAAATTCAAGGCAATTTATATTATCTATGTGTGTATATATACTCTCACAAAAGTGACCTTTTGAAAGGGATAAAAACACCCCTAATATTGTTCTTAACAAGGGCCACATAGCAGCTAGTCCCTGCCTTTATGTGGAATAGTATATTGTATTTGATCTTTGTATTGTTTAAATCAAAGAATTAGCATGAAATAGGTGAAAGCAATTTTTTTAATAGTTAGTGTTACAAAATGTGAAAATCTATTTCATTTGTTCAGAAGTATAGAATTTTATAAAAGTAAAGTGATTGCAGCATAGGTTGTATATAAGAGACATAAATGCAAAGTGTAAAAAAGTGTAGTAAGATAAATGTGTAAATAGTTAATTTTGACAAGTCATTGAGTTCTGTATATTACTAGCAAAGCAAAATATATTGAAATTCAGTTAAAATTCACAAAAGTACTTTAAATTTGTATATACATTGGCAAGAGAGGAAAGACTTTGTGCAGGTATTATATAGGAGTCTTACATAGGGAGAATGAGTATTTATTTGTAGAATATGAGTCAATTAGTAAAAATAAGTTAGTAGTGTGTAGTTTGAAATCCATTAAAAAAAAAAGAAAAAGAGTTTAAAATTAGATTATATACCTTAACTTTTTTTCAGTATGTTAGCATCCAAAATGACTTTTTCCTTGTCAAGAGTAAATTTTCCTTGTATTGAAAATCCATGTAGCCAGTAGATAGTGCTCGCCAGTAGAAAATGCCAATGTAAAATTTATCACATCAATGCAAAATATCTTTCTTTTGAAATAATTACCCTAACACCAACACCAACACCAAAAGGTAACTACCCTAACACCAAAATTTATGCATCAGTTTTCTTCCATTCCTTGACTGTCAAGGTCACAAATTACAAAACACTTGATTGCTACCTTGAAATTAGAAATCATTAAAATGTAACAATTTTTAAAAGATTTTGCCCAATGCATGACCAGTCTTGCCTGCACCTTGCCCCAAATATCCTTAAATTTAGAATTTGTGTTTTTTAATGGGCCTCTTGGAACGAAATTTTTATTAATAAAACTCTTTTCAATCTAGTTTCAGGGGCTGGTAATAATTTACATTCAATCTGGTTTCAATATTCTTAAATTTAGAATTTGTCTTTTTTAATGGGCCTTTTGGAACGAAGTTTTTATTAATAAAACTCTTTTAAATCTAGTTTCAGGGGCTGGTAATAATTTACATTCAATCTAGTTTCAGGGGCTGGTAATAATTTACATTCAATCTAGTTTTAGGGGCCGATAATAATTTAAAGATAGGGATTTAAGTTTATCTTGAGTTGAATAATCTTCCTTCTTCAAGTATTTCATTCTATTATCTAGTTTTTGCTTACAACCAATTTTGATTAGGACTTTAATGATTTCATTTATGTTATTTAATTTGATTTTTTCTTCTCAAAATTTGTATTTGGTTTTGAGTTTTTTTATGTTATTTAATCATATTTTTCTCCTTCAAAATTTATACTTGATTTTGAGTTTCTTTATTAAAATTATCTTGAAAAAATATGGTCTTATGAAAATCCAATTTTTTATCTTATGTTATTGTTAAATTTCACTTTTTGTTCTACTCATCCATAAGCCATGAAATTTCTCAATTTTTTTGGTTGTGGGTCCTTGCAAAATTAACTTATTTAATCTTCACCATTTTTGGGTTTAATTTTCAAACATTTTCTTTCAAAGATCTGAATTGTAGTGGAAAATATTCCTTTGATGGTCTCAAGTTCACATACTGGAGCATGAGTCTTTGTCTACATCCCCCATGATGGCTTCTACGCTTACTATTTTGCATGGAAAGTCCCCATCCCTGATCTCAATCCCCCCTTCACTCCATGTCTCCATTTAAACAAAAATGTAACAAACCCAGTCACAAAGTTATTCAAAAAAGTTTTCCCACATAATTACGAACATGAGTTATTTTTCAAAGCTTACAAGAATCACATACCTCATTTGTATCCAGATCATTGCAAATATATGTCATTCTTCAACTATTTACATATATGGTTGTCTTTGTGAGCAAGCAAAAATAGAAATGGAAGCGAAATCCAACAATAACCAGGGAAAATACTCCTACAAATGCATGAATTTATAGAACCATAGTAACAAAATGGTAAACCTATAGCTAAATATATTTAAACTTCTAAAAGTTTATGGACATCTTCTACAGTAGATGTAGATATAGTATATATAGCTAGCCATGGCAATTTATGTCATGTTCATAGAGTTCTACTCTAAAGCAAACATTTGTCAAATATGTGCTTTGTATTTTTACATATAGGGCATTTATGACAAAAGGAAGCGGTGACTTCAAAAATATGTCAAGCAATAAACGTGGCCATCTAACGATGTGAATCAAGGGCAATCTTTGCAAGATAGCTATCTATTAGCCTCGACACTTTATCATATTTTGTTCTGTGGTCCATCTGTGTCATGTTGCTAAACAACAAAGACTCAATTTTTTTGCCATGTATTCCTATAGGAAAATAGGGGTAATAAATTGTGAATGGTGGATGGGTGATAATGCGTTGAAAACTGGACATGGAAACAACCACTGTTAACTACCAAGCATCAATAAAACCATGAGACGAACATACCTCTTCGTCCCATAGTATAATGCTTGCAACATCACAAGAGGATCAAATGGAAGGTTTAAGCACTATCATAATGACGATCTCAAGTAAACAGTTGGTATGTGTTGAAGGTAGATAATTTAATACTAGTTAAAAGATAAAAATGTTAAATAGTCAGGGGCATTAACGCTCAGTGAGAATGCATCCATTGTACAGTGTTCATCCATCATGACATAAATTTATAATTAATGATATAAATAATTATAATAAAAAATGAATATAGTAATTAAAAAAAATTAAACCCTTCACTGAACAAGAACTCTATCCTTTCTGTATTACTAATACCTCTGTGCAAAAAAAAAATAAAGCCTCGCGGTAAAATTCTTACTTAGTAAAAGCGCAGACTTAGTCTATGAGCATATAAAATTTAATAATACTATCTAGATGTTACCCAAACTAAATAAAAATATGTGCAGATATGAACCCAATTACTACGAAAAATCCTAACTTTTTTGTTGATGCTTCGTCTACAACACAAATGAAAAATAGTAAAAAAATCAATGAATTGCAAAGCTCTAATAATCTCTCATTTGAATGCCCAGAAACAACGAAATTGAAATGAATATCGTTAATTGCCTCCATCTCAATTCTGCATCACGTCAAGCCAACATTCAATGCCAAGTACTTTAGTAGGTTTGCAATTCTCTTACTAACGTTGGTGAGGTCATAAACCATGTTTTCCCACCCTGCGACCAATCAAGTTCAACACCTTGCATTTAACTCATTCTCAAATCCGAACAACATTAAATCTCTATATTTAACTCACCTGCAAAACCAGACAACTCACAATCTCTCGCCCTACCAGTTGCATTCAATACTTGTCTCATACAAAGAGAGGGTATGAATAATGTCCCAAATATTTCCTCTAACTATGTAACAAATAATATTTTTTTATTCGACCCATTAAAGATTTTTTATACCCAAAATGAAAACATCTCATTGGTTAGCAACCCACCCACTAACTTCAAATTAAAATAAATCAAATACTATAATTCCCTCTAAATCTAATAATAATATAAATTGTCAAAGTTATTGATTGTTCATAAAATTAACATGAAAATATTCTCAACTAAAATCTTTAAAATATTCTAAAATTAATATACCAAATATTAATCAAAACTATGTAATTATTAATATAATATTATTTTTAATTATTTGATTAATTGGGAAAAAAAATTACTAAATGATTCCATAATCCCGTCTTGAGAGGGACTAATAAGTACCCTATAACAAACCTGCAACTATTTTAATATGATCCCAAAGCCCAACTTCCAAGGTTTCATAAACGGGGGGCGCTCGCGAGCCACGTTTTACTCTCATCCCGTTGGCGCCTTTCTCCACCTCAAAACAGTTTTTCCACACTCAGTTTTGGCTTACCGCTCACCCAAAGTCCACAGACATTCCAATGCTATTATTTGAAAGCGACAAATCCAAATTCAATGTCCGACACTTTCACAGATTTATAACTACAACTGCCCCTACAAAGCCATCAAAATCTCCATATTTTTCATTTAGTGAGATGGCTTGCGTTACATTTTCATTTGCCTCAAATGCCCTGCTCGCCGTAAGCAACGGCCGTAAGGCGGATTTACAGAGCATCAAGCGCAGAGGCAGTAGTACAAGTATTAGAAATAAGCCTCCTTTCAAAGTAATAAGGGCAGTGCAGGTTTCAGGGGCCGAGTGCCAGGCGGCCCCGGCAATCGAAGGAGGCGGTCACATGAAGAAATCGAAAACTCTGTACGAAGTGCTGGGGCTGAGCCGAGGGGCTAGCGGGCAGGATATAAAGGCGGCATACAGAAAACTGGCCCGCCAGTTTCACCCCGACACCGCGGCTTCATCTGAAGCCAAGAGCATGAGCACTGAATTGTTTTTACAGGTACACGATGCTTACGAGATTCTTTCCAAGGCAGAGGACAGCGCCCAATACGACCGCCAGCTGGTGATGCAGCAGAGGCAGAGATGGAACAGGGCGTGTCGCAGGGGGGCTTATCGGAACCCGCAATGTCACGTGCTGGGGAAATGGGAAACGGACCAGTGCTGGTGATCTTTGGATGTATTGAAGAAAAAATCGGCGCTTGCTTTTCGGAATCTTGTCTATAACTAAGAAAAAATGCCCAGTCTGCACATAAATTTGTGTGTGCTTCAGTTTGATTTTATGAGGTTATTGAAACACGACGAGCTGTAATTCTTTTTGGTTACAAGACAACTCTTTCATTCATTCAGATTCGGTGACCAAAATCGAAAATGTTTTCGATTTGGTTAACAATTAAATCTATTTCAGACGAGTGATAGTCACTAGAAGCACTAAAATAAAAGAAGTAGCCAGATCCAGACCCGGTATCATGGAGTTTTTGCTGTTTTCTTTTTTGGGGGGCTGTTTTGATGCTGTTGATTTTGTGGGAGGAACGTTGCCTTCGTAAGGTTTGATCTGCTGCTTGTTGGCAGCCTGTCTATTGGTTTTCGCCGGTATAGACGTTCCACTTCAGCTTTTAATGCCGAATCCTTTTCTTTAATTAAATTTATTTTTAATATTTTTTTCATTAATTTTGATTTCACTTACAATTATTTTTCACAAAATATTTAAAGATAAACAGAGATCATTGCATCAACAATTCAACTCCCTTATCTTACTCTCTTTATTTTGTTATAGATCTAATACATGTTTCATTTCATTTATATTATAACATATACTTATTACCACTAACTTTATTAGTATTACAATTCTTGACTTTGAATTTAACGCTATTGTCGTAACTTAATATTATATTTTTTATTGATTTTAATAAGTTCTCCTACTCACCTTCTTATAGAAAGTGCTAAATTAAGTGGTACTCAAGTTAATTATAGGATGGTGGAGAGGAACAAAGAAAGGATTTTGAATTTGGTTTATGGGTAAGAAAACTCAGGGTAGAATTAAGAAGAGGAAGATGAGGACGACTCTGACATAGATCTGGGTGACATGTTGAGGATCTTCTCGAGCGACAGTTGTTTCAGTTAGTTTCATTACGTTTAGTAGATAAGTAGAGGGAAGGAGTTTCTAACAGGGCGCAAGTAAAAAAGATGGCAGGGAGATCATGGAGATGAAGACGGTTCAGATCCGGGAGAACTGAGGGTCTTTTGCATCACTAGGGCCATCCCCAAAGGTTTGAATGGCTCGCTGGGCGGGGAAAAAACAAAGCAAATCACTAACGTACCCTAAATGCTAGATGACAGATTTTGAGCAGTGTCTGTCTATAAAAACTAGAGCAGAAGATTTACTGAAGATAGGCGGCATATTCATGGGCTCAAAACTATCTCTACAAAGGTGAAGGACTAACGAAATGCCTTACTTGGTGAGGTCGGGGACCTCTTCCTACTTCTTGGTTGATGTTCTGCAGTTTCAACCACATTTTGGGAGTCTTGGTCGCTGTTGTTTCAAGTGGAGGATAGAGAAATCCACACCAATGTTTTCAAAATAGATAAGGATACTAGAGGTTTTTAACCTATTTGGGTTTTTGTGTGGGCTCATGTGCTATTTTGGATTGGGTTTTGGGTTTGGGTTCCTACAAAAACTTGTTGAAATCCATGTTCGACTAATTTTGAGACTTTAGGTTAATGGGGATGATAGAAGAATCCTCACAAGGTTATATAGAGTTTGGTCTGATATTTTTGAGCTCTTTTTGTGGGCTATGGTATGGTTGAGTGGGTATGTATGCTCACTTGTTACACTCAAGGTCTGCAGAGGATATGCGAAAACTTCGTTGAAGACCAGATCTATAGGGGAGTGTATTCAGGTATACTAGATGCTTTGCAGAGGTTGCAGAAGGGGGTGTCTAGTGGCCAACTTAATTGAGCACTTTATGCCCACTTGGACAGAGAAGGCATGGTTCCTTAGCGTTGGGTTTTGTAAGGCTTGCGTAGTTTTGTTGGTCACTAACCAAACTTTCAATTAGTTTTGATTGTGGTGGATAGAGTAAATCACACCAAAACTTATCTTATTAGAGTGGATTATAGAGGATTCTACCCTTGTCTCTTTCAGTTTCTGGGGTTTGTCTTAGAATCTGTGTGTATTGATTATGTTTGGCTAAAAAGCTCTATTTTGTATCAAGTTGTGGCTAGATTGTTGAGGATGAGTTGGATAGTTCCTTATTGTGATTTAACTATTGTTTGGCTCAATGGGAGGGCAAACCCACTTATTGTGTAGAGGATGTGCGGAGGTTTTTAGAAGGCGGAGACTAGCAGAAGATCTTCTGCTCCTAACGGGCTTATGTTTTGAAGTAGAAGTTTCAGGGAAGTTTCATTGAAGTGTCTCTATTATTTGTGTTTCGTTAAAAAGTAACCTCCTTGTTTATACTAAGGTTGTGGGAACCTTCAAACCCTCTTAGTGTTATGGTTTTGAGATCTTTCAAACTTTCTTGGTGTTATGGTTTTGGTTCCTTAAAACCCTCTTGTTGTTTGAATTGCCAATGTTATGGGATCCTTCAAACCCTCTAGCTGTGCTTGTTATGGTTGTGGAACTCTTAAAACCCTCTTATTGTGCCTTGTAAAGATTGTGGGATCCTCCAAACCCTCTTAGTTGTGGGTTCATCATTCAAAGCCCTTTCTTTGGTTGTGGGTCTAGTAATCAAAACCCTCACTTGTCCAATTCATAGCTCTAGTTCAAAAGTGTTTACCCCATCTAATAAAACATAAGCTCTCGTACTCACTTCTTTAAATAGAGATTGAGTATTTAGGCACTTATAATCAAATCTATCATAACTCTTAATTTATGTATTGCATTATTATTATTATTATTATTATTATTATTATTATTATTATTATTATTATTATTATTATTATTATTATTATTATTATTATTATTAATTGTTTTAATTGTCAATTAAACTCCCCTTCTAAACCAATAAAAAATCATTGTTTTTAGTGTATTAAAAAAATTACATTTTTATAATAATTAAATTGTGTATTTTTAAACAAAAATTATGAGAAAAAGTATTTATTTATATTTTGATTGGTCAAAACTTTTCACATATTATTTAAGGGCAGAAAAATGATGTCATCAATTGTAATTTAAATGACAACCCAAATAAATGTGAATTGTTAATTATATTATTTAAGGGTATTACATGGAATCATGAATTACATAAAATAGCCATATCTCTACCCATATTTAAGAAATAAACATATAGCAAATGTACAATGCTAACCAATCTTATTACACAACTAAAATTACTCGGACCTAACAGCCTCGTCACTTTCGATGCATTCTAAAGCTTGAGATGATGCAGCCAGTTGCGCGTATCTGCATGATCCTCCCCTATTCCTCTGAAAGTTGAAGCCGTAGATCCAACCCCTAATCTCTCCTATCTTTGTCTCATAGATGGTTAAGCGCAAAGACTTGTTATTGTGAGAGTATTTTATTGTAAATTAATTCTAATATGTGAATATAAATATTGTATTAAATTTTGAGTTTATATATTTTTTAGGTTGTAGGGAAAGAAGAAAATGAGTGTTTTATTTTTACCTTGGTTTTATTTAACTCTATGTTCACATATTTGTTCATAATCATCCTCTCAACACCCTACTACAAAGTTAGACAAAGATAAAGAAATCATAATTTAATAAGAAACGACAAATCACACACACAATGTTGGAGTTTAAGGATTTTTTTTAATCACATATCAACAAGTAATCTACATTGAGGCCGATAACAACCACTAAACATAAGGACTGATTGAAGCTTAGAAAATTCAAAACTTTAGAAGCATATTGATAAGAAGTGCAACTCTAGTTTAAGCAGGGTTCTCACTAACTCTACACCCGGTCGAGTGGTTTGTTGTCTGCCCACTAAATTTAGCGAGACAACTAGGCCGACTATATGGTGGTTAAGCACCCGAGTTGTGAAAGTCACGCATGTAAGATAGAGGATAGTGGGGCTCATAAATGAGCCAACTTTGCGAAAAGGATCCAAAATTACCACTAATGACTTATTTACAGAGGAAAGGATGGTTAGTAAAACAAGTTTTCTAACCAAAATACCATAGACTACTTGGTCTTGTGGACATTATTAAAATATTTCATTCATTCATTCATTCATTCAATGTATAGCTACTAAATGGAAATCGCTGCCAAAACCAAAGCCATGTCAAAATTAGTTTTTGACTTCTCAGATTGGCGTAAAGTGTTCAGCTTACGTCAATTCTCGATCAATAAAATTTGTTCGAGTTTTTCAAATGTCTGCTTTTTCTTCGAGCCTAAGCCTTACACTTCCCACTGTGTTTATTGCTTAAACCTTACTAGTTTCCATATACTTTATTAATTAGCACGTCACTAAAACACCCTGGGGCCCCTCCCTTTCTTTATTTTCAAATTTTGTTTGCGAATTAAAAAATACAAATTTACCTAAATTTTTAAGCCTATAAAGTCTTTTGTTTTATAAAGCTTACAAAGCTCTATTGGAAAGGATGTGGCAAATGTCACACAAAACTCTAGTATGTAAAGCTTGGTTTTATAAATAATTAGTTGTCTCCCCATCTAAGGGCCATGTTTTAGAGTAAAACCCTTGTTTAAAAATACGATCTTCAAGATAATTCTTAGTGTAGTCAAGATCTATTGTGAATGCGGTTGCTTAAACATATACTGTGGGTGGTGAACTATAATGACAACTCAAGGAATTCCCCTAGCGGTCAAGGTAGTAACTTGAAAGAGTATGTAAGAAATGGGTGCATGCAAATAAGTCTAGCTTCACCATCTCAAAATAAAATAAAATGAAATTTAATCTTAAAGATTGCTAGCAGTCCCCCTCATTTCTGCCTACCCCACCTCTTGCTCAGAACTGACTAATTGTTGCCAAGTTATTTGGTGATGGGATTGATCATACACTCTTCCATGATCATGTGCAATTAGTGAATCTGAATGCCAATTGAGACTAATTACTGACTAAATGGGGATCACCTTTTTCCAAAATGCTAAGCAAAAAACAATTTTGTTTTGTGTAATTTATTGGAAAAGGGCATCGAAGTTCAACTTGGATGGCACTAGGGTTCGTAGGTTGAGACCTTCCTTCTTCAGCTTATTCCTTCTTGGTGATAAGAGCCATAGGTGGCTAAAGATCATAAGGTATTTCTTTGTTAATTTTCACAGTGGTTTGGAGTCTTCATTTTCAGTTTTGAGGTACATTTACATCAACAAGGGTTTACTAGTTTATATTCAAAATTATTTTAGATTTGATAGGGTTTATTGGAGAACCCTTGTTTTGTTGATTTGTCTCAAATTGAGAACATTACAATGGTATCTGAGCCATATCTTGACTAATTATGGGGATTTTAAGAGAATTTTTATATGATTAGTGACAAAGAGGTAAGGTATTGCCTAAGGAACATCAATAAAGGTTCAGGAAACCAATATGTAGAACAAGAATAGGTGACGGGTGACATGGATCCATTGGAGAGAAAGAGAGAGAAGGGATAATAAGTAGAGTAGAGAGGTTTGAGGTATTCACAGTCATAGGAGAGGATGACAGTAATGATGGATGGGTTCATCCATGCTATGAGTGAGATGAGTGTATTAATGCCCCTCAATGGAGATAGCAGTAACTTAGGGAACCACCATGACACATATACACCCCCCTTGGGGAATGAGACACCCACACATATGCCCACCTAGTCTACATTCATTTAGAGAGAGGAGCCCTTACTAGAGAGTGGGTTTGCCTAACCCACTTGATGAGTTAAGGAGAGATATGGAGGAGTATTTTGCTGCATCTATTGCAGTAAGGGGTGCTATGATTTTTTTTTAGTATTTAGCTTGGAAACGAAGGAGGAGTGAGCCCAATATCGGTCAGATAAATAAGGGAGGCCAGGTAAATATCCAACATGCATTTGGGAATGTATCTCTTTCCACTCTTGATGGATCACTGAGGAGTTTGGTGAGGGCATGGATTCATAAGTTAGACATCTTCTTTACACTACAACCCATGGTAGAGGAGGAAATTTAGTTTTCCACTTTGCATTTGGAGGGAGGAACACAAGAGTGGTGGTATCATGGATTAATCACACAAGGGAATCAACACATACATACCTATGGGGATTTCAGTAGGAGATTCTTAGAGAGGTTTGATAGGGCATATCTGAAACCCCATTTCCATGATTTGGCTCAATTGAGGTAAAATGCCTTAGTAGATGAGTATGTTTCTGATTTTTCAATGGATCTTGGTCATTGTGACTGATGTTTCAGATAGAAGGTTGGTGGTTTTATTTGTAGAGGACTTGGTCTAACCTTTACTAGGGTTGGTCAAGGAATTTGACCCACCAACATTGAGGGAGGCCATCCAAAAGGCCTATGATTTTGAGTCTTCAATTCTTAGGGGTATATTTATACCTTTGGGGCAGCTAAAAGTTACTTCTTTACCACCTATAGGATAGCATAAAGGTGGCAGTTTTGGACAACCAAGGGGAAACTATATAGGGCCTCTGAGATCCGCTCATGAGGAACCATTAATTAGACTAAACCAACCGAGTTTGGGACAACAAAATGAGCTACCAAGTAGTAGCTATGAGGTGAGTAATGAATTGAGGAGGAAGGGTCTTTGTTTCAATTGTAATAACCCTTAGGATAAGGGGCACCATTGGCATGGAAAGGGATAGGTACATTACATTGAGGTACTTTCTAATGAGGAGGATGAGGAGGAAGAATTGAGGGCAACCACCTATGAAGAGGGGGATTTGGAGATAGAAGGAGAAAAGGAGTTGAGTGACAAATTGGCATCTCTTTTAGGATCTCCTAGATACTATCCCTTTAGAGTGAAGGTATCATTGAAAGGTAAACCAATCACTATACTCATTGATAGGGGGAAACTCACAACTTCATTGATAGAGGACTTGTGGCATCATGTGGCCTATAACCCATGGAGTTAAAAGGGTTTAGATTCACTATGGTGTATGGATTCACCACCCCTTATATTGCCAAGGTTACAAAATTGAATCTAGATTTGGAAGGGAATATGGTAGAACATGATTTCTATGTAGTAGGCATTGGGAAAACCAATGTGGTGATCAACATATAATGGTTACATTTTCTTGGTGAGTATATACAAAAACAAACTATGGAAAAAAAATTCAAGGTGGAAGGTAAGGATATTATTCTACATGGCCTAAGTGATCAAGGACCACCCCCACCTTCATAAAATAGCATTATAGGACATATCTACACGAGTTTGAGAGAAGAGGAAGGAAGGAATGAACAAGAAGGTACAAATTTCAATCATAGGCAACTAATGGCATCAAGGGATATTTGGTTTTCTACCCAATTGGTGAGTATGAATAATTCTAAATTTTATGGTGCATGGATAAGAAAAGTGGGTAGAACACTTGATTTGTAAAATCAATCCCTAATTTTTTATGGGAAGCACCCTATGCCAAGGTGTATAGGTGATTTTGGATGTATGGATGAGGGATTCACCCCCCTCTTGGTTAAAAAAATATGACATCTTCTATAATTTGTCTTCCACCAAGATTTCCAACCTTGAGAATGGTGAATCCAATTGTGAAAGATATAATGATCTTCATATTTGAGAGGAAGACAAATTCTAGAAGAGATAGAGGTGCAAGATTAAACTGTCAGCCTACCATATAAGGCCAACACAAAATAGTAGGAATGGTATTTACGTTTATTTTTATTTTAAATTTGTGCCATTCCATATTTAATGACATAGTTAATATAGATGTTATCTTGGATCTCGATTCATGGGTAGGAAGAGTTTCCAAAACTACTATTAATTTAGCATTTTATGAATTCAATAGGGATTCATAGCTTCTGAATGGCACACACCTAGTTTTTCATCTATGCGATGAGCGAAGAGATGCAATCTAGAGAATTCCATCAATAATGTCATTCTTATTAATCACATTCTTGATAAAAAAAAATTGAATTATAATTAATGTTGTAAATGTATTTCTTGATCTCTCGAAAGAAAAATTTGTATCAATAATTATGTCACAAACATCCGAAGTTGCACATTTCCTCTCAAATTTGGGTGACACAAAAAATGTTTCAATTATTTCATTCTTTGAAAAAAATCCCTTGCTTAACAACCACAAATTTCCCTACTTCATTTGCATGGCGCATAATAATTATGGGGCTTTTCAACTGCTTTTTGTGCTATTAGGGCTATCAGCCCCTAGCATCATCTCCCAAGGCCTGGGGATTTTCTTTTGATTGTTTTTTTAGAGGGGAACATCTGTTAGGACATGGTGGAGTCATATCTGAATGGAACAAACACCATAACCTACTCTGATGGAGATTCTTGTGTTCTACATAAACAAAACCTACTGAGCATAACATGAAAATGTATTAATAGTTAGCCATTAGCAATTTAAATGTGGGAATGTGACTTGTAAGACTAACCTTAAAAGTGATTAAGGTAAATAAATATATTTCTAACTAAGACCAAGGTAGTAGCGTTTCATTCAAAGCAAGACAAAAGCCACATAATCAAAATAATGAATGAATAATTAAAACATAACCTTAGGTCTATCATTTCCTATCCAAAAGCACAATCAAGACACAACAGAGATATAACCATGAAGGTAGAGTCTGACCAAGACATTTATATTTCCATACAAAAGGGAAAAAAACATATTTATGCAACCCAAAGCATAATATTGAATCTCTTTGTCAAATTCCAAATCAAAACGTGCAAGAAAGCAGAAGCCCTTACATATTGATATCGCAGGAACTAAACATCTACGATAAAATCAATCTAAGATTGAAAAAATTACAACTACATTGTCATGTTGATTAGTAGAAAATTCATTATGTATGTGACTGACAAAGAACTTATTGTTTAATTAGCACAAACTTTCTAAACAGTAGCTACATGGCGAAGTCTATCATCTACCCCGCAGGGACTTGGCACATGATGCCTTTGTTATATAATGACATTTTACATAAAATTAGAGTTGTATAATATTTATGTATTGATTATAAAATATATTTTTAAAATTTTATCTATTTAATATATACAAATTTATATAAAAAAACATATTTCTAAATTCAATACACAATAGTAAAACTTGGCATCCTAATTTTAAACTAATAAAAACACAAAATAAAATTTGAGCATCATAACTTTATACTAAGTAAAGAGGCCCAAAACATGATATTATTTACATATAACCAAAAAAAAATGTAAATAAGAAAATCCCAAAGCATAAATAAGATTTAAATATGTTTGAAAATAAATATGAGTATGCCCTAAAATTAATACTAGCAATTGGCCCAAAGGTCCAAATAACGCCATAAGGGATTGTTTAGTAGGATACCGTTTGATGAGACAACTTGGTACCTAGTGTAAAATACTAATGCTGAATCACATTTAAAGGTTGAGGATGTAAATCATATAAAACCAATGGACCTCAATAACTCCACAAAAGCAAACATTTTTGGGGTTCTTTAGGCTTTCTTCTGTTCCTCTTGCTCATAGGAGAAGTTTCAATGTCATCCTTTCCTTCCTCATCCCTATCAATATAATAGTCCCTTGAAGACCTAGTTGTTGTTTAATCCTCATGGCTTCTGTTCAAACCCTTTCCACTCTCTCTAGGTGGCAACATGGAGCTCAACGCGTCATTATTCACAACCAGATCCGTTTTTGCATTGAGATAGACAGGTGTATTAAACATTAAAATGGGAAATTAGATGAAACAACCAAGGAAAACCACACACCAGGCACGTTAATGATTATATTTTTCCTTTTTTTTGTTTTAATTATCTCATCATGAAGGTGTAACCATAGCTTCAGTTAGTACTCAATGATTTGGGCTACCCTCTCACTCTCAAGGTTTTAGGCAACCTAATAAAAAAGCTCCCTTTCAATCGATAACTAAGGGAAGGATAATAAATGTAATGCTATGGTCTCAAGATATGCACCGAATGGTTTTCCTAACTAGGCTTTAAGGCTTTTAAATGAAATATTTTGATCAAGTGTAATATCTTATTGTCTCAGAGTAAGAATAGGAAGGAATGGTCTATCCCTTTTGTTTCTCCTCAAAATTTCATGCCCTGTGAGCGTA
Source organism: Torreya grandis (assembly GCA_037957365.1). Taxonomy (NCBI): domain Eukaryota; kingdom Viridiplantae; phylum Streptophyta; class Pinopsida; order Cupressales; family Taxaceae; genus Torreya; species Torreya grandis. The sequence goes on along the minus strand of JARHVA010001195.1, from coordinate 34,459 downwards.
ACACCTAAGTAAATAAAAGTTATTGACCTTTCATGCCCCAGGATCTTAACATGCAAGGAATTTATATACATGAAGTGCAGTCTATAGAAAGAGAGAGGGAGCTGCCTTTGCCACAAATGGCAGAGGAAATATTTGTGGATCCCTTGCCTTTACCACATATGAGAAAGGAAAGATTTATCAAAGGCCCACTTTTTCCACCTATGGTAAAAGATAGATTCACGAAGGTGATGCCTTTGCCCCCTATGGTGGAGGAAAGATTTGGGAAGGTGTCTTATCTATGTGGACTTAATGAAGAGAATGAGGATCCTTTGACATATTCTATTAAATAAGAGGATGTGGTTTTGGTGCAACCTATTACCTCACATAGGGAAGAGGTTAATTTATTAAGAGGAGAGGATGTGACATTGTCTAATGAAGCAATGAAGCCTCCTCCTCTAGAAACAACATTTTATAAATACATAGAATGAAATTTTTACTAGTGTACATAGACCACGTCATCAACAAAACTTCTAGAGTCATGTTTTCCACCATAAAATTCCAATTATAGTGAATCATGAAGGCACCCACAGTTGGATGGGAAAGAAGTCAATGCAACATTGCTGGCCCTCAGAGGTCTCCACATAGGTGATCCCTTGAAGCATCTCAAGTAGGCCCCTAGGATGTTGCCACTTGGCAGCATCGTGACTTGTTAATATCCTTCTTCATGCTTTTCCACATGGTATGATCATGTTGAATTTGGGCCTCCTAGATACTTGGATTATATACCACTTCTCTAGGATCTGGATGCATGTGATGTCACCATGTGGCAGCATCCCAGACATTTGTGTCTCATAAGCTTTGGGGATAATTGTTTGGTCCCCTATGGGTCAAGTTACCATTGATTTAAAGGCATGTGGCACATCTTCATCTAATATGTCTTTAGGAATTAGACCAACACAATCACCGAGGGTCTTTATAAAGGCCATGTCATCTCGAACACATGGTACCCACCATAGATTGTAATACATGTTTAGGGAAGTAGCTCAATAGGTGTTATGCGAGAAACTCAATAGATGTTTATGGTATGGAATTTGGGGATTAACATATTTCTATAGAGCCATTATGATTCTTAATAAAAATATGTATGGTTCACCTTCCTTTTTCTACAGCCCCAATATTTTTTTCTTAAATTAATTTTCTATGTGTGTGTGTGTATTTAATTTTCATGATTTTTTTGGGTAAGTTTTTTATTTTCATTTATGGATTAAATTCCCATTTTAAGTGTAAGATGTGAGCACCCCCTAATGCTTGAGAATTAAACCTACCAACCCTCCCTACCACCTAGGACTGATTTCCAATCAACCATCTTTTCTCTCAATTGGTGACTCCTCTATCATGACATTCTCATTGTGTCATAAATCTTGCCCCCTTATACAGCCATATGTCATGTGATTTACAAAAGCTTCAGTAATGACTTCAACCACAACAAAAACAACAAGATAAACTCCATAACCACAATGTATTTCCCTTACATTGGCATCATTACAAAATGTGTATGATATGGGCTCTATAGTATATGATATCACATGAAATATGATGTCATTTCCCCTCATCATCATTGCCCATCTCACTTTGAAATCTTTCACCACTTGTACGTTATGTATGGCCTTGTCATCATTTCTCTAGGTGTTAATATATTGGTAGCATAGACAAACATAAGTTACAATACAAACTTCGGAACCTCATTGACTTGTTTCTATATCATTGGCATTGTAGCACTAACTTGAGTTTCACATTGAACATGGAGCCTTCTCATAATCAAATCAATGTCATGTTTTGCTCATTGACCCTTCATAATAGCAAACGCCCAATAAAATAACATTCCACCATGGAAGCTTTGTACCACTTTTTAATGGATGTAAGTCATGTAAATACAATATTTACCTTCAATATGCACAATCCTAACAAACACAAATGCAATTTATCACATAGTGATTGGGCAAAGATGCTACCTCTTTCCATGAAGAATGCAAGCCATCATAGACTAAACCATTGCATGGTAATTTAGATCTTGATCAATTTCTCCCTCAATTAATTTACACAAACTTATTTTGACATCCAAACACATTCTTATAGAGCATGAAAGTGGTGAATTATTTCAAGGTGATTTGGGTGATGATGGTGAAGAATAAACGGCAAGGCATTTAAGGCAATGGACTCAAAAAGACTTAGGTAACTATGGACCATTTAGAGGCTTCTTTTATGAAAGTTAACATCTCTTTTTTTGGGTGAATTTGTTAATATTTTATTTCAGTAAAGTGGCATTATTTAAAGTGAAAGATTGTAAATTGGTAGTCAAACCTCACTTCAAAATAATGATGGTTGACCCCATCTCGCCTTTTGTGCATGAGACATTAAAAAACAAAAAAATGTTTTTCATTTTAAAAATCCTTCAAAAACATATTTTTTATGAGTGCTCCTTTAGAAATTTATTTTTTGTTAACAAGAATAAATAAGATGCTTATGAATATAAACTCTAATTGTGGTTGCCTTTTCTTTTAAGATTTCAAGTATGGTATTTTTGTATGTTCTCAAACATGATGTAATTTCTCTAGGTGTCAATATATTGGTAGCATGGATGAATAAAAGATACAAGATAGATTTTAGGACCTCAATGTCTTATCCCAACATCAACACCATTACATCACTAATTCAAGTTGACATCAGACATGGAACCTTACTATAACAACCCCACTAGATTTTGCTAGAATATAGCAATAATTTTATTTTTTAAATTAACTACTCATATTCGACATATAGATTTCACCACGAAAAACCTAACTAGTGATCTTTAACTAACTATATTAATTTATTTAACCAAAAAGGTTTATATCTAATCTACTTAGCTAAGGATCACCAAGAACAAATATAGAAATCATGAACAATACTAAAAATACAAAAAGTACTACATCTCATCATAAATTAAATAGTACAAATTTAGCCATGGCTGATACAATATTACAACCACTATTGTATAAATATAGTGTATAAATGTTACAGTTTCCAGTAATACATAAAAATATCTCAAATGATAAAACATGACACAAAATTCCTCTTAGTAGAGCTTTTATGACTCAAGTATCAATATGTAATCTTAAGTGTAGTCTCAAGTATGGTACTCCAACTAGGAGGGAGAGCATCATCTGAATGCTTTTTCACACCAACCACAAATCACAGATCCCTGACACTATCTTTCAAGCAAGGGAATGTCCCTCTCTTCATGGATGGGTAGATAATGATGGTGAAGGAATCTAGACTAACAATCATAACCCATGTGTTGAAGATATCTAATACATAATGTGTACCATAAAGAAATATGTTCTAACATGATATCGTACAAATATGAAAACTATATCAACATATGAAATGACAATGTATATCAAACATTACTTTGACCAAAGTTTTCAATAATAAATGATCTCAAGGATATGTAAAATTCATACACACCACTCAATCAGATTACCTTTGATCTTGCATTGATGATGCTAATTAAGCCACTGGAATCCATCCACTACTCAATTAGGGTCATGAATGCAAGATTCGGTAAAATTAAATAATAATATTAAAACCAATAGATTCATAAAAATATTTCCCTTTAGCAAATCAAAATTATGATAAGTATAGAAATATCACATACATTCATTTAGTCCATCAAATGAAGTGAAATGAATTCATTATCTAGTTTATTACATAAAATAAATAGAATCCAAAAATAGTCTTAAATATACCCTCTGTGTATGATCACATAAAAACTATCAGCTACCTATAATACTAAGTAACTCATAATATTATTTCTTCATGAATCAACATTATATCACAGGCTCATAAATTATTCATATTCCACATATAACAAAAGCCAGTCCAAACATATTATTATGTTCTGTGTTTAAACTCATAAATACATTAGTGTAATGCTTTATATATAAACATTAAAATATAAACAAACATCAGTTGCTCATTCTTATGATAAATAACACATCTGTATGCAATTATCTATATATGAATGGTGATTTCTTTCTAGTTTTGTTTCTCAATCAACAATCATATAAATTGAACCATTTATATATGTATTCTTTTCATATAAATTTAATACATTATAAATACTTCATTTTTATATAATATACTCCTAAGATGACATCCAATATCTTTTGTCTTAGAGTATACTGTATACAATTAGTATACAGTTAGCTAATAAATAAATACCCCATAACCCTTCTTTTAACTAAGTTATTCCCATTGTTTCAATAAATAAACACACAAAATATTGTCATCATACATAGCTACTCATTTAAATGTCAAACTACTAAATCAATTATACCAAAGTAATCGATTTAGGTTTGTCATTTAAATTGAATAAAAATTAACAACCATAGACTCATAGTCAACTAAACCCAATCAAATTTTGTTTTTAAAACATCTATACATAGCCAACCACACCCTACTTAGATTTCCAATAAACAAAAAAAACTTGGATGAATAAAATACGCATAACATACAATTAAACCCATATACTCTATATTTTTATTGACTATTCAAGTCTCCTACTCAATTCAAAGACAATTTTGAACTATATAATTATTCACAGTCATATTTAAACATATGCGTAGTTCATAATTATAATGAACAAGATCCACTAAACTCTGCCCCACACACACACACACACACATAATAACATTTTTGTTATATTTCCATTCATAAATCTGAATGCATATCCTATAGTTGCTTATTAATCTACCCATACCCGAGTTATATAATAAGACTTACATCAAAAGTTTCCCCAAATTCATTTATATAAGCAATATGCATACTATAGGGGTACAATATATAGCTGAAAGTATATAACTATACTTCAACCCTGCATATATAAATCCATTTTAATCTAAGCCACATAAATTCAATTGAAAACATAACCTTAATTTTGTTGTGATAATATCTTCATCTCTCAAATGAAATACATATAGTTTCCCACTAAAGCTTGTGCTTTCAAATCACTAGTATATATAAATATATATATATATATATATATTCCTCAGATTGAACTAAATATATACTTATATATATTTATGTATATATCCACATTTTATACCCAAAATTTCTAATTGGATTATACACAGACATACCCAAAATGAATATATACAAAATGATCAAACAAATTAGCTCGAGCCACTATATATATATATATATATATATATATATATATATATCCATCAAGTATAGCTTCCCATTAATGAATTGAGTTTTTCAAATTAAGAGAGTTTAGGCTAGAATTTTATATTAGCCTAAAATAGTCATGGAAAAATCAATGGCTTTACCCAATACCCTTAGGTTACCATCAGTTGAATGTGGGATTATGTGGATGCCGAGCCTTCAACAAGGCCCTGCATACAACCCATTTTTTTCTAAGTTTCAAATAAATAACCCTAGTAGCCAAATAAATTTGAAAGCCCATTCAATATTACACACATGAATTGAATTACAAAACCTACTTGTGAATGTATAAATGCCAAGAAGCCATATGTAATCCTTTCACTTTCCTTCACTATCAACATGTTCTCTTCTATCTCTTCCTCTCTATATGCCATGATTCATCACGTTCACAATCCCCATTCTCTTCTTTTTAGTCTTTTCCATCAACCTACTCATCACCATCAATGGTCGCTTCAACTGACTAAATAAATGCATGCAAAAATATATCAACATAACTCCCTATTTGTTTTCATTTGCCACCATGCAAATACACAAAAAAACTCCATGATTTTACCAAAATGATTCTTAACTCAAAGTCAAAGAGTGGTTAGTAACCCTAATTGCTTGAAAATTCTTTTTAATTGATTAAAATAATCATTTTATAATCCCAAATATAATTGCATGCTATTGACTTCAGTTACTACCTTGTCAACTTCCAAAACTAACAAAACAATAAATTAAACAACATTACAATCTTCATGCTATACCATGCAATTCCCATGCAAGGGTATGTGCACAAAGTTGGGAGACAAAAAGTGGCCTACCCATGGACATGATTTTCATAAAATTTTAAAAATCTGAACTTCTGTAGATAATTTGAGATATCTACACTCCAAATTTGAAGATGGTGTAAGAACATGAAATGTATCATTTCGAGTCTAGTTTCCAAAAAAATAATTTTTTAAAAAAATGGTTAAGTATAACCAGGTCAAATATCTAAAATTTGAAGAGGAACTCATTTTTTAAAGAAATTAGAGTAGATAGATGGTCGTGTGGTGCATCATTTTTTGAGCAACATTTAATATTATTTGAAACCCTTTAGGAAAAATTTAGATAATATATTATAGTTTGTGATCTATATTTTTTCAATGAATTCTTTTTTAATGAAATTTTTAAGTAAATAAATCATGAAAATCAATTTTTTTTTTAAATGTGTGTAGAATTAGGCCTAGTTTGTGATCATATAATTTGTTTTTCACTTGGATCAATGATATAAAAATTACATGAACATGTATAGGCATGTATGTTTTCAACATGTAGTGGTCTAAAAAAGATATAGTTAGAAATCAACATAGTTTAAAACCTTAAATTAGTCAAAAATTTATAAAAATAATATTTTTGGAAAGAGGAGACCATGCTAGTCATGACGGTATTAAGCTTTTGAATTTTCACATTGAATTTCATAGTGTATTTGGAGATCAAAGTTGAATTTTGTTATTTTTTATCGTAAGTCTCGGACTCGACTGTAGATTGACAGGTCCAAGCCTTAAGTTTAGGAATCTAAGCCATTCCTGAGCTAAAAGACATGGTATTTGAATTAAAATTCAAATAGAGTGATCGCATTAATAATGAAATCATGGTATTAACATGATCATGTTATATATACATAACACCCAAAAACCTAAATTTGTATTTTGACCTACTAAAGGAGCCATTAAGCCTAGTAGTCTTAAGAACAAAGTTTAGCTGATTACAATTATTATTTGGGACCAATGTTCTTGTCAAGATTTGATAGAATTAAATGATAATTAGAGATGTATTATTTCATGAATCAATTTACTATTCATTTGACATGAGTCTAATCTTCCTTAAAATGCAAATAATTCAAGTTCATCCTAGACAACGTTAAGAAGTCAAAAGTTGGTTTTTAGTGATCCACTAATCCAAATCACTCATAATTTGGTAGATTTTATTTATATTTCATTTTTTACATGATTAAATAAATTATATTATCCCAAAATCAATTGGAGTATAAGGATCCTTTGACTAAGTACTAATAGACCTAGAATATTAGGTTCAAAAGAGAGTTCAGTGATATTATAAACGTTTAAAGATTAGTTTTTTGAAAGTTGGTATTTAAAAATGAATTTATAGTCTTAAAAATATTCAAATGGTGTTTTGGAACAACAAAAAATAATTCAAGGGTCATTTTATGTTGTGTCAAGAGTGTATATAGTCCTAAAAGAGGCTGAATTTGGTTAAACATGTATGCATTAGTTTTTGTCAATAATTGGTGATGTTTGAAACTTGTAAAAAACTTTTATAAACTTTTTAGTATTGTTTGAGTCTCTGATAAGATTGTTTGAGTCAGTAAGGGAAGTTATATAAGGATCTATTTTCAAGGTATATCAATGCATTAGTACCCTGTTTTGCCTATAAAAAGTTATCTTTTGTCAAGTTTAGAGATGTTGTAAACATACATGCCATAAACATACATGTAGAAAACATACATGCCTTACGATATAACTCATTTTGTCATAAGATTTCATAAAATTCATTTTTTAAACCTACATGGCCAAAACTTAGCCTTTGGAGTACCAATCTAGCTATGCATTTGAAGTAAATTGGCGCTATTTCGAGCCCCTTGAACCTAATTGCATGACTATAAAATGTGATTTGGGAGGTTTATCAAACCCATTTTCATTAGCTTAGTTGAATCAAAGAAACATAATTTAATTATATGCAAGTTCTACATGTATAGAATGTGGTTTTAAGGTTAATAAACTTGAAGTCATCAACTAATCAATGCAAATGTTGAATAGTTTAATTGTGGAGATAATTAGGGTCAAAATGAGCCATGTGAACATATTTAAAATTATATATTCAATGTGATTTGGAGTGAATTAACCCTAATGTCATGTCATATATAATTAACCAAAGATTTGATTCATTTAATCCTAAAAGCATTGAAGGCCAATTTGAACCCTTAAAGAGCATGATATGATTTGGGCAAAATTAAAAGTTTGATTCTATCATGAATTGATCTAATTAGTCAAATTATGCAATTAGGGGCATGATTTAGGCAAAATTGATCTCCTAAACCAAGTTTATGGCTCAATCAATTGTATAACATGTATGCAACATGTATGGTTTAATTGACCCAACTTTTATCAGAAATACAAACATGTTTAGGTAATTATCAAAAATAGGTGAACAAGTAGCTCAAATTTTCTTCAATTACCTTAGTGATTGGATCTTAAATCTGATATCTTAAACCCTAAACCCTATACCATTCAAGTTAAAACCTAAACCTTTTGCCATTTACCTTAAACCCTAAGCCATAATCCCTAAACCCCAAACACTTTAAATTGTAGACCCTAAACCAATAAATTTATCCCCAATTAACATCCTTTATATATAGTAAGAATTAGATTCATAGGGATGAACTTGGTCAAAATCACATCACTCATTACCACAATTGACTTTGTAGGCTCAATCTGTGATGATGTGGGGGCTAATTGATCCCAAAATCACATTCTTTACTCAAATCTAGGTTTAAAGAGCTCAAATTTGCCCCAACCACCATCATGATTGTATCTTATATACCCTAAAACCTATAACCTAAGCACAAATCCCTAAATTTCTTAATCCCTAAACTCTAAACAATAAATATAAACTCTTTAAACCTTGAACCAATCATTTTAGCTCAACTTAACATCATTTAGACTTAGAATTAAGGCCACAGGGCTTAGTTTGGCCTAAATCACATTACTGATTACCCCATTTGACTAATTCAGTCAATCAACATGATGACATGGGGTATAATAATAACCCAAAAACACATTTTATAATCACAAATGGGTCTAAGTGATTCAAATTATCCTTAATTATCTTTGTGATTGACCTTATGTACCCTAAACCATATATACATTAAAACCTAAGCCCTGAGCCCTAAACCCTAAAAGCTATACCCTAAATTGTAAACCATAAAATTTCCCTATTTACCAATTGATTGAGTCCCAATTAACACCCTTGGTAGTAAAAATTAGGTTTGAACATGGCATAAAATAATTGACATTATATATAGTTCCTTAAACCTAAACCCTATGCCCTAATCCCTAATCCCTAAAACATAAATTGTAATCCCTATTCCCTAATGTCCACTGCATGCTACAAACATAAATGCCTTACAATATAACTAATTTTATCATCAGATGTCATAAAAATCACTTTCTAAACCTATGGCTAAAACTTAGCCTTTGGATTACCAATCTAGCTATGTATTTGAAGTAAATTGGGGCTGTTTCAAGCCACTTCAACCTAATTGCATGACTATAAAATATGATTTAGGCATTGATCAACTCCAATTTCAATAGTTTAATTGAAGAAAATAAACATTATTTACTTATATGCAAATTATACATGTATAGAATGTGGTTTTGAGCTCAATAAACTTGAAATCATTAGTTGTTGAATGCAAATGTTGATTAGTTAAATTGTGGAGGTAATTAGGGTCAAAATGAGCCACAGTAACCTATTTTAAATTGTATATGATGTGATTTGGAGTGAAATTAACCCTAATGTCATGTCATATATAATTAACCAAAGAGTTGATTCTTTTAATTGAGGAGGCATTTGAGGCCAATTAAAAACCCTTTAAGAGCAAGATATTATTAGGGGCAAAATAAAAATATTGATTCTATAATGAATTGATATAATTAGTCAATCTGTGCAGTTACAGGCATGATTTGGGCAAAATTGAGCCCCTAAGCCAAATTTATGGCTCAATTGATTGTATAACATATATGCAACATGTACATGGCATAATTAACCCTACTTTTATCATAAATGCAAACATGAAGGTAATTATCATAAAGAAGTGAACAAGCATCTTAAATGTTCTTCAACTACCTTAGTGATTAGACCCTATATCCAATATCTTAAACCCTAAACCCTGTACCATTTAACTTTAACTCTAAACCCTATACCATTTACATTAAACACTAAGCCATAAGCCCTAAACCCCAAACCCTTTAAATTATATAACCTAAACCCTAAACCAATAAATTTAGTCCCAATTAACATCTTTTATATATAGTAAGAATTAGGTTCATAGGGACGAACTTGGTCAAAATTACATCACTCATTAAACCACAATTGACTTAATTGGCTCAATATATGATGATGTGGGGGATAATTGAGCTCAAAATCACATTATTTACTCACATATATATGTTCAAGGAGCTCAAAATTACCCCAATTGCCTTCACAATTGTACCTTATATACCCTAAAACCTATATCCTAATCCCTAATCCTTAAAGTTCCTAATCCCCAAACTTTAAACCATAAATATAAACTCTTTAAACCTTAAACCAATCATTTTAGCCCAAATTAACATCATTTATACTAAGAATTAACTTCACAGGGCTTAATTTGGCCTAAATCACATGACTGATTGCCCCATTTGACTAATTCACTTAATCTACACGATGACATGGGGTATTATGACAACCCAAAAACACATTCTATAGTCATAAATGGGTCCAAGTGATTAAAATTATCCTCAATTATCTTTGTGGTTGACCTTGTGTACCTTAAACCATAAAACCTAAACACTATACCCTAAATCGTAAACCATAAGATTTCCCTATTTACCAATTGATTTAGTCCCAATTAACATCTTTTGTAGTAAGAACTAGGTTCACATGGCATAGAGTGATTAGACATTATATATAGGTCCTTAAACCCAAACCCTATGACCTAATCCCTAATACCTAAAACACAAATTGTAATCCCTATGACCTAATTCCCATTACTACCACAAATATACATGCCTTATGATATAATTGATTTTATTGCAAGATGTCATAAAATGCATTTTTTAAACCTATGGCCAAAACTTATCCTTTGGAGTACCGATCTAGCTATGCATATGAATTAAATTAGGGCTATTTTGATCCCCTTAAACCTAATTACATGACTATAAATTGTGATTTGGGGGTTGATCAACTCTAATTTTCCCCATTCTCCATCACTATTGTACCTTATATACCCTAAAACCTATACCCCAAGCCCTAATGTTTAAAGTTCCTAATCCCTAAACTATAAACCATAAATATAAACTCCTTAAACCTTAAATCAATCATTTTAGCCCAAATTAACATCATTTAGACTAAGAATTGTCTTTATGATTAACCTTGTGTACCCTAAACCTAAGCACTAAACATTATACCCTAAATTGTAAACCAAAAACTTTCCCTATTTACCAATTGATTTAGTCCCAATTAACATCCTTCGTATAAAAAAATAGGTTCACACATGGCATAGAGAAATTAGACCTTATATGCACCCTTAAAACTAAACCTTACATGCCCTAATCCCTAATCCCTAAAACATAAATTGTAATCCCTAATCCCTAATCCCTAAAACATAAATTATAATCCCTAATCCCTAAATCCTAAACCTTAAACCCTATGCACTAATGCCTTAATCCCTAATCTATATTAAGTATAACACGATCACATTTTTCTTAATATAGACAACACTTAGTTCTCAATGTCAATTGCTAACCCCAACCAAGTATTAATAATAACATGATTATGTTATTACATAACACGATCATGTTATTCTTAATATACACTTCTCAATATGTATGTTGAAGTAGAATATAGTATAATAAATAACATGATCATGCTATTTAATAACGTGATTTTGTTATTATTATTATAGACTAAGCTTAGTTTTCAATGTCTATTTTAACCCAAATTGAGAATTATATCCCCACAGACATTCTTTGCATACTTCTATATGACCTATGGTACTTGTGTATTGGACCTCACCTTTGAAAAGCTATCAATTGTCCTTGATGGGTGATGGATCACATTTGAGGAAGAGGAAGATATTTAAGAACAAAAAACAAGAGGAATTATAATATTTGAGAGAGAAAAACAAGATATGAATGCAAAAACTTCATGGCAGACAAGGTACATACCCTAATCCTGATGAACCAAATGCCATAGATAATGAACCAATTGACAATAATGAATTAAACAATGATTAAATTGACCATAATGAATAGAATAATGAAATTGAACATATGAAATGAATAATAATGAAATTAAAAATAATGAATTAGATAATGTTTTATGTTTACATTCAAAGTTCCAAGTATTTTGATTTTGTTGATGATGAGTCTATGTATGATGCTTCATCCCCTCTGAATGAAGAAAATTTGATAGAAAAAAATAATGATGAAATTAACCATTAAGAAAATTTCATGGAAACATATAATGAAGAATTAAAAAATGAATAAAATGTCATCCCACCTCTAAAGAATGAAAGTAATAATGATTTTGAAACACCCTCTCAACAAATTCCACTACTAACAACACCTCCAAGAATTGTGCATAGAAAATACCAGTATTTAATTGAATTCGATGAAAATATTTTAGAACCAATGCATAAAAAAATGTTTGATCACCATTAAAAAATATTGGATCAACAAATTTGGGATACTTTCTTTCATAATTTGGATTATGATAGTCAAAGATGCCAATTATTTATTTCATTGATAAAATTGATTAAGATGAAACCTATAATGTGCACATTAGGACTAAGAAAATCTAACATGGATGATGAAAACAATGAAATTATTGAAAATCTACATGATACATAGCATACTATATGCCTAAAATCATATACCCAAGATTGTAATGTTGCCCGCTATATACTTACAACTTGTGCAGTAAGTGACAAAATAGGGAAAAAATGAATGGATTTAAAAACAAGCTGAACACTTAATATAAACATAAAAAACATTAATGAAAATAATTGAAAGATGTGAAATATTTAATTAAACTAATACCAATGAGCTCTAGGCATTCTCTGGTAGACTTCCACGAAAGGACAAGGCTATAGCTGATACTCTCAAAGAGTTACTTGCTCAATTTTAGAAAAGCAATATAAGAGTTTTGCCCAATGCAAGAGATGTTATGAAAAAAAGAGTTGGTTTTCGTAATCATGAACCACATCTAAAAAATTTATTGGATATGACTAAAAAATAATTATACTCTATATTTTTGGAAAAACATCCACAAATTTGTATTTATCAAATATATTTTGAGATAGCCAAACCTTTTTATGTAAAAATAAATCACACATGCACCACTTGTTGTAGGCAACATATTGAATTTCAATGTACTATGATGTTGTTCACCATATTTATTGTACTTTTCATACTAAGAACATTTTTCATGAGCGTGGTATTGAATTGCCACCAAAATCATGTAGAGAATTTATTCCAACTATCTTTTGCAAAAGACTGGATGGACAATTATTTTACAATAAATCATGTTTAAATGGAAATCACAGTATTTGTGGTGGATTGCCAAAATTAAAAAAATGTATCCATGAGGAGATTACAAGTGCAATTGGATAGGAATTAGTTGGTTTAAGCAAATATAAATTAGTGACTTATCAAGTAAAAGATGGCAAAGAATCTAAAAGGTGTGAGCTTGTTACAAAAATGATACCTATTTTTAATTTTATATCAAATTTAGAGAGATGATTATTTATGAGTATGTAAGGCACACATAAGGCTATATGGTTGGATGAAAGTTTAAAGATAAGCATTAATATATTCCCACTTGGTTCGATTGTTTTAGTAGCTAGTTTTGCTAAAAATTACACATTCAAACCCCAAATGGAAGTTCAATCATAGTATTACAACTCATAACTAGTTGCCATATTCATGCATAAAACATTCATTCATGCACTTGATAATACAAAGAAATAATGAAAAATATTAAGGGAGTACAATTTTTATATCAGCGATGATTGATCACATTGTTCAAAGTATATGCAAGTTATTTTTAGAAGTTCTATGAACATTTGAGTCAAAGGAACATTACTTTCAATCAACATTACATTTGGTCAGACAACTACACATCATAATTAAAAAATGCATGGATGTTTTATTCGTTGAATAGGATGCACATTACCACTGGTGCAAAACACATTTGGAGTTTCACTAAGGCTAGATATGGAAAAGGGAACATGATCGTGCTAGAGAACATGTAAAAAGAGATATTACAAGGGAGGAGTTGAAATTTAAAGAGGGTGTTCATTTGATAAATGCAAAAAATGTGGTTGAATGGTGTAATGAGAAAATGTGTCATGGTGCTCAACTAAATTCTACTTTTCAAAGACATTTTTGGTTAATGGAGGAAGAACATTTGGAAAAGTATAAGGATTGTATGACTCTAATGGGTTCAAGTGACCTCCACTCATTTTATAGCTCAATTGCAAATTCTTTGACTATTCATATGAGACACTTGGCATGCTTTTATTCTGCATGCATGGACTCTATTTGGAATGAGTGTGAGTCACAAAAGTGGGTGGATGATTGGATTTTCAAACCTCTAATCCAATCTACACATATCAGGTTCCAAAAATATTATAACTTAAAAATATGACATCATTAGATGACTTTGACCATGTATATGATCTAGTGCAACTAGGTAGAATATTTTTCATTATGTATAATTTATTCTCATTATATATCTTCATATTATCGTTAAAAATGATTTTTTGTGATATAGGGTATGTTTTTTCAGTTATTATAGATGAGGATAATGAAGAGATAACTAATTAATACTTGTGTTAGTGTCTAGAGATAAACAAAAAATTAACTTCCCCAATTATAGATGGAGAAAACATTGACTATCCCACTGAGCCAATAGTAGTCACTGAAACTTGGTTTCAATGATATCCTATAAAATATTCAGGTCAATGGTTGTTTGAAGAGTTTGAAACACACATGAAGATACTACACTATTCAAATTTAACTATTGGAATGAATATTCAATTACGAAAATATCATGGGATGCCATTAAACATGAAACTATAAAAAGTTCAAGAGTCAAAGCATGAAGCTATTCTTGATACTATCAAGGTTAGAGCAATCCTAGTGGTTCGTTGGATTGAAATACATAGGTATTTTGAAATTTTTATTGTAGATGTAATAAATTTCACCATTTTTTTAAATTTTATATGTAGTAAATGTGATTTTCATTTTTAATTACTTACTAACATTTTTTTGTAGGTTAGTGGTGCTAGATAAGCTTCCATCTTCACGTGGTTGGCACTATTAGTAAAGAATTCTATATTATTGAATCTAAGAGAAGCTCAAGTTGGATGATATTGAAGCTCAGGTTGGATGTGATTGAATCTCAATAAATGACTTACAAGTTTTATTTTATGGGTGTTTCAACTTGGGCTAAAAATTGCATTTTTCTTATATTGGGAAGGGCATTTTTTAGGCCAAAATGGGTGGTGGGTTTATCAATAAAACCTAATGGTAGGCCAAGAACTTGGTCCTATATGTTATCTACCCCCAAAAATGTGTTAGAAGTGTCATTTTTCAGTCAAGAAGCATCAAAACTAGAGTTCTGTAACCACAACTTAAACTTTGACAACCTTTATTGTCAATATTTTTGTGCTCCAGAATGGTAGTGAAAATGCACTTATAAGTGGTTTTGAACATCATGGTGGTGTGATAACATGTAATTTGACTATCTAGATGTGATCAAAGTGATATATTCTTAGGTGGAGGCCTCTGAGGCAAAAATGGTAGTTGGAGCTCAAGAAGTTTCTTGTTCAATGTCAAAAAGTTGCATTTTTAGATCCCTCATTGAAACTTATCCAATGGATTATAATCAAAGTTGCATTTTGAGGCAAAAATGGTAATTAGAGCTCAAGAAGTTACTTGTTTAATGATAAAAAGTTACTTTTTTGGACCCATCACTGTAACTTATCAATGGATTTCTCTTGAAGGTTTCACCTGAGTGATTCAGAGTGTGATTAGAGGGCTTAAAGGGTCAAGGGAGAAATATGACAGTTCACAAAAATGAATTACATATTTTATTTTATGTTTTTCTTTAAATTTAGGCTAAAAAGTTGCATATTTCTTATATTGGGAAGGGACTTCTTGAGGCCAAAATGGGTGGTGGGTTTGTCAATCGGCTGATGGGAGGCAAATAAATTGATCCTATAAATTATCTTCCCCAACTGATGTGTTGGAAGTGTCAATTTTTGTTCAAGAAGTATTGAAACAATAGTTATTCTAAACTCTTAGTTTGTAGAACATATTAAAACTTGGGTAAGATGATTTTTTGGTTGATTTGAGTTCTATAAACTTGGGTAAGGGTTAAAAAATGTTACAATTTCTAAAAGACTACTATAAATATACTTTTTAAGAGCTACAAACTCTATTTTGATAAATTGACCTATTAGAGCAACAAATAGGTTTAGAGACATAGAAACTTAATGAGTAATTGAGCTATTGACCTATCGACCTAATGAGTAATTGACCTATTTACCTAATGATTAATTGACTATTTTAAAATAAGTTTGTTTTAGAGTGGATTTTGAATCGAGTTGAGAACAAGAGTGGATAAGTGAGGTTGGAATTATTCATGATCTTAGAGCATATGAATAGGAATTTCATAGACTTATTAAACATATAAGAGAAAACTATTCATTAGGTGGTATTAGGGGATGATAGAAGACATACAAGAAGTAGGCCTAGTTTCAAGAAAAGCTAGTAAAAAAGGCATTAGATCTAGGTGAAGGTGAAAGATTAGGTAACTTATAGGTATAGTTATTTGAGTGAGAAATTTACAAGGATTTATGAATGGTTTTATGTCTTTGCATTATACAAGTTTGAACATGATTAGGTATGAGTTTTAAGTGTAATTAAATTATGTTAATGATCAATTAAAAATTTGTAAATGGGTGATGACAAATGCAAAATAGATAAGAGTGTCATTAATCATTTTCACTACACACAATGAAATAAAAACTTTAATTTAAAAAAAATGGGAGATACGATATTTATAGCATTGAAAAGAATAATTTTTTAGTCCTCATTTGTGTACAAAATTAAATATGAGATATAATATATAATAGTTTGCATGATCAAAACAACACTATACAATAATTCACAATGAAATAAAAACTGAATATAAATTCGATAGATTACCATGATAGGCATGCAATATAGGCACATGTGTGAAATCTCAATAATACATAGATTTACATGATAGGTATACAAAAAATTACATATACCAACATAGTATCTAATGTTGGGTGAATGTCATATACGCATATGCAATGCCAAAAATGCATAAATTGCCATATAGGCATACAAAATAGTACATCTCATGTAAGACATCATATTCATCAAATAGCCTCCCTCTCTTTACCTTACTTGAAGAAGACTCTCCCTAGGATGACCTACTAGTAGATGGGGACCCCTCTAATGCCTAATATTGATCCAAGGTCCAACTATGAGTCCTATGCTCATAGCTCGCTTGTAGCTGAACCTATTCAATTACAAGTATTATTAAAAAATTAACATAAAAAACATTCAACCAATTGTTAAGAAATTAATTTTAAACTAAAATTAAAAAATCATTTAAACATGCACTTATTGCAATCTCATGGTCCTACTCAATCTATTTTTAATGCTCAAATAATTTAATGGCATGTTTAATTGTTTAAATAAGTAGTTAAAATATGATAGGAACATGAGAAGTTATCCTACTAATCATCTGACTGATACTATTAGATGTCATAAGATAACCATGCATACACAATACATTCACATAAGTTATATTTTCCCCAAGTATATAGTAAAATTATTAAAACAAGTCTATTTTTACAATTCAAAATCATAATTTAATATATACCTTTGTCAATGCCTGTAAAAATGACATTACAGTAGTAATGCCTATGTCTATCTCAGCTCATAGAGAGGGAGGAGTGTCTACTTGAACCATCAACTATTCATGTAAACAAATTCTCACTTACTTTTATATAAAGTATCAAAGAAATATATGGATAGTTTTTCGTAATGTAAACCAAGATATATATGGCAAAGTATTTAAACATGCATATCATGAAAAGATAATGTAAACCAAGATTCATGGAAGTGTAACTTTCATACAATGTGCAATGGCAAAGAATAGAAAGTAGTTTGCATATTGGAGGTAATAGAAAAATTTTAATACATGTAATAGGTGGGAGTAGAATATTAGGAAGTGGAAAGATTATTAGCACTTCAACAAGGAAAAGTTAGGGAGAGAAAAGGAATAAGACACATCAAGAACTCTATCCTTACTTGTAAAAATTATTTGGATTGATTAAAATATAAATAAGTGTATAGAAATTTATGATCAATCCTATGGTGTTCATATCTCTATTCAGAGAAGTTTCAAGTTAGTAGTCTAGAGGTTCAAAGTGGTAAAACCCAAGTTTCAATACTCTGTCTTTAGGCACAATCATAAAGAGGAATATATTGTTAGTTTAAAGTGTCATTATAAATGATTGAAAGATGAGTAATGGATAGAGGAACTCTATGAAATTAATTTAAAAACATTTAAAGTCTCAATACTATTGAGAAAATGCAAAATACATGGGAAGAATATATACAACCCAATTAGTAACAATTCTGAGTTTGCATAGTCATAAAGAAAGACCATATAGAGTTCTTGGAAGTAGAGTTGAGGATTTAAGGTATTGTGAATGTTGTGGGATTTTTTTTTTCCATGTGTGTGATTCTTTAAATTTATCTCAAATTAAGGTAAAGGGCCTCAAGGGTTTATTCTATCCTATTTGTTGACATAGTCATGTTGGAGGGTTACAAAAATTATGTAAAACTATATGTTGTGAGTGATTTAGTATTGACAAAGGAAAATTAATAGTTTGAGAAGATGCACGGGGTAATGGAAAATCTATTTCAAGCCTTAGAATCTTTGATAAGGGTCAAAAGGTCATTCTAACTCATTTATTATCCTCTTGGGTAGGTGCGAGACAACACAAGTTCGGGTTTAAAACTGGAAAATGAGATACCAAGTGATTTAATTGATGAAATTTCATTGAAATTTTTGTACATTTGTATTTATATAGAAGGAAGAGGATTTTGAAGTTTTAAATCCAATATGAGTTTGTATGGTATGATTTCATAGTCAATAAACTTTAATT
Organism: Torreya grandis; assembly: GCA_037957365.1. Lineage (NCBI taxonomy): Eukaryota > Viridiplantae > Streptophyta > Pinopsida > Cupressales > Taxaceae > Torreya > Torreya grandis. Next base: position 15,189 of record JARHVA010001195.1, on the reverse strand, counting down.
AGTCCTAGGAGACCTAATTAGTCATGAGGGGTATTGAGTTAGGTGTTCTCTAAAGAGAGTTAAATTATGAAAGTCACTACATGATGTGATATAAAGGGGTATCTAAATGTGGGTTTGATTTGGTTGGGATATTTGTAGTTTACTAGAACAAGGAGGTTTGCCTCAAAAAAGGGCTAGTAGAAGGAAGGTGTCAAAGAGGAAAGAAGAGTTAAGTGAATATTTGAAGCTTGGGGGTTGTGTGGAATGGTTGGATGCATGAAATGAGATTTAATTAAGTAGGTATATGTTCTTACGAGTATTATGAAAGGATAAAATCAAAGTAAGTTGTAGACCTATGAAAACACATAAGAAGATTGTAAAGAACATAACAAGGATAAAGAGAGAGAACATGAAAATAGATTATGAATTGAGGAGGTTGATGTTAAAAGGAAACATTGCATGGGTATTTTATTAGTAAAATGACTTAAAATAGATAAGGAAGATTAAGTGAATACAAGGAGGCTCAAGAGCCATTGAGCAGGTAAGAGTGAAAAAGAAAGACCTAGTAAATGCAAAGTGAACCAAGAGATAAAGAGGTTGAAGATAGAAGACAAAGAAGGATAATAAAATATCAGAGATGGGTATTTTTTAGAGGTAATTGTGTGTTCCATCTGTTTCAAGGAAGCTTGTTACAACCTATTCATCAAGATATTTGATAGATAAATTTTAGTTAAACTTACAAGGCAAATATCTATAGAGCATAATATTAACTCAACATTTTACCTTTGTATAAGTAAAAGGTGTCATCCTAAAAAAGATAGATATAGTAGTGGATGGGCTAGCAACTAGATTTGAATATGTAAATAATGGTTGCATCAAATCAAGTGCTAAAAATGTTGACTATAATGATGAAGGCACTGTCACCTCTTACAACATAAAAAATGGCATATATATTATTCAATTTCTATGTAAATTAATTATTAGCTAAATTAAATTTATAATTATAACTTAAATTTAACATGACATTTAGATAAAAATATATCTACATCTGTGTAGTGGCTAATGTCTGCACACTAAATGTGTGTGCCAAAAACTCATCACTCATAAGAATATTATCTAAACCTTCTGAACCACCAGCGCCATCATCATCAAAAGGTCCAATGCACATAGATACACAATAATTACAAGGGCAGGGTCAAATATGCACACTAGGTGGCATATCTCTAGCATCAGGCTGTTAGAGCCTACTCATATGTTGAATGAGTGTATCAGTGAATAAACTAAGCACAAAGTGTCGATCTTCATGACCTATAGAACTACAGAGGGTATCTTAAGTTTAAGTGGATTTTGGATATGGATCTTCATAGTTTGATTAGGAACATGATGTGCACCTGGTCGATCCTACATAAAGCCTTTCCCCTGGCCCTAAAACTCACTAAAATAAAAATAGTTCAAAATATTATTGAGGACAAACTCATAGTAGAGTTTACTTAAAAAATATAATGGTACCTCATGGTTTTTACATGATGGATAATCAAACACCATCTACCATCGATCTTAAAAATTGGCTATGATTAAGTTATGTTGTCAATGATGGATTGGAAAACTTTTAATGGTTACGAGAAGTGGGGCATTGGTGGTTGGGTCAATGAATAAGACACAAATGGAGGCTTTTGATATTTATTTATTCTTGACCTTAAGTGCTAACAATTTTTCAGCATAATAAGCCTTAAAACTATCCTGATATGAAGTCCATCTATTAATTTGACTCTTGGTAAAGTCAATTTGACCTAATATTGTGTCTAGGGAATTTGCTATATGGGTATGGTTGGTTTGGTGGAATTGGGATCCCTCATTCTCCCAATTAATTATTCAATTTCAATTTTATTTCCCATAATTTTATCAATTAGAATCTCTTGACTACCTAGGGGATTTTGTGGAACTATAGGAGGGTTAGGTGGAGGGATAAAAGGAGGAACAAGAGGGTTAGGTGGAGGGTTAGGAGGAGGAATAAAAGGGTTTTGTGGAGGGTTAGCAGGATGGGGTATTCAAAACAAATAAATTAAAATTAAAAATTATTAAAATTACTAAAAATTAGGGTTAAACAATGAAAATAATGAAAAATTACGATTAACAAGTGTAGATTTTTATCACTTGCCTCTTCTACATGGTGGAATTGTCACTTAATGGCTTCTTGAGATGATTTTAGCGACTTTCTATCAAGATTTTATCTCTCTCACAAAAAATGCAATCATAGAAGGTGAGGATAGCAAAGGAAACTCAAATGTAAAATGATGAATTTGCATTCAGGTTTCAAATTTATTTGTAACATAGTTAATGTAATCGCATTATTGAAAACAATAATAATATGATCGTGTTATTGTTTAAAATAATATGATCATGTATTTTAATAACACAATCATATTATGGCTTTGTAATTACTGATCCATAATTTAAATAACATGATTGTGTTATTTATTAACATGATCACACTACCAAAAATGTCCATTGAATTGTCCCCCAACTCCATGCACTTATATGTAAAGTCGACCATTTATGTAACATATCAACTATGTAGTATGGTAATACTACTATTTAATCAAAGACTATTATTTCACATTAACATGCCATCCCAAACAAACTTTGCAACACAATGATTTCCAATACATTTAATCAATTACAATGACATTTAAAACAATGTTATTTATCTTTTGACATTAGAATAAACTTTTAATAATAATCTTTAATGATTGTTACCTATATCTTTTAGATCAATAATAATGGAATCCATCTATACATTTTGATGACTAAAAAACATCAAAATGTTATACTAAACAACCATTCCAAATAAGGTAGTAACGTAAGTACAAAATATACAAATTCACTCATTTTAGCCAAACAATTACGTCAAATAAGATAAACTACACATGATCACTAAATTAGCAAAATCCCTCAAACAAATCAACATGATTGTTAATAGAAACTAAATTTAGAAAAAACATAAAAGAACAATACAAAACAACACAATCATAAAATACAAATGTGTGTGTGCAAGGGTTTTTGGATTCGTTTTCTATTGTCCCCCAATGTCTCCATCTAAACCACCCCCTCCAATGATGTTCTCCCTTCATCAGAATATGAGGGAATAACCTGTCTTGCATCCACCTCACAACAATGAAGCTAGTTAGCTTGAAACATCATTATATCCATAAAATAATGTTATATAATTAACAAACATGATAACAATGTACACAATTAAAAATTATTGCTAACTCATAACAAACTAATCATGTAAATTAAGTAACAGAAACTGTCTCATAATCAACATATATGATAAAACTTAATCAAATATTAGTTAATCAACTGTAATAATCCACATATCAAACATGTTATTTAGTTTAGAGAGAAATCAGGATGTGACATCCTTCCCCCTAAAGTTGGTCATCATCCTGATGACATTTATTCAAACATAAGTTATGAATTTCAAACATTATTCAATAGAAAATAATATAATATACAACAACAAATCAATCAAACAAATGTGGAAATAGCTTGTAAAACTTATAATAGTCATCCTAAGTGGCACTATCCTTAGAATATTGGTCCCATAGACCATTGTACTATGACACTTATCTATTATGCAAATGGAGTTTGTGAGTGACAATTAATCTAATTCATTCTACCATGACCACCCTGGGATCCAAAACCTGCAAAGCATTCCAATTTAACACTTGTGAAGGATTAACAATATACTTTCTAAGATAAGACATGGAAGATTTTATGCAAAATAGATAGATCTTGTGGTAATGCAAGCTTATACATTACATGATTGACCACTTATAAAACCTTGAAGGGTCTCACATATCTCAGTAAAATTTTCACTGACTAGAAATTTAATTGAGCTTTTCTAAGGTTTAACCTGTAGGAACACTTTATCACCAACAAAAAACTGCCTAACTATTCTCTTCAAATTATCATAATATTTTTATCAATCATTGGCCTCGGCCAACCTTTACCTTATTATCTTGACTTGGACTTCCATTTCTGAAATCTTCTCAGGTATAAAGGCTACCCTATCTTTTAACATGTCCCAATTGATTGGTGTTCTACACCTCCTTCCATAAAATGCTTCAAATGAAGCGATCTTAAATGCTTATTGGTTTGAGTTGTAAGCAAGCTCAACCAATAGAAGGTACTCCTCCCACTTATATTGTTGATCCATGCAATACATATGAAGGAGATCTTCTAAAACCTAGTTAACTCATTCTATCTATCCATTAGTTTGTGGATGATATGTAGTGCTAAAGTTCAACTGCATACCCAAAGCTAAATTCAAAGTCAACCAAAACCTAGAATTCATCCTTGAATCTTGATCCAAAATGATATTCTCTGAAAAACAGTGTAATCGATACACTTCATTTACGAATCTCTTCATAAGTGTAGTTTAATCATTTATCAAGTTACCTGGTATGAAGTGAGGTACCTTGGTTAGTTTATCAACAACTAACAACTTCATGTCATGTTTGTTCCATGATAACAACAAACCTTGGACAAAGTCTGTACTAATCACTTTCAACTTCCATTTCAATATGTCATGTGGATATAACAATCTAGATGGATGCACATGTTTAACTTTCACACACTGACATTCTAGATAATGAGACACAAAATATGTTGCACCTCTCTTGACCCCTTTCCAAAAATAGAGTGGTCTAAGCTCATCCATGAGCTTCGTTACTCTTGAATGTATTGAATATGAAGCATTTTGAAGTTATTTTAGCACTATGTTCCTCATATTCTATTTATCAGGTACATACATCATATCATTATATCACAAAATACCATAATTCTCTATTCTAAATCCCTTATACCTAAGATTCTGAGAATTCTCAAATAATGATTTTCTGACCTGATCATATAATTCATCTCCTAGTGAGAATTTAATCACTAAGAATTGACTATTAGGATTGGTAACTCTTAGCACTGGTGCTGAAGTAAGCCTCCTTTTTAGTGCCAAAAAATCTACTTCACACTTATCTGACTAGAATATACTTTGATTCTTTTGCTAAAGAGAGGTAATTGGATTAGTTATCTTAGATAATTTCAAAATGAATTTCCTATAATAGCCCACTAATCCCATGAAACTCCTTACCTCATGCACATTCTTTGGTTCCAACCACTCCATTATAGTTCTTATATTTGCTGGATTTAATTAAATACCATCCACAGAGATAATATGTCCTAAATACTACATTTTATTTTGGAAAAATGCATACGTAGACAATTTACCATACAACTTGTGCTTCCATAAATGTTTCAAAACTAATTATGTATGTTATAAGTGTTCTTCCTTATCCTAATAATAAATGAGGATGTCATCAAGAAAGACCAAAACAAAATAATATACGTAGTCTCTGAACACACTGTTCATAAGATTCATAAATTCTGTTGGTGAATTTGTAGTGCTTATATCGAGTCCTGAATGCTATTTTTAGAATATCCTCTTCACAAATCCTCAACTAGTGATACCCTTCTCTAAGATAAATTTTTGAAAATATTATTTCTCCTCGTATTTGATCAAAGAGATCATTAATGTATGGCAATGAATATTTTTTCTTGATCATTTCTTTATTCAACATCTTGTAGTTTATACATAGGTGAAGAGTGCCTCTTTCTTATTCATGAAGATAACTAGTAAACCCCATGGTGACACACTTAGTTGAATCATCCCTTTTGAAAACTTCTAAAGTTATGAATTTAACTCAATTAATTTAATGGTGGTCATTATGTACGATGACTTATATTGTGGTTCTAATCTAGGTATGATATCAATCAAGAAATAAAACTCACACTTAGGTGTAAATCTTGGTAATTCTTTTGGAAACGTGTCATGGAATTTTATTAGAAAATATAATCTTTGATAGATGGTTCTTTATATTCTTCCATCTCATTTAGATTAATGATAAATGCCTAGCATCCCTTACTTTGAGCTTTCTTGAGTTGAATTGTAGAAATCTATCTTAGCTTCAACTCCCTTCTCTCACCTTGAAGTTGTGTCTAATTTCTAAAATCATTTAGACAATGTTATTTAGAAAACAATAAACCTTAGATTTATGCTTCATAAGCTAATTTAATCTTAGGATCACATCATATGATCCCAATGGTGATGCATAAAGATCTACTACCATAGTGAACTTAGGTAACCTAATCTCTACTTTGACTAGACACTTATCAGGTTTGAACTTTGACTCATTCCATTATTATACTAACCATGAATTTTCCATAACTCTAACCTTTTTAGATAATTTACTAAGCATTCTAGGAGAAATGAAACATTATGTATCTCCCATATCAATAAAAATAGAATTTGGATGGTTAAACAATATACCTGAGAGTTGTATGGGTGAAGCTTGATACTGAGCCTATCAATTGTCAATAGCTACATGAATCCACTATAGAAATGTACCTTTCTAAGAAGCTAAATCCTTGGTATTTGATTTTTCTTGAGAAAATTCTTGAGAAAAATGGTCACCTCCACAAAATAAACAACCTCCAATGATACTTAGCCTATCGATTGTCAATAGCTACATGAATCCACTACTGAAATGTACCTTTCTAAGAAGTTGAACCTTTGGTATTTAATTTGTATTTAGGACATTCCTAATCAAAATATCCACTTCTAAAAAATAAACAACCTTCAAATATTAATTTCCTCTCAATCTATTAGTTTCCCTTGAAACCATTACCAGGTTTCCTATTCCCTGAACCACTATTGAACTTGGTGTTCTAATTCTTGAACTGACCCTTAGAATCTTTGTGCCACTACTTCAAGTTATTCTTCTTTAAATTTATTTTAGAACTTCCAAATTAATTTTTGAACTTATCTCTAACTTGGGCAAGAGGCTTTAGTTTCAGTTCCTGCTTGACTACCTTCTTGAACACTTGATCCATGGTAGATGGACCATGCACATCTACATCGCAACCTATTTGGGGTTTCAATCTCATGATGAATTTCTTGATTTTGAGCCTCTCATCTACTTGATATTGAGACATATACTTAATAATCATGGTGAATTGATACAATTATTAAGTCACTATCAAATCCCCTTTCTTAAGATTCTAAAAATATGTAAGCTTTTGATTGAAGTATAGTTGTGGAATCCATCATGACCTAAACAATGTCATAAATTATTCCCAAGTGGTGATGGTTGTGTCGAGGTTAATCTCAAGCTTCTTGTTTTCCCACCAAGTCACTGCTTCACCATCAAGATGATAAGCTCCCTATAATACTTTCATGACTTATAAATAATTTTGAATCTCAAAATAATTCTCTATTTTTATTAGCCACACTTCAGCTCCATCCCCCAAAATAGTTCCATTGGACTTGGGTGGATTCACCTTTTTCATGTCGCATGCCAAATCTTCAACTATTTGATCTCTCACATCATGTGTCACATCCTCATGCCTCTAATCTTGAAGATGTTCTTATTCATCAAAATATTATTCATATTCCTCCTAACCATTCTTCTCTTCATGGCCATGCACTTCTTGTTCTAGGGTCACGATTTAGTCCCTAGTCTCTTTCATGGTTATGAGGATTAAGTCTAACTTTACATCTTGCTTAGTGGCAAACTGATTTAGATCAATAGGGGATTCAGTATTCAAATTACCCTCACCTCTTGGTCTAGTGCACCATTTTTCTTCTTGATTATCAAGAGAATAAGTTTACATTAGTGGACACATGAAGTCCTAGAGTTTGCACCTCAACTTTGATACCATAATGTAACAACCCCACTAGGTTTTATTGGAATATAAAAATTAAAAAAAAAATTAAATCAATTAGTCATATTCAACATACAGATTTCATCATGATAAACCTAACTAGTGATCTTTAACTAACTGTATTAATTTAGTTGACCAAAAAGGTTTATAATTAATCTATTTATCTAAAGATCAACATGAATAGGTATAAAAATTATGAATAATAATAAAACAACAATAAATACTACATCTCATCATAAATGAAATAGTACAAATTTAGCTATGACCGATACAAAATTATATCCACTATTTTAGAATCATAGTGTATAATTGTTATAGTTTCAATAATACATAAAAATATCTCAAATGATAAAATGTGATACAAATCTCCTCTGAGTAGAGTCTCCACAACTCAAGAGTCTCCATGAATCAAGTATCAATATGTATTCTCAAGTGTAGTCTCAATTATAGTACTCTAGTTAGGAGGGAAAGCATCATCTGATCACTATTCCACATCAAACACAAACCATATATCCCCTGTACTATATCCCAAACAAAGGAATGGTCCTCCCTTCACAGATGGGTAGATAAGGACAGTGTCGGAATCTAGAGTAACAAACTAGAACCTATGTGTTGAATATATCTAATTAATAATCTATACCATAAAGAAGTCCATTCTAACATGATATCACACAAATATAAAAACTATATCAATATATGAAATGATAATGTTTATCAAACATTACTTTGGCCAAAGTTTTCAATAGTAAATGATCTCAAAGATCTGTGAAATTCATACACACCACTCATTAGATCACCCCTCATCTTGCATTGATGGTGTTAATTAATCTAATGGAATCCATCCACTATTTAATTAAGGTCATGAATGTGAGATTTGGTAAAAATAAATAATAATATTAAAACCAATAGAGTCATAAAAATATTTCCCTTTAGCAAATCAAAATTATGCTAAGTACAAAAATATCACATACATTCATTTATTCCATCAAATAAAGTGAAATGAATCCATTATCTAGTTTATTACATCAAATAAATAGATTCCAAAAAGAGTCTTTATGTCCCTTTGGGTATGATCACATCAAAACTATTAGTTACCTATAATACTAAGCAACTCATAATGTTATTTATCTACAAATTAAGATTATATCACAGGCTTATAAATTGTTCATATTCCACATATAACAAAAGCCCAGTCCAAACATATTATTATGTTTTGTATTTAAACTCAGAAATATGTTAATAACACTTATATATGCAATTATATTTATATATATATATATATATATATATATATATATATATATATATATATATATATATATATATATATATATATATATATATATATATTATTTTCATACAAATTTAATACATTAAAAATACTTCATTTTTATACAATATACTCCTAAGATGACATCAAATGTCTTTCATCTTAGAGTATACTATATATACTTAGTATATAGTCAGCTAACAAATAAAGGTCCCATAACCCTCTTTTTAAATGAGTTATTCCCATTGTTTCAATAAATAAATACACAAATACTGTCATCATACATAGCTACTCATTTAACTATCAAACTCTTAAATCAAATATACCAAAGTAATTGATTTAGGTTTGTTATTTAAATTGAATACAAATTAACAACCATATACTCATAGTTGACTAAACTCAATCGGGTGTTGTTATTAAAACATCTATACACAACCAACCACACCCTACTCGAGTTTCCAAAAAACAACACAAACTTGGCCGAATAAACTATGCATAACATATAATTAAACCCATATACTCTATCTTTTAATTGACTGTTCAAGACTCCAAATCAATTCAAAGACAATTTCAACCTATATAAATATTCACAGTCATATTTAAAAATATGTGAAGTTCATAATTATAATGAACGTAATCCACTAAACTCTACCTTACACACACACACACACACACACACACACATTATAACATATTTGGTATATTTCCATTCATAAAACCAAATGCATATCCTACATTTGCTTATTCATCTACCCGTACCTAGGTTATATAATAAGACTTATACCAAAAGTTTCCCCAAATCCATTTATGTAATCAATATGCATAACATAGGGTTAAAATATATAGCCAAGAGTATATAGCTATACTTAAACCTTGCATATATAAATTTATTTGAATCTAAGCCACATAAATATTCAATCAAAAACATAACCTTAAGTTTATTATGCTAGTATCTTCACCTCTCAAATGAAATACATACAATTTCCCACTAAACACTGTCAATTTAAAACATTGGTATATGAATATGCATGCATGCGTGTGTGTGTGTGTGTGTGTGTGTGTGTGTGTGTGTGTGTGTGTGTGTGTGTGTGTGTGTGTGTGTGTGTGTGTGTGTGTGTGTGTGTGTGTGTGTGTGTGTGTGTGTGTGTGTGTGTGTGTGTGTGTGTGTGTGTGTGTAAGCATATATCCAGTCCAATTTGAGGATATATATAGTCACATTTTACACCCAAAATTCCTAATTAGATTACAAATTAGATTACACACAGACATACCCAAAATGAATATATACAAATTGATTCAAACAAATTAGCTCGAGCCATAACATTTATATCCATCTAGTACATCTTCCCATTAATGAATAGAGTTTTTTAAATTGAGAGAGAGTTTAGGATAGAATTTTATACTAGCCTAAAATAGTTGTGGCAAAATTAAAGGCTTTACCCAATACCCTTAGGTTACCCTGAGTTAAATGTGGTGTTTTATGGAGGTCAAGCCTTCTACAGGGCTCTGCATACAACCCATTTTTTTCTAAGTTTAAAACAAAGAAACCTAGTAACCAAACAAATCTGAAATCCCATTCAATATTACACATAGGAATTGAATTACAAAACCTACCTATAAATGTATGGATGCCAAGAAGTCGTATGTAATCCTTTCACTTTCCTTCACTATCACCTTCTTCTCTTCTATCTCTTCCTCTCTATATGTCATGAGTCATACCATTCACATCCCCCATTCTCTTCCTTTTATTATTTTCCATCAATCTACTCACCACAATTAATGGTTGATTCAATTGACTAAATAAATGCATAGAAAAATATCTCAACATAACTCCCTATTTGTTTTCGTTCACCACCATAAAAATGCATAGTAAACTCCATGATTTCACAAAATGATGATTAAATAAAAGTCAATGAGTGGTTAGTAACCCTAATCTCTTGAAACATATTTTTCATTGATTAAAATAATCATTTTATAATCCCAAATATAATTGCATGCTATTGACTTAAGTTACTACCTCATCAGCTTCCAAAACTAATAAAACAATTAATTAAATAACAATACAGTCTTCATGCTATACCATGCAATGCCCATCAAATTAGTTGATTCAAATTTCCATGTAAAGTCGACCATTTATGTAACATATCAACTATATAGTATGGTAATACTACTATTTAATCAAAGACTACTATTTTACATTAACATGCCATCCCCAAAAAAATTTGTGACATAATGATTTCCAATACAATTAATCAATTAGAATTATTTTTAAAATAATGTTATTTATATTTTGACATTAGAATAAACATATATAAATATCTCATAATAATAATCTTTAATTATTATTACCTATATCTTTTAGATCAATAACAATGAAATCCATATATGCTTTTTAATGCCTACATAACATCAAAATGTTATACTACACAACCATTCCAAATAAGGTAGTAAGGTAAGTACAACATATACAAATTCAATCATTTTATCCAAATAATTATGTCAAATAAGATAAGCTATACATGATCATTAAATTACCAAAATCACTCAAATGAATCAACATGATCATTAATAGTAACCAAATTTAACAAAAAACATAAAATAACACAATAGTCATTTAAAATGTTAAATAAGGCATATTACGTCGATACCTATCAAACAACACAATAATAAAATAAAAATGTGATGTGTGTAAGGGTTTATATATTCATTATCTATCATCCCTTAATGTCTCCATCTAAACCACCCTCTCCAATGATGCTCTCCATCCATCAGAATTTGAGGGAAGAACTTGTCCTACATCAGCCTCATAACAATGAAGGTAGTTATCTCGAAACATTATTATATCCATAAAATAATGTTGTATAATTTACAAAGATGATCACAATGTATAGAATGTAAAAGTACTGCTAACTCATAACAAACTAATCGTGTAAATTAAGCAACACAAACTATCCCATAATCAACATATGTCATAAAGCTTAATCAAATATTAGTTAATGAACTAATCAACCATAATAATCCACAGATCAAACAAGTTATTAATTTTAGAGATAAATCAAGAATTGAAAGTTGCCACAATCAAGTCAGCTCTCATGATGTACTCATCCACCCTTGGTAATATAAAATGACTAATCAAAGATGTTTCCACACTACAAGCTGTAGACCCTTTTGTAATGTGTGTAGCTAATGTGAATCCATGTTTGTTGTAAAAAATGGGCCCTTTGTTTTATGATATCACCTAAAATATTTCACCACTTGCATGTTTGGTATGGTCTTTCCCTTTCAAACCCCATTGCCATTACTCAATCTCACTATGAAATGGAATGTTTCCTCCCTACATAATTGATCGCTACATCATATGAAGGAATACACAACCTCATTTTCCACTATCACTTCCACAAAAATATAATACTATTATTTCTTACCACTTCATGCACAAAATGTGAGATGGTTTTATTGGTTATGCACATAGGGTACCACTCTGTATTCCCTAGTCTATTATGGTTTGCATTCTTCATGGAAAGAGATAGTGTATTTGCCCAATCTCTATGACAAAACTAAACTCCCTAAGTTTCAATCCATTGAGCTCTATTTTGGCTGGTTAAAGAGACAAAAATGTTGGGGTTGGGATTATCATGGGTGATTGAGTTTTTCACCCATGATGAAATATGGACAAAATTTATTTCTAATTCTAAATAATTTCCCCCACTCTGTTTTGGTGATTTCAATGGATAAATTGTTTTCAATATAATTGCACTTATAAAATTATAGGTATTCAAGATAGTGACATCCCAAAGCCTATATTGTTTTATTTACAAGGGTGCCAACATCCACATTGCACATAGGCCTTGGAAATTAGTGATATCATCATCCATGGCATTCACATATACCATTGCATGCCTATAAGGGATCAAGATGTTAAATTCACCCTGATGCATGCTAGGCAAAAAGGGATGTGTGATAGAGGTGACATTTTGATAATGAGTGGAAGGAATATATGTGTGGATCACTACTCCCTCTCCCACCATGCACATGGCTTGGTGGATATTTTCTTGGCCTTCACTGCTATTACCATTTCTAGTAATCATTTTTCCCACCACAACAAAGTTATGCTTCTCGGCCAAAATGATGCTTATACACAAGATAAGATTATGGATGTCACCATTGCCTTCAACCATTTTAGTTTGTCTCCTGTATACACAAGACAAGATATATATACTATTTAGTTTGTCTCCTGTATTTATGTAACAATTGAAATTATAAGTTCTAGCATGGATACTTCCATGTTGTAAATAGCAATTATACACACTAGAAGATGTATGCAATTAGTGTAAGTACAAATCCAACCATCAATAACTAGGGTAATAGATTCCATTGTCAGTGAGGATACTTATTGGTATTATTAAATAGACAACAATATAGATAATCATGTTTACATTGGGAAGGTGGCATGAGCTAATGTGCATACATATTTTCCACTATCATTCACCATGTCATAAGTTAAAAATGTGATTTGAGCATTGTTAGGGTGTCAATTATTAGTAAACACATGGAAACATTTAGTTGGGTAACAAGTGAATATCCAGTGTTTTGTCTCATGTGACATAAATCTTTGGGGTTGGCACCCAATAGAAACACCTTTGGTGTAATATAATTTAATTATGATTTATAATTTTTTTACCAAAACTATAATTATCATTAAAAAAATCCAATGTAAGATTTGACCTCAAAAATAAAACCAAGCAACATTCCTATTTTTGGATTCTAGCTTGAATTTTTTTTAGATTCTCTAATGGCAAAGCAACATTCCATTTTCAAGCATTCTCATCCCTTCCATATTGAGAGACTTCCACTCTCATGTTGGAATCGTGTACCTTGTAATTGTGTAAAACTATATTTACAAGAAGCTTCACTTAGTGTTTGTCTATTTTCTTTGTAAAACCTTTGTCTATGTTTTAAAAATATCCTCTCACCCCATAATTTCTCTTGGAATAATCATGAAAATTAAATTGGATGTAATCTTACTAGTGTATTATGGACATCTCATTTTCAAGCATTCCTCTCCCTTCATATTGAAATACTTTCACTCTCACATTGGAAACATGTACCTTGTAATTGTATAGAACTACATTTACAAGAAGCTTCACACAACATTTGCCAAATGATTTTGTAAGACCTTTATCTATGTTTTTAAAAACTCCTCTCAACCCATAATTTCTCTTGGAATAATCATGAAAATCAAATTGGATGTAATCTTACTTGTATATTATGGATAAATGGATATAGATTAATATACTAATACTTAACAATAAATATTTAAAAACAATAAATTGTATTTAATTACTTATTTTGAAGTTATATAAATAAATAAATATTCAAGGTTTTGGTTTATTTGGTTTTTTGTTAGATTTGATGATATCACCATCAAGATTTGATAGTGAAGAATAATAGATCATAGTGACATAGATATAAACCAAAAAAATGTGATGATTGAAGAATAATGTAAAGTTTGTCATGTTCCAAACTTGGTAATTTTTAAACCATCAAGTTATATTATTAGTAAAATTCAAGTAAAAAAAATGTGTTTTGATGACTATGTTTATTTAATTCAAGAATCTAAATACTTCAATTGGTTTTCCACATCTTTGATCAAATCGCTAGAAAATAGAATTCTTCTTCTTGCCATAATTGGGTAGCTAGATTAGAAAACCATAAGGAAAATAATGTGTTTTGGGACCTATATTACACTTATATTGATTCTTATAAAACCCCTAAACATTTTTACAATATTGAAAACAACACTTGAATCATTGTAATAATTCATCATCCATGCAACCTAGTGCAATGCAATGTGTTGTTAACATGAACTTCAATGCTTCAATAAATGTTCTAATGATTAATTTACTTCCTTAGAATGATATTAGATGCTTAATAGATTCTTGTGAATAAAAATGATTTATTTCCATGTGCTCAATGATTTATAGAGACATAAATGCACAAGGGTGGTTATGTATTGATAAATGACTTGAATTCAAATTAGAACCATATTGGTGCATAAACTAACACTAAACAATCAAAAAAGTGAAAATGATAAGGGTCACATGAAGTGAGTAGTAGTAGGACTTGGAATAACTCTACCAATAACACATACTTACACT